>BLKR01001050.1:0-348403 GCA_011170035.1 Teleogryllus occipitalis
TCCATGGATCAGAAAAACTGGACAAATCCTGATCGAGTTGCGGTAATTGACCCGGAAGCTGAAGTACATTACTTGTTACAGGCATAGTAAGTCTTTTTTTAAATTTATATGTACCCTCTCCCTCAGAAAAAATGTCGTTCAAAATTCTATCTTCCACACCGCGCCGACAAACTTGGACACCCCTCGGCCTGGGGGACACCCCTCGGCCTGGGGGAGGGCAGGGGGAGGGACTTGTTGACCAATCGCTAGCAGGTAGAACCACAGTTGTCTGCGATTGGTGCAACATCCCAAGGGACAGAAAGAACGATGTCTCAGGGGGAGGGGGCTAGTTCGTTTACGTACGAGACGGAAATATCGTCAAATTTCCCTGCCGAAGGAGATAGTTTGCCTGCGCGTACGCCACGACGAAAAAAATATTTCTAAGCGGGGTTTTCCCTCCAGAATGATTGTCTATAGACCAGTACTGCTATTTTGAGATATTCATTTCAGGCACAATTTGCGGAGCCTTCCCGGCCGTTCTAACGCATATTTCGAATTTGTTTATAAAATTATAAATTGTTGCAAAATTGTTAATTCGCTGTTTTTGGTTTTTGGACATCGGAAGACTCTCCCCCCTTTAGATTTGCAAAATTTGGAAATTGTTTATAAATTTGCAATTGTTGCAAATTTTTTTATTGTCTAATCTGAATGACGTTTATATGTGATGCAAAATTCCGGAATCCGTTCGGTGCTATTATATCTCGTTCTCGAGATATATGTAATTGTTTATAGGAAATTAACATCTTAGTAGACCCCATTTGTTTGCGCTTAATTCATTGGCGCTAGCAGAATAGCGTGGGATGGGCATACTGAAAAAACAGTTCTCCAATGCCGCGCTTTTGCCTGCCACATACGCTTAAAATGCACTTGCTTGTAAACAAATTCTATGGCCAATTTAATTATGCTAAATTTGTATTTTTACGGCGAGTATGAGCATAACTTTTATTTGGTTTTTATATTCTCTTTTAAGTCCTACAATTTGCAAGTCGATATATTTATCAAATAGGAAAGAAATTGATTATAAAAAAAAATATTTTTCAAGATGCATTACGCCCAAACAATTGTTTCTGTTTTTCTATCAAAGGGATGTTGAGCAACCGAATAACTGTATTATTAATTTTTTTTAAGTCCCCTGTTAACACCGAGAGTCAGAAACTATTTGTTCCTCTTGTTTAACCATTACCATTGAAAAATAGGGAAACATATTGGTTAGCTGTTTGCTATTAACTGCACTGGATTGGATGAATGTAGTGTTAAGGTTTTCAAATACAGAAATATTCAATTTTGTGTTTTGAAAGATCACATGAGTAGAATCACACATGACAATATTTACACAAGTATGGAAATTTCTAAATAAACGTATATAAACTTTAAGTTAATATTTTCAATTCAATTTATCATTCCTTTCTTAAACTGTTAATTTGATGATTTCATTGTATAATATTCAAATCAGAGCTTTATGTGCTAAATCTACGCATTGTTAATACATATTTTTAAACAACATTAATATATTTAATATACATTTAAAAGGGTTTTAGATTGGCGAACGTTTCAATGAAATTTCATGAATTCCTAAATGCTTGAAAATAAATACTTGTAAAATTAAATTATTGTAGCGTGTAAAAATATAACAAGCTCACGTATTTGGTAAAACGAGTTGATATTACTAAAAGAAAGCAAAACAGATGTTATAACAATTCAAAGAGATTTAGCGTTTGTTTACAGTTTAGTAAATATCAATGCTCCAGCATTTCCCAGTGAAAATACATAGAACGAACTTGGTGGTCAAGTGATATGACCTTCCCAACACAGACTACATTTCAGTATCGTCAAGAGTTCGAAGGTGGTTTGTTGGCCGCCATTCTACGAATCTATCAAAACCTTGAATTTTGCACGACCATCTGTACAGGGAGAACGTAGCGGTTTATTAAACGGAAACGGGCCATTCGAGGTATCTAATGTGCAATCTTTGAAAACGTTTAACCATTATAAACTATCCCTAAGAAAAATATCAAATAAACAATGTTAAAGGGCACCAGCTTAACATTGCCTTTACTATTTGAATGTTTTCAACATCCCCAAAAGCAACAGAAAACCCATGCTTTTACAGGTTATTATAAAACCAATTCAATAAATATAAGCATTTATTCACGTTATTATTTTTAAAACACTCAAATATCTACGATGTTATTTGATTCATGTCTTCATGGAAGATCTAAGATTAAAAAACTGATAAGCAGAGAAAATTAAAGTAATTTTGAGTGATTGATGAAGTTGAATGATCAAATGAAAAACAATGTTTCTTGATTCATATAATGCTATCGTGTTTAACAGACATGTAATTACATGTGATACCTATATTTAAACATCCAAACTAATGAAAATTTTCAAAATTAAAATCATCAATAAAACGTTGATTCATCAGCAAGGATTATATTATTAAATACTTTTTTGAGATTCATGTGCTCCTGTGTGAATAACGTAGTAAACGTGGATTCGTATGATCCAGTTTCTCAGAATAATACAAAACCTGCTAGACACATACACTAAACATAATAGTTGTCAAATAGTTATTTACGACATGAGTATCATAAGATATCTTATTACAATACGAAATTGGAGAATTATCAAACAAGACTCTTTAGCCGAAATTGTTAACAAATTGAATATTGTAATATAATGTTACCATTTGAATATCATAGAAAGTAAGACGCAATTTGTCAAAATTCATGTGAACTATAATTTTTCTTTAAATTTTACTCCTTATCCTGCGAAAGATGTGTGACAGTACTTATGTTAACAATTATACTGCCATGGGTTTAATTAATTAGTTTTCAGTACGCAAATTATTGTTTTTGGTTTTAAAGAAGCATGGATATACAGAGTATCGGGGAAGGAAACGTCGAAAGTTTGAAAAAAGCTGTTTAAACAATTTTAATCATACTTTGTCTAATAAACTACATAGATATTTTGAATGGCTGAGCTGCAATAAACACGCAAATTTTGGTTTGAAAATATGATTTCTACGCAAAACTTTGCATTCTAGAATCATGTAAACAGACCAGAAACATGTAACATGTTTATTATTAACAATATAAATTAATATATTAGTTCAGAAAAAAATTAACCGAGAAATAAAAAAGCAGTCGAACTGTGAAAATTGGGTGCTTTTTTATTTCTAGGTTAATTTTTCTTTCTGATCAAATGTATTTATTTATTTTGTTAATCATAAACAATTTAGATATTAATGAAGTGTTTATATGCTTCTACAACGCAAATAGTTGTCTAGAAAACATATATCTAAACCAACTTTTGAATGTTTATTGCGGCTTAGCCATTTGGAATATCTGTGTAGTTTATTAGACAAAATAAAAATCAGTCGGGGCTAATTATTATACAGTAGGAAATTGGGGTTAATGTATTACACTTTAAGAGTTGTTATTTATTTATGTCAAAAATTAACAAGAAAATGACAAATGATAGGAAATATATTCTATTATAATGACCATATAGCAAACACATATAGAAGAATTAATATTCTTTTCTGCGTTAAAATAATGCAATAATATTAATCGTGTCATGATATATACAGCCTCAAATTTGTGGGGCTAATATGATACAACTTAAGAGGCTAATGTAATACGGGTGTCGGGGCTATTTTGATACACTACACATTAACACGCAGACAACTGGAAGGGATTTTTTTATGTTTAATATTACATCAAAGGCGCTAAAATTCCGATTTGATGTTGATAAACTATCCAAGTGTTTATCTGAGAAAGAAAGAGCAGGCGACAATTCATATAGATTTCCTCGTTCTCCTCCCTACCCAGTACATGGTGATTCACTTATGATTATCAATTGGCGGAAGCTTCTGCTGTTTCAGTGCAGTTACTGATTTTTCACTGGAATCACAAGGAACCAGGCCTACAATAGGAGCTAACACCATCCCTTCAACTCCAGATATCAACTCTTCTCTTCCAGTACTTTTGAGATAATACTGTTGGAAAAAAATTTAAAAAAACAGTAGCCCTCCAGAGAATAAGGAAGCGGTTAGACCCAATAGCAGCAATCATTACTAATGAAGAGTGGATCATTACTAGGAAAGAGTGGAGTGTTTAATTTACATTAATTTAATATCTATTTTAAAAAGAGATTTCATGAAACAAAAATCTCTAGCGTTAATATTTGTTTTCGACAATGTTAATAGGTATTTGTTTGCAATTTTCGAAAATTCAGATCGTTCGCCCAAAATTGAACGTACGCCACCTTTAAACATCTTGTGCTTCGAGGAATAGATTTACAGAAAAATTGGAGCTCTTTTTGAGAAAATTATGTAAATATGATGGGGTTTGGTGTAAAGTACCTTCAAAATTAAAAGATTCGTTTCAAATTCGAAGATTCGTAATATTAGCCAGATCGTTCAAGGAATATCCATTTTGGTGAAAATCGTGTTTACTTTAGGCTCTAGAATTACTCACACGAAGACGGATTCACAAAGAGGTTTTTTGGAAAATCACTTTTTCGTGTTCAAAAAACAAGCGTTTTGACAGCCAAGAACAATACCAACAATCCACTTTTTTCGAACTAGCTACTTACAAAACGTGTTTTCTGTGAAAATTTCGACACTTCCTCCTACAGCATTACGTAACTCTCTTTACTCGTGGAGGTAAAAATATTCCAGCGTTACTGGGATTTGAACTCGGATCCCTGCAGTCCGTAGGTCTGGCTCGACCGCACTGTGCTATCACAGATATTTCGCAACATGCTGTCCAAGCACACTTATTACGAAAAGAATAGTTACGTGATATTCATTGCACTAAGATTTTTTGTTAGAGAAATGTTCTACATGTGTCAAAGATATCAAAATCACAAAAACGAATGCAACCGAGTAAAACCCACGCAACTACATAGCTCATTTTACTAAGAAATATTTTCAACCAGAAGCCGTGGTCTTTAGAACACTCTGTGAACGTCGTTCCCGGTCTTAACTTTCGGCGACTATGACCAAGGTTGAATTACGTCACAGATGAAAATTGCGATAACGCTAGAGCTCTACACAGGCGCGCTTGCAGACGTTCTGAAGCCAGAATCGCAATAGGGGCATATTTATACGTGATTCTTAAAGACATTAACACACTAAAATAAGTAGTGGCGCCTCAAAACACATGCTTTATGTGATATTTATAATGGATACGAATGATTATAACTATACAATTAACCGCAAAATTGTTTCTACCCGCAAAAATTATTCGCCGTGGATGAGATTCGATCTTACGTGCCTAAGCTTCTCCAACAGTGCGCTTACCTGCTATACCACAGAAACTCTTATAAATTTTGTCTCTCACAAAGATGATTTGAAACTGTCATGTATCACAGATTTGTCTAAAAAAGAACGTGCGGCGTTTAGATGCTTGTGTTAACTACAGACGGACAAACAGACGTTTTGTCGTAAATAGATTTTTTAGTAACAAGGACCCACAAAACATGGATTCTGTCTACAAACGTATTGAAGTAATTCACTATATACAAGAATAAAATTTATCTACTTTTGTCGTGACCAGTGATCGGAATTTAGAGGTTTTTGTCGAAAAATCCCCGTCTCCCTGCGCATGATTACAATACTTTTTCTTCTTACTACAGAATTACCAGAAAGGAAGAAAAAATTGTTTTTCATTGTTTCTATTCAACGAAAATTTTCAATCAATTCCAAAGGTGAAATAATCAGTAAATATTAAAAAGAGATTTATTAACAATATGAAATGAAATACAATAAGAAAGGAATCTTCTGTTCTTTATTTGGTATTCTTAACAAATCTATAGGAAAATCATAATAAAGGCATTATTTCAACAACATTCGAATATTATTGTTAGAATCTATGGGAAAACTGTTAATGCCGGGTCCTGGTAACGTAAAAAGGGTTAACTAATGTTGTGAAATGTAGAAAAAAATCCTTTAACTCGTGTTGCCAGAAACCAATGTTTTGTGGGTCGTTGATACAGAAAAATCGAACGACGACGAAAAGCCTGTATGTTCGTGTGTCTGTTGATGTGTCTGTTCTTGTGTCTGTTCGTCTGTCTGTCTGTAATTTTCAAAAAAAAAAATTATATGACCTTATTGAAAGAATTATTTATGGACAACAAATTTCATTTGAAAGGAAAATCTGTGTTCAATTTTAGAGTTGTAGGAAAACGCCGAAAAAATTCAAACTTTTCCAATTTTCGAAAATTCAGAGTTTACAGTGGACATAGGACGTATGTCGCCTTTATAAGTGTATTTTACTCTATTCTTAGAAGAAATTTAAAGAAAAAATTTGGGGTCGTTTTTGAGAAACTTTTGAAAATGACCGACGGCTTCATGTAATGTACCCTCAAATTTTAAAGAATGATTTTTAAAATCTCAAAGTTTCAACTAGAATCACATCGACAAGGGATTCTTCAATTTGGAAAAGATCGTACGATCTGTTTAGGCGCTAGTAGTGTTCACAGATGGACGGAGAGACGGACAGACGCAGACAGACTGACGTTTTGCTTTCAATTGGTGTTTTGGCATCAAAGACCCACAAAACAGGAATTATGGTTACATCACGTGTTAGAGATTTTTTCTCTTAATTTAGTAACTGGATTTATCCACTCCTTTGTTTTCAGGGCCCGGCAATACATTTTTTCTGCCGAAAATTCGCCGTTTTTTTCGCGGAGCATTACATAACTTTCTCTATACTACGTATATTACTCTGTATGTATGTGCGTATACGAGAAAGTAAAAAGTTACGTAATTCTACGGAGGAAATCGGCTAATTTTCGACACAAAAACTGTAATTTCCGGGCTCTGGTGTCAAGAAAAGTGGATAAATTCAGTTGATAAATATAGAATAAAATCCCTTTAACATGTGGTGTAGCCAGAAGCCAGGTTTGGTGGGTAGTAAATACAAAAAAAAACAAAACAATTAATGGTAAAACGTATTTTCTTCTGTGAACAATGCTAGCGGCTAAACTGTCCAGGCAATTTTCTCCAAAGTTGATATTCCGCAAGCGATCTGGCTGATGTCGAGCCCTCCTGAATTTCAAATCAATATTTTATTTTTGGATGGTACTCTACAAGAAGCCCCTGAAACATTTTCATAAATTAAAAAAATGGCATGAACTTTTCTGGTTAAATTTTATTGCCGGATAGCGTAATGGACGCTATAAGACGATGGCGGAGATGATTTTCGTTCATATACTGAATTTTTCCAAAAATGCAACAAAACAATTTTTTTTCGGCGTTTTCCTACAACTTAAGTATTGAAGATAGTTTGTTTCCTTAATGAAATGTGTTCATCAAAAACAGATGTTCAAATATTCCTTTCAAATAATCAGTCCTTTAAAAAAGATCACGTACAATTGTTTAAAAATATAAGTACTTTAGATAATTTTACAATTTTTGAAATAGCAAATTGGAATTTCCCCCGCTTCGTTTGACGAGCTGTCATTCTGAATTTCTTTTGAATTCTGATGATTGTCGGGACGGACAAGGCGCTATTACGACGCTGTATTTTTCATTTAATGTCAAAAACAGTTAAAAATTGTGTGTAATGTACTGTAGGGAGAAATGTATTCTGTGAACGTTTTCTTAAATTTTGGTATCCCCGTGCCCTAACTCATATACAAGACGAATTCTGAGTACAGAAAGAAACTAGCGTTTATTCTTCAAATCGCACGAGCGTTTGCTCTTCGAGTTGCATTGATTTAATTGAAATTATCTCAATGAGGTTTTCTCTCTTAATAATAGTATTTAAATATAACATTAAAGAAAAACAGAAAATACCGGAATTTTGAAGGAACATTTATTACAAAATTTTGATATTTTGTTGTTATAATATTCAACTATGGATATTTGAGATGTGTTTCCGAGAAGTTCATTGTTGGCGACATGAATGGGAAAGATATAACATACGGCGGCATTGGCCGGTATTACACTATAAAAGTTATATGACATATCTTTGATAAAGAACTTTGTGGCAGTCTTTGAACTTTGATGAGAAAACTTTGACAAAGAAATTTGATGAGCGTATTATATTTCGTCCAAATTTTATGTAGGTTTGCTCGCGATTTACAATCAATTACGCACAAATAGTTGTGTTTTGCTACTTTATGTTTTATTATAACTAATCTATGTTTAATGCTAATGTAGCAAAAGGTAAATAAGAAAACGTTTGAGGGTGAGGCTTTAGAACAACGCCATGGTGAGGTTATGGGTCGCACATTGTGAAGCATTGATTAAAGACCTTCGAAATGAAGAATTATTTGAGGATGGATGAGGAAACATTCAATTTTCTTTGTCGTTCTTCCTTCTTTCGAAATTCAGTCCTCTGATAGGGAAGTTTAAAAAAATTATCTTCCTGAACTGGGCATTTTCCAAACACCATATTTTCCACTTCCCGGGAAAATGTGTCCTACAAACGTTAATTCGTTTGGTTTTACTTTTGTAGTTCGGATGGACAGTATTATATAAACATTCTAATTACTCGCACTCAGCAATTATGACTTTGGTTGAAGCAATACCCCTATATCGGACGCCATGTTACCAAATATGATAAAACTTGGAAGCCGGAGACTACATTTTATCCAAGAAATTTTATAAACGAAATCTTTTATAAAATATTGGCTATTACACTGTCATATTCCTTTTATAAAATATCTTTGACAAAGATCTTTTACAGTGTAATACCGGCCTTTATTTACTTAACGTTAATGTTAGAATATCTCTACGTTCAATAAAATGTTGTAATCAAGTTTAAAGTCGAGAAGTATATATATATACGCAGATATGCATTAGGTAATACGTATTTATAATAGTATTCATTCATTTACTTTCCAAATTATTTTACCTTTTTCAATAACTAAAGTAGCAAATTAAAATAGATTTTGAAATAGAGTTCGCAGCGAAAATGAAATGTTTTAGCGGGCTTACTGCTTTCCGGGGCATCTATAACTGTTTAATTTCTTAATTATTTATGAAGAGACTAATTATGATTTGTTTGGTTGTACTTGTAGGTCATCATTTAAAAAAAATAATATTTAAGAATGATTTTAGAATATCTTGAGATCGGGCAAAAATAATTTTATGTATTCGAAACACGAATTAGTGGTCCATAAACAAGACTTATAAGAACATTTAATCACAGCAATGCTAACTGAAAAACAAAACAATTTTAACTGGAATTGATAAGCTAATATGTGTCCATTGTTGGCAGCGTCCATTGTTGCTGCCCACAGCATCCATTGTTGCGCTCATTGCCGACGCTTCTGAGGTTGATGCTCTCTTCAGCTGCCTGTCCCAGTTGGGACTCTACAGCCAGGTGTTAGTGGTGTGGGATTTTTCTTCTCCTAGTTTTGCCTCCACTCCCCCGTACTGAGACGGGGATTGGTAAACTAGGAAAAATAACATAGGGGTTAATACATTTTATGTTGGACAGGCTATTTTATTAGGCCTTTAGGAAGACGGAAATGGGGGTGGAAAAAAGGATTTAATGTTTTTATTGATTTTTTCTTTCTCGCACTTACTGTCGTAAGAAGAAAAGGTATTGTAATCGTGCACCAGAATAGGGCGAATTTTCGGCAGAAAAACCGTCCCATCCTGGTAACGAAAAAGTGAATAAATTTATTTGCTAAATTTAGGGGGAAATCCTTTAACGCGTTGTGTAGCCAGAATTCATGTTTTGTGGATCGTTGTTACCGAAAAATTGAATGACGGCAAAACGTTTGTCTATCAGTCTTCCGTCTGCGAACAACGCTAGGGGTTAAATTGTTCAACCGATTTTGTCCAAAATTGATAATACCCAATCGATCTTGTTGATATCACGGTCCCATTAATTCGAAACCGATATTTTAATTTTGGGAGGTACTTTACATAAAGCCCCAGAGATATTTTCAAAAATTTCTCAAAAGCGGCGTCATCGGTTTTGATTAATTTTTTTCCATAATCTCAAGAACGTTTAAGAGAATGGTGTAGATCTCATGTTGGCGTCTGTCTGTCCGTCTGTAGTTAACACAAGCATCTAAACGCCGCACGTTCTTTTTTAGTCAAATCTGTGATACATGACAGTTTCAAATCATCTTTGTGAGAGACAAAATTTATAAGAGTTTCTGTGGTATAGCAGGTAAGCGCACTGTTGGAGAAGCTTAGGCACGTAAGATCGAATCTCATCCACGGCGAATAATTTTTGCGGGTAGAAACAATTTTGCGGTTAATTGTATAGTTATAATCATTCGTATCCATTATAAATATCACATAAAGCATGTGTTTTGAGGCGCCACTACTTATTTTAGTGTGTTAATGTCTTTAAGAATCACGTATAAATATGCCCCTATTGCGATTCTGGCTTCAGAACGTCTGCAAGCGCGCCTGTGTAGAGCTCTAGCGTTATCGCAATTTTCATCTGTGACGTAATTCAACCTTGGTCATAGTCGCCGAAAGTTAAGACCGGGAACGACGTTCACAGAGTGTTCTAAAGACCACGGCTTCTGGTTGAAAATATTTCTTAGTAAAATGAGCTATGTAGTTGCGTGGGTTTTACTCGGTTGCATTCGTTTTTGTGATTTTGATATCTTTGACACATGTAGAACATTTCTCTAACAAAAAATCTTAGTGCAATGAATATCACGTAACTATTCTTTTCGTAATAAGTGTGCTTGGACAGCATGTTGCGAAATATCTGTGATAGCACAGTGCGGTCGAGCCAGACCTACGGACTGCAGGGATCCGAGTTCAAATCCCAGTAACGCTGGAATATTTTTACCTCCACGAGTAAAGAGAGTTACGTAATGCTGTAGGAGGAAGTGTCGAAATTTTCACAGAAAACACGTTTTGTAAGTAGCTAGTTCGAAAAAAGTGGATTGTTGGTATTGTTCTTGGCTGTCAAAACGCTTGTTTTTTGAACACGAAAAAGTGATTTTCCAAAAAACCTCTTTGTGAATCCGTCTTCGTGTGAGTAATTCTAGAGCCTAAAGTAAACACGATTTTCACCAAAATGGATATTCCTTGAACGATCTGGCTAATATTACGAATCTTCGAATTTGAAACGAATCTTTTAATTTTGAAGGTACTTTACACCAAACCCCATCATATTTACATAATTTTCTCAAAAAGAGCTCCAATTTTTCTGTAAATCTATTCCTCGAAGCACAAGATGTTTAAAGGTGGCGTACGTTCAATTTTGGGCGAACGATCTGAATTTTCGAAAATTGCAAACAAATACCTATTAACATTGTCGAAAACAAATATTAACGCTAGAGATTTTTGTTTCATGAAATCTCTTTTTAAAAATAGATATTAAATTAATGTAAATTAAACACTCCACTCTTTCCTAGTAATGATCCACTCTTCATTAGTAATGATTGCTGCTATTGGGTCTAACCGCTTCCTTATTCTCTGGAGGGCTACTGTTTTTTTAAATTTTTTTCCAACAGTATTATCTCAAAAGTACTGGAAGAGAAGAGTTGATATCTGGAGTTGAAGGGATGGTGTTAGCTCCTATTGTAGGCCTGGTTCCTTGTGATTCCAGTGAAAAATCAGTAACTGCACTGAAACAGCAGAAGCTTCCGCCAATTGATAATCATAAGTGAATCACCATGTACTGGGTAGGGAGGAGAACGAGGAAATCTATATGAATTGTCGCCTGCTCTTTCTTTCTCAGATAAACACTTGGATAGTTTATCAACATCAAATCGGAATTTTAGCGCCTTTGATGTAATATTAAACATAAAAAAATCCCTTCCAGTTGTCTGCGTGTTAATGTGTAGTGTATCAAAATAGCCCCGACACCCGTATTACATTAGCCTCTTAAGTTGTATCATATTAGCCCCACAAATTTGAGGCTGTATATATCATGACACGATTAATATTATTGCATTATTTTAACGCAGAAAAGAATATTAATTCTTTCTTAATGATAACCTATTTTCAAAAATATCGTGTCATAAAAAATAACGAAGTAACATCAAAAGATTTATATCACGGTGGTAAAGTTTTTGACTTGAAAAATTAGGCATTTTAGTTTTGATATTTTTCCTACCAAATATTGTTACATTCTGAGTGTTTGCTATATGGTCATTATAATAGAATATATTTCCTATCATTTGTCATTTTCTTGTTAATTTTGGATATAAATAAATAACAACTCTTAAAGTGTAATACATTAACCCCAATTTTCTACTGTATAATATTAACCCCGACTGATCTTTATAACATTGTCGAAAAACAATATGAACGCTAGAGATTTTTGTTCAATGAAATATCTTTTTAAAAATAGATCTTGTATTAAGATAAATTGAACACTGTTTTTTTTAAAACTGCAAATGCTTCACTTTCTTTTCGCATCGGAAAGGAGGTAGTCTTGTCGTGTACCTGGTGGTGAGGGGGAACCGTGTCAGGTGAGTTAACTTTAAAGACCCGAGTTCGAATCCCGACGAGTAGAAACTATTTTCTGCTGCAGTAGGTGGTTTTTTTGTTCCTTTTTTTCAGTTCCACATATTCCGAATTGAATATTGCATAGCAATTACGAATAATACGTAAAAATATATGCTGTTGAGGCAACACTTGTTTTGAACATAAAACACTTTCTAAATAGTATGTATAGTAAGATAAACTTTATTTAGGTGAGTAAACTTAGACCATTCACTTTGATTCTCTAAATTAAAACTTGACGTAACTGAGAACAGTGTCGTCATAAGAGTTATTATGATACATATATCCTTTATTTTTAAAATCTTAGGCCCCGAAACGCGCCTCAAATTAATTATTAATATAATAGCAATAGCTATTTATATATAATATAATTTCATAATTATTTCCAAAGAACTGGAACGCCGTTCCGTCGCGTACCAACAGAAATCAAGCCTTTTATATACAGGATATTCGGGGAAGAAATGTCGAATCTTCGAAAAATAGCTGTTAAGACAATTTTAAGCTTATTTTGTCTAATATTCGAATATCCGTTTACGAGTTCTTAAAGTGGGGATTTCGTGATAATCACAACCAGTATTAGTTAATGTGATGAATATTGGAAAGTGATAACTATTAAACAGATTGTGCAAAATTACATCGTGCACTTTACGAATAGTACTGAATTAGATAAACGAAATTTCTGTGGCTTTATTTCTTTGGCAAATTTCCATATTTCATATAACTATCCAGTACTTGGAGTTGTTTTGTTTAAATAACTCCAAAAAACACTAATAACCTTGAATTTTCGAAATTTCAGCTGTTTTGAACATTATAACGTACTGTGTGCTTCGTATGACGTAAGCACTTGGAATAATATTCAAGATATTTCGGTTTTCATACCGGTCCACATTTTTGCTTTTCCTGGAATAACCCAGCGTAAGGGAAAGTTGTTCCAGCTGGTTACTCCTAGGCTGTATTTTGAATGACAGCTTCTTACACTTACAGCAGTAAAACGCCACTTGGTCATAAAAGTACTTTCTCCCCTTGAAAATACGAATTAGTTGCCAATCGTGTTTAACACCTTAACATTCAGGTAACTGGTATTTCGGAATGAGTAAGAGAACGTTAATACGACTTGAGCATGAAAACGAATACGATAGTTTCGAAAACGGATACGATTGTTTATTTCTTAGATTATTTCTTATTTATGTGCAAGATAAATCTTTTCAATATGAACAAAGTACTGCATTAACTCCACGCATTATATGACGCGAGTAGTGCCGAATTTAGCATTACTTCTGATGTGGGTTTCAACATTTTCAATCTTTAAATCAGTAGGGCGTAATCAACATATATTTACTCCCATTAATCGTAACAGATTCGTAATGTATTATAATGTTGCAACTTTCAGTGGACACTCCACCCTTCTCTTAAATTTAAAAAAAAAATACGCCTTTAATTTTGAAAATTCAAAACTTTTTGTAAAAATCCCTTCTCTGGGATTGAATCCAGCAGTGTTTTGTGCTCTCTACCCACAAAAAGATCAAGAAAGAAAAAATGTGTTGCACGGGTCAGGATTCAAACCGGAAACATTCAGTTCTCATGTTTACGTTTCTTTTTTTAATTTTTATTGTCACGATTTCATTCAACATTGCGGGAAAACTACTTGGTTGTGTTTTGAAAACTACTTGGTTGTGGGAAAACTACTTGGTCAATGTTGAAAAAATTGTACATGACCTTATGCATAGATCTAATTTTGAAGAATACATTTCATGGAGAATAATGCGTTGTTTTCAATAATGTGGTTTTAGGTGTTGGTGAAAACGTTTTAAAATTTTTCAACTTTTGAAATTTCGAAAGAGTTTAATGAAAATCGTACATCTGCCATTCTCATGGGTGTATTTTACCCCTTTTCACAAAAAAAGTTTAAAGAGAAAATTTAACGCATTTTTGTATAAATTTCGAAAATATTCTAGGAACTCCATGTAGCCTTAGGTACGTCCAAAGTTGAAAGATACTGTTGAAATTCATAGGGCCTCTAGTGCACAAATTGATTGAAGATTTTGTTTTCGTTATTTGAAGAAGATTGTCAGGTTTCAACGAACACCAACCAAACCGAAACGTGGTATACATAAAGGAACGTTTTCGTTATACTGAAGTTTGCCGTAGAAAGATTACACTGTTCATTTCTGGGTTTTCTCTCTTTCTCTCTCTCTTTCTCTCTCCTTTCTCTCTCTTTCCCTCATTCTTTTTCTCTCTTTTTCTCTTTCTTTCTTTCTTTCTCTGTTTCTCTCTCTCTCTTTCTCTTTTTCTCTCTCTCTCTTTGTCTCTCTTTCTTTCTCTTTCTCTCTTTCTTTTTCTCTCTCTCTTTCTCTCTCTTTCTTTTTCTCTTTATTTCTCTCTTTATTTCTCTCTTTCTTTCTCTCTCTCTTTCTCACTCTCTCACTCTCTCTCTCTCTCTCACACACACACACACACACACACACACATATTTCTTTTTTCCGATGGCGCAGCAGCCCAGGTGGACTTTGGTATGATATCGGCGTTCGTGCAGTGCTGCAGACGTTTTTTAGGGGTCATGGAGGATGAGTCGCAGTGAGGTGGTAATCAGTCCATCGCCTGCCCTTTGAGATGGGCATAAGATGAGCCTTTAAAAAGGTCATAATAAGGGATAATAGCAAAATATGTATCTAGTTTGCCTTTACAAATAGTTTTTATTTTACGGGAGCGAATATTTTCTTCCCAATTGTTCGCAAAAACGCTCGTTTCTACCTGTATTTATAATTCAATTTGATGTACATGAGTTAGCGCAGAGATTTTAATGCTTAAGACACTGTGCATAGATTGCACTTATCCTCATAGAATGTCACACAGTTTTAACTGTTTTTTTGATATTAAATTTTAAAAAATGGTTGTGCCGCACCGGGGAGAAGTAACGATCGTGCGTTCTCAGTGTCCCGTTGCTTAAGTGTATATTTTGGTGTCGCCTAGAATAGACCTGATGAAACCACCGAAGTGACAGATCAGTTCAGTTGGTCCCTTATCTCAGGGAATGGGTTTGATCCCCGACCAATGCATGTAAAATTTTTGGTGCCAAAAGGGAATTCTCAACAGGTTTTCCCGTCCCCCCTGCCTCTCCTTCCATCATTTCTCGCCAGGAGGACCTAGGGTCCGAGTCGCGACGGTGGCAAGTGTTGGCCACTACTTTCATAGCTAGGTCGTACAACACGCACTGTATGGAGGACGATTCTGCCGGCTTCTCTGATGTGTAGTTTTCTCTGTTTCTCCGATAAATACGAGGTAAATGCTGGAACAATACCTTGACAAACTGGCTAGGAACCGCCCGCGATCTTTCCTTACTCATCCTTGTCCCCTTCTCGCCCTTCACACAAATACACAAACATCCTCTACACTACCACGCATGTCAGAGCAGGCATATCAAGGTCGCGGGCAAGGTAACACACTAGAGCTCGGGGCTGCGTCCAGAGAAATTGGCGCGAGATTTAAAAGTAAGGGTTGTACAAATGCTACGGAATGCTACTTTGCTGGATACCTGGCGCATGACAGACTTCGGGAGAATTACTTGATAGTTATTGACACAGATTTAGCTATATTAATTCTTATTTTATCTTTAAGGCAAAGAAATGAATAATTAAATGAATTAATACATCAGTCCGATTTCAAATTCTCAGTTGAGAGTAAAATTTTAAAAAATTGAATTAAAAATATCTTGATTTTGTAATTCTCTTTACTTAAGAGTAATTTAAAGGCTGAACTCTTTACGTTCAGGTTAAAAGATTTAACAGACAAATGTTCTTGTCTGTTAAAAGCGCTGTCCATTAAGCGAGAATTGTTAACTTCTAGAGACTTGTTAATTTATTTTACATTATTTCTAAATATAATAAATAACTGAATGATTTAATACCACAACACTAAACGAAAACAAGGAAAGAACTCGCCATTCAAACATTCTGGTCACTTAACAAACATGTTTATATAAGGAATTTAGTTAGAAAATAAACTTCCAATAGTTATAAATAGCGAAAAATATAAACATAATATAATTCTAGGCTATTTGATGGAAAAAAAATTTTTGGCCAACATTTTTGTATGAAGCCATTATTCACCGCCTCGCGCAGCTCCAGCTTCATGTCCACCCCTTTCTGGTTTTTAAGAGGAAATAAGTGCGAAGTCTGGGGTAGTTGCCCGTGCCCGTAGGAGCACCGGGCTCCCCAGGCAGGCGAGTAGCTCGTGTGAGCGCGATTTAACGCGCCTGCTTAAAGCTTCTCCCGGCAGGGGCGGTGCCACGTTGTGGGGGGGCGATACCTGGAGATGGAACATAGCGCAAGCCGACGTGAAGTTCCGCTCCCGTTCCAGCGGGGGAAGAACACCGCCACCTCCGTCAAAACATCCATTAAACTTACGGACCAATTGCCACAATAGTGACGCGTTACTCACTCAATTCACCTCAGAATTATGTCTATTGTCTATTTATTACATCATTATTGACTCCTATGATTTTAGAAGTTGACTAAATAAACTTAAATTGAATAAGGTTGGTATCAAACCGAGTTCAGAACATCCACTAAACTTACGGACCAATTGCCACAGTAGTGACGGGTTACTCACTCCATTCACGTCATAATTACCTCTATTGCCTAATAATTACATCGTTATTGATTCCTATGATCTTAGAAGTTGAAGACTAAACAAGCTTCAATTGAATAAGTTTCGTATCCAAACTGAGTTCATCCTGCAGCCACACCTTACGCTAGTGCTTCCCGTAAACTATGATGACCACTCATACGTTATATTCCTAACGTGAGCATGCCTATTGAATTCTGTCGACGGTCATTGCTGGCCAACGCACGTGCATTCTTAATTGGAACCGCTATATGTATTGGCACGAGCCGTGGGTCGTTGACTCGCGACTTGGCATCGCCTTCTGGGTCAAGTGTGTGTCTTTGGCATCGACATCTCGGTCACGGGCTTAGTATTTTTTCCGCCGCCGCAGGTGTACCTACTTCCTTTAAGAATGATCCGCGATAGATGGAAGTTCATAATTTTTGCGCGTATCTCAACCGGTTTCGGTTGAAAAACACATTGCTTTCCTTGTTGCCGTAGGGCCGTAAACCAGATTGTGATTGATTCCAACCCGTGTAAAGGGATGGATTTGAGATTCCACATCATTTGTTCGAATAAACGTTTTTCCGAGGGTAATTCAGAATACTTCTTGGATCCAGGGAAAGTACAAAATCTCCTCTCCCAGTAATTCTCGACCTAGAAAAAATACAATAGTTGCCAATGGGAACATTAAGTTATTGGAAATCGCGTTACAATATTTTTCTTTTTTTTTCTGTTTTCAAAATTTAAGTAGTATATGACTTAGTGTAGGGATCACAGAATTTTGAAAATGTGCACACAATTCACTTTTCTCCATAGCACATCATACGCAGTTTTAACTGTTTTTTGAGGTAAAATAAATAAATAATAAACTACACGGATATTCCAAATGGCTAAGCCGCAATAAACATTCAAAAGTTGGTTTAGATATATGTTTTCTAGGCAACTATTTGCGTTGAAGCATATAAACACTTCATTAATATCTAAATTATTTATGATTAACCAAATAAATGAATTCATTTGAACAGAAAGAAAAATTAACCTAGAAATAAAAAAGCACCCAATTTTCACAGTTCGACTGCTTTTTTATTTCTCAGTTATTTTTTTCTGAACTAATATATTAATTTATATTGTTAATAATAAACATGTTACATGTTTCAGGTCTGTTTACATGATTCTAGAATGCAAAGTTTTGCGTAGAAATCATATTTTTAAACCAACATTTGCGTGTTTATTGCAGCTCAGCCATTCAAAATATCTATGTAGTTCATTAGACAAAGTATGATTAAAATTGTTTAAACAGCTTTTTTCAAACTTTCGACGTTTCCTTCCCCGATACTCTGTATATCCATGCTTCTTTAAAACCAAAAACAATAATTTGCGTACTGCAAACTAATTAATTAAACCCATGACAGTAGAACTGTTAACATAAGTACTGTCACACATCTTTCGCAGGATAAGGAGTAAAATTTAAAGAAAAATTATAGTTCACATGAATTTTGACAAATTGCGTCTTACTTTCTATGATATTCAAATGGTAACATTATATTACAATATTCAATTTGTTAACAATTTCGGCTAAAGAGTCTTGTTTGATAATTCTCCAATTTCGTATTGTAATAAGATATCTTATGATACTCATGTCGTAAATAACTATTTGACAACTATTATGTTTAGTGTATGTGTCTAGCAGGTTTTGTATTATTCTGAGAAACTGGATCATACGAATCACGTTTACTACGTTATTCACACAGGAGCACATGAATCTCAAAAAGTATTTAATAATATAATCCTTGCTGATGAATCAACGTTTTATTGATGATTTTAATTTTGAAAATTTTCATTAGTTTGGATGTTTAAATATAGGTATCACATGTAATTACATGTCTGTTAAACACGATAGCATTATATGAATCAAGAAACATTGTTTTTCATTTGATCATTCAACTTCATCAATCACTCAAAATTACTTTAATTTTCTCTGCTTATCAGTTTTTTAATCTTAGATCTTCCATGAAGACATGAATCAAATAACATCGTAGATATTTGAGTGTTTTAAAAATAATAACGTGAATAAATGCTTATATTTATTGAATTGGTTTTATAATAACCTGTAAAAGCATGGGTTTTCTGTTGCTTTTGGGGATGTTGAAAACATTCAAATAGTAAAGGCAATGTTAAGCTGGTGCCCTTTAACATTGTTTATTTGATATTTTTCTTAGGGATAGTTTATAATGGTTAAACGTTTTCAAAGATTGCACATTAGATACCTCGAATGGCCCGTTTCCGTTTAATAAACCGCTACGTTCTCCCTGTACAGATGGTCGTGCAAAATTCAAGGTTTTGATAGATTCGTAGAATGGCGGCCAACAAACCACCTTCGAACTCTGACGATTCTGAAATGTAGTCGTATTGGGAAGGTCATATCACTTGACCACCAAGTTCGTTCTATGTATTTTCACTGGGAAATGCTGGAGCATTGATATTTACTAAACTGTAAACAAACGCTAAATCTCTTTGAATTGTTATAACATCTGTTTTGCTTTCTTTTAGTAATATCAACTCGTTTTACCAAATACGTGAGCTTGTTATATTTTTACACGCTACAATAATTTAATTTTACAAGTATTTATTTTCAAGCATTTAGGAATTCATGAAATTTCATTGAAACGTTCGCCAATCTAAAAACCTTTTAAATGTATATTAAATATATTAATGTTGTTTAAAAATATGTATTAACAATGCGTAGATTTAGCACATAAAGCTCTGATTTGAATATTATACAATGAAATCATCAAATTAACAGTTTAAGAAAGGAATGATAAATTGAATTGAAAATATTAACTTAAAGTTTATATACGTTTATTTAGAAATTTCCATACTTGTGTAAATATTGTCATGTGTGATTCTACTCATGTGATCTTTCAAAACACAAAATTGAATATTTCTGTATTTGAAAACCTTAACACTACATTCATCCAATCCAGTGCAGTTAATAGCAAACAGCTAACCAATATGTTTCCCTATTTTTCAATGGTAATGGTTAAACAAGAGGAATAAATAGTTTCTGACTCTCGGTGTTAACAGGGGACTTAAAAAAAATTAATAATACAGTTATTCGGTTGCTCAACATCCCTTTGATAGAAAAAAAAGAACCAATTGTTTGAGCGTAATGCACCTTGAAAAATATTTTTTTTTATAATCAATTTCTTTCCTATTTGATAAATATATCGACTTGCAAATTGTAGGACTTAAAAGAGAATATAAAAACCAAATAAAAGTTATGCTCATACTCGCCGTAAAAATACAAATTTAGCATAATTAAATTGGCCACAGAATTTGTTTACAAGCAAGTGCATTTTAAGCGTATGTGGCAGGCAAAAGCGCGGCATTGGAGAACTGTTTTTTCAGTATGCCCATCCCACGCTATTCTGCTAGCGCCAATGAATTAAGCGCAAACAAATGGGGTCTACTAAGATGTTAATTTCCTATAAACAATTACATATATCTCGAGAACGAGATATAATAGCACCGAACGGATTCCGGAATTTTGCATCACATATAAACGTCATTCAGATTAGACAATAAAAAAATTTGCAACAATTGCAAATTTATAAACAATTTCCAAATTTTGCAAATCTAAAGGGGGGAGAGTCTTCCGATGTCCAAAAACCAAAAACAGCGAATTAACAATTTTGCAACAATTTATAATTTTATAAACAAATTCGAAATATGCGTTAGAACGGCCGGGAAGGCTCCGCAAATTGTGCCTGAAATGAATATCTCAAAATAGCAGTACTGGTCTATAGACAATCATTCTGGAGGGAAAACCCCGCTTAGAAATATTTTTTTCGTCGTGGCGTACGCGCAGGCAAACTATCTCCTTCGGCAGGGAAATTTGACGATATTTCCGTCTCGTACGTAAACGAACTAGCCCCCTCCCCCTGAGACATCGTTCTTTCTGTCCCTTGGGATGTTGCACCAATCGCAGACAACTGTGGTTCTACCTGCTAGCGATTGGTCAACAAGTCCCTCCCCCTGCCCTCCCCCAGGCCGAGGGGTGTCCAAGTTTGTCGGCGCGGTGTGGAAGATAGAATTTTGAACGACATTTTTTCTGAGGGAGAGGGTACATGTATGTGGATTTATTGTAGAGAGCTGTTGATACTGACATTTGATGAACGTAATTTCTACGACGTGTGTTGTAATTATGAATATCACCACTGCATGAAAATATGTAAGTCAGTTTTGACAAATATTACAAAGTCGTTAATAAATAGGCAATGCAATGGTAAGATTCGTCGCCATATTCCATCTTGAAGATGCTACCCTCAGATGCCACGTTAGAAAAACCCATGTATAGTAGACAATACTTGTAAATGTTAGTATCCTAGAGACTGTGTTCCGACATGGATGTCACTAATGTTGAACAGCGAGCATATGTAAAAGCGGCGGTGGGGGTGAGAGATCTTGGAACAACCTCCGTACTCCCCTGATCTGAGTTCGTGCAACTTTGATCTCATTCCAAGAATGAAGACGCCGCTGCGTGGGAAGCGATTTGCAAACAGAGAGGGCATCTATGCTTGGGTTTCTGTAACCTGGCGGATGACAATTCATCAGCTGTTACGGTTTCGTCCAATCGGGAGCTTAAACGTCACCACACATTTTAGCTCTTAATTGGATGACACCGTAACAGCTGATGAACTATTGTCACGGTCATGGGGACGAGGGAGAAATTACATTATTCTATTATAAAAATGTGGTGAGCATATTTATTTCAAAAGCTACCTCAAAAGCATGTCAGATACGAACATCCGGCGGAGGCTGATGGAAAAGTTCCGAGACATATGCTCAGCACTTACTCAGCGCGCGCCTCGGGTCCCGCACCCCGCGCGCCGCCCCAGCTGGGTTGCTAAGATGCCAGCGAAAGAGCGCGTCAGCTACCCACGCAGGGTGGACGTGTGAAAGGGTGAAGCGCTGAGCAAGAAAGGGGTGAGAACGGGAGGCGAGGCGGTGGCCGGGCGTGCAGTATATACTCTCTGGGTCGGGGACTTGGCCGAAAGCGGTCAGCGCGACCAGACGTGTGGCGAGGCGAGACCTTCGCGGGGAAATCATGTCCCGGGCTGTCGGTAGGGCGAGTTAGCGCGAACGCAAACAAGACTAGTTTGTCCCCCATGCAAGTCTTAGGAATCAGCTTCGTGTTCATTTGATTTGAGAAAGTAAAACAAAGGTTAACGTACAGATTCAAATTGAGTAACTGTCCAGAGTTAATAAACCAGCGTAGAGAAGTCATTCACTTTCATTCAACCACACACCCCTTTGGAGGTTTCACGACCCTAACTCTCACAGCCAAGTGAGCCGGGTGCCGGGAGAGAAGTGGAGGTAAGTAGAGAAGAAAGAGATAATGGCCTAAATGCGAAGGCCCAAAAGAGTTCCAGATGATGCAGGAGGCACAAACTGTGGCACTATCATCCACCCGGTAAGAAAAACTCAAGTATAAACGCACCGACGAGAGGTGGCGCGCATAGATGCATCACACACAGCTGATGGTATTATCCGCGCACGTTTTCTTTAACCCTCGCTTCGCTCATTGCGTGAGGAGTGGGGAGTTTGGTTATTTTGACAAGGAATTTTGTATCAAATTTTCTTGTTCATTTTTCGATGCAAAACAGTTTCTATTACCTGGGAACAATCATTTCTGGTTATCAGATTTTGTCCACAATGCTCTTTGCCATCATTCATTCTTCGCTCAACTAATGTTGCAAAGGAGTGGAGCTCAAGAAAACGTGCTCGTCCTTCCAGCGCCTTCCTAATCGTTGGCAGAGATGTTTGGACGCCTTGGGAGATTATTTTGAAGGTTCTCTTATGCGTACGAGTATTTCGCGTACTGTTATATTTTGTGCTTATGTAATACGAATAAAACAATGATCTCTGATATATTTTATGCATCTTTCAACTCCCTCCATAGCGCATTGTACCCGGATCCCAATTTAGTACCAGCATTGTGAAGAACATTCCAGCGACATTCGGTCGAATAACCTGACTTTTGTTTCCTGCAGCTTTATTCACAGATAAAAAATTGTTGCCGCGACTTCTTTAAATGACCCACGTAGTAAAAACTCAAGGTAAAATATAGCATCTCATATTCAATTCGGAGTCTCTCGCGAACGGCGGAGGTGAGAGGACGTGCCCTCTACTCCGCGGTGTCTCGTGATTTCTAAGTTGTGCGTTGACTCATTGTGTCAAGTTGTGCGTCCACATTTTGTGTTCTGACTAGTGTGTAGTGTTTTCGTGATCAATTGTATTTCCTGTTTATAAAATTCTGTGTTTCAACTGGTGATATAAAAAAAAAAATATGTTGCCTCCATAAGACGTAAACAATCGACATGGCCTCGGAGAACACCTCCCAGCCGGAATCTGAATTTATAATGGATTCGTCTACTACAAGTCAAGCTGAACTACAAACTCAGCTGTTTCTTCAACAACAATATCAGCAGCAGCAGCAGCAGCAACAACAACCCATTTTACATCAGATACCACAAGGTACAGTGATAGCAATGCCATTTCCCTTTTTTCCTCCTGCCGTACAGCCTTCAAGTTCAAGTTCAACCGATGTAACAAATTCAGAACTTAATCGAACAACCCACGGTAATTCAAGTAGTGACAGCAACACTCATAAATGGCAAGTTGTTGTAAGCAAGCGCAAGAGATGTAAATCTCACAGCCCTGAAAGTCATAAACAATCAAAACGTCAAAGTGAAAATATAAGTGGCATACTATCATGCAATAGATTTGCAGATCTCGAACTAATTAATGACGATGAATCCAATGATAAAGTAATCGATGAAAGTTCCAAATCCAGCAACATTCAGAAGCTGCAAAAACCACCGCCAATATTTATCCCTGGGGTAAATGACTTTCACGCAATGTCAGAAACTTTACAAAAAGTCGTGAAGATGGAAGAATTCTACTGCAAGCTTGTAGGTCAAGACAAATTTAAAATCTTACCGGCAACAACAGAAGCTTATCGATCACTTATTAAATACCTTACTAAAGAGAAAATTGAGTTTCACAGCTATCAGCTAAAACAAGAAAGAGCATTTAGGGTAGTCTTAAAAAATATGCATCCTACAATAAATATTGATGAACTGAAAGCAGAAATAGAAGAAAACGGTCATACTGTAAGAAACATTCATAACTGCAAACACCGTGTAACAAAAGCTCTCTTACCGGTATTTTTTATTGATTTGGAACCAAAAGATAATAACAAAGACATTTACAAATTGCAGTACCTTCAAAATACCAAAATAATAATTGAAGCTCCAAGAGTAAAGCGAGATCTTGTGCAATGCCATCGCTGCCAAAGTTGGGAGCACACGAAGCATTACTGCAACCATCCTTATCGGTGCGTAGTATGCGGCGAGAATCACGATAGCAGAACTTGTGATAACAAGAAAAACAAGACGAAGCCTGCAAAATGCGCCCTTTGTGAAGGTCCCCACACAGCAAGTTATAAAGGATGTGAAATTTATCAAAAAATACGCAATAAAAAATATCCACAGGCGTCTAAAATTCCACAAGATTCAAACTCAATATGAACACAGGTCAAGAAAACTTCCCACCTACTTCGATAAATAATTTCCATCAGCGTAGTACTTATGCACAAGCACTGAAAAACTCACAAAAGAAGGATAGTCTGAACAACAATGCCACAAACACGGAGTCCAATACTCAAATATTTCCAATAATACAACAGACTTTCGAAAGATTTGAAACTATACTCAACAGACAAGCAGAACAAATAAGTGCACTTTTAAATCTTGTGTCAAAACTGCTAACTAAATAATGAACAAATCATATAAGATAGCAGCTTGGAACGCCAATGGCTTGCTACAACACCGAGAAGAAGTCAAGTGTTTTCTCCAGTTGACAAATACGGATATCATGCTCATTTCAGAAACTCATTTCACCAACAAAAGTTTTTTCTCGCTTCAAGGATACAACATGTATTATACAAATCATCCGGATGGTACAGCACATGGAGAACAGCTATACTTGTTCGGGAAAAAATTAAACATCACTTAAATTCTCAATTTAACACCACGTATTTGCAGGCAACATCCATTCAAGTAAGAGATGCATTCGGAACATTGAATATTGCAGCAATATACTGCCCTCCGAAGCATAAAATCCAGAGTTCACAATTCGCAAGCTTCTTCAGAACACTTGGACCAAGATTTATTTCTGGCGGTGACTACAATTCTAAACATCCATTATGGGGCTCCAGACTAACCTCCCCGAAAGGTAAATCTCTATATGAAACTATAATAAACGAAAAATTATCCTCGTTCTCTTCTGGCCAACCCACCTACTGGCCGACAGACACTAACAAAATTCCTGATGTATTAGATTTCTTTATTGTAAAAGGAGTTAACCAAAGTTACATTCACACCTACTGGTCACAAGATCTATCGTCTGATCATTCACCGATTCTACTAGTCATTAGCTCAATCATTATTGAAGACAATAAGCAAACCTCAATCCACAACAATAGAACAGATTGGAAATATTTCTCAGAATGGCTAACTAATAACAGCACAGCTAATCTACCATTGAAAACTGCTTTCGACATAAATGAAGCTATAGAATATGTAACCAGACAACTCCATCAAGCTGCGTGGCACTCTACACCAGAAATAAAGCAAAACAAAAAGCTATATATCCCACAAGTAATAAGAGAAAAGGTGAAATCAAAACGTAAA
The DNA here is from genome assembly GCA_011170035.1 of Teleogryllus occipitalis. Classification (NCBI taxonomy): domain Eukaryota; kingdom Metazoa; phylum Arthropoda; class Insecta; order Orthoptera; family Gryllidae; genus Teleogryllus; species Teleogryllus occipitalis. Next base: position 25,849 of record BLKR01001050.1, read on the forward strand.
TTAAAGAAACAATGGCAAATCACTAAAGACCCAGCAGTCAAAAGAAGACTAAATTCAGCTTCGCAAAACCTCAAAAGATTACTTCAAGAATATCGAAACCACGCCCTACAAGATAAACTCACAAAATTGATTCCGAATTCGAACTCAGAGTATTCTCTTTGGAAATCTACTAAATACTTGAAGAGACCGATGCAACCTATTCCTCCCATCAGAAAAATCGACAGCACATGGGCTAAAACCGACGAAGAAAAAACTGAATGCTTCGCGTCCCATTTCTCTAACATCTTTCAACCATTTCCTTCACAAATATCTGCTACAGAAGAGGAAGAAATTTACAACTTCTTAGATTCACCACTGCAACTAGCTCCCCAAATCAAATCCGTAAGTGCTCGAGAAGTTGAAACAACAATCAAGAATTTACCAACTAAAAAAGCTCCCGGATACGATATGATTTCAGCAACAATTCTACACCATCTACCAAGAAAACTAATAGCCTTACTTACTTCCATCTTCAATGCCATCCTAAGACTAGGACACTTCCCTGATCAATGAAAAATCGCTCAAGTAATAGTCATTCCTAAGCCCGGCAAACCAACACATGAAGTTGTATCATACAGACCTATTAGTCTACTGCCAATATTATCAAAAGTTTTTGAAAAACTGCTTCTGTCACGTTTAAATCCACTTCTACAAGAAAATGAAATAATACCTCATCATCAGTTTGGGTTTAGACAACAACATTCGACTGTAGAACAAATTCATCGAGTAGTAAACGAAATTAGTGAATCGCTAGAAAATAAAGAATACTGTTCTGCTGTATTTCTAGACGTAAGCCAGGCTTTCGATAAGGTTTGGCACCCAGGTCTATTGTATAAAATTAAGAAAAATCTACCGTATCCTTACTATCACTTGTTAAAATCGTATCTTACAGAGAGATATTTTCAAATAAAATTTAACGGTGAAACTTCAAAACTTATCCCTATAAAGTCAGGAGTGCCTCAAGGAAGTGTGCTTGCACCTTTCCTTTATTCATTATATACTGCCGACATCCCATCATCTGTAAACGCATTGACAGCAACCTACGCGGACGACACAGCCATCTTAGCTCGACATGAAGATCCAGCAGAAGCATCTCGTCTCGTAGAAGAACATCTGCAATCCATCCACAAGTGGCAGAAACGCTGGCGCCTCAAGATCAATGACAAGAAGTCTGTCCAAGTCACCTTTAGTCTGAAGCACGAAACGTGTCCACCTATAAAAATCGGATCGCAATGTATTCCTCAAAATGACTCGGCAAAATATCTCGGACTTACTCTGGACAGAAGACTGACATGGAAAATACATATAAAGAAGAAAAGAAAAGAATTAGACCTAAAACTTAGAAGGTTAAACTGGCTACTTGGAAGAAAATCATCGTTAAGCATCGCAAACAAAGTAATTGTGTATAAAGCAATATTAAAACCAGTATGGACATATGGAATTCAACTTTGGGGAACAGCTCAAAATTCTAATGTTGAAATATTACAACGCTTCCAGTCTATAGCCTTAAGAAAATTTGTAAATGCCCCCTGGTACGTAAGGAATGCAACATTACACAAAGACTTACAGATTCCAACTATAAAAGAAGAAATCACGAATACCAGTGCAAAATACCTACAAAGACTACATAATCATCCGAATATTCTAGCCATCAACTTACTAGACAATAGTGACTCCTACAGACGACTTCAACGCCATCATACTCTAGACCTTCCACATCGACTTTAAATTATTCATTTCAGAAATTATAATTAATAGTTAATTTGTATTAATAATGTATCATTGGTGGAGTACGGTCATGGGATTTTACTCCTCTCATGTATTTGTTTATGTAAATCTATGTAATTTTGCCAAATGTTTGTTCACAAACAAATTGCAAAATAAAATATAATTTAAAAAAAAAATATTCAATTCAATCATGCCTTATTTTCCGCGGCGAGGCTCAGGCCTTGAGGCCTGCTATTCCGCCTAACCATGCGAATTCCGCTGCGCTCCTTTCGCCGTCTGGCAGAGTAGGTATCTCTCGGGCGAGAAAACAGGCGTTTTGAATTTTGCTCAGAGGCTTCATTTAGGTTTGAGGATCTTTTAATGCAGTAACTCTACAACATGGGACAGCAGGCTTTACTTCCCCTCCGAAGGAAGGCGTACGAAGGATTTAACAAATAACATATAACAAATTAAAACTGTTTATTTGCAATAAAAATACACTGAGAAGGCAACATAAGTCACAACAGCTGGCAATGTTATGTACATATATTCCTCAATCCAATATGGTGAATAAGATTACATTATCAATATGTATGAATCTTTTTTTATTGGACCCAAAATTCACCACCAAATAATGACTAATAAGGCTGAATTTAAGACAGAAGACACTGTCCTCATTAACAACATATTAAATAGGCAATACATGCAAGTTTCAGTTTCTAGTATGTAAAAATAATAGCAATAAATAGCAAGAAACTATTAATATTATATTGCTAGTTTCATAGAAATCCATCTCTTTTCCATTCATAAAATGCATCAAAGGTCATACATTCAAGCAGGATCTTACAGGAAAACAGTCTTTATTCTCTACAACATGTATTATGACCATAAGTGCCCCACAGGTGCAGGATAAGGGGACAAACTCTGCTTTTTGAGAAATATTATTCTCTCTAAAACCAGTATCTTACGTAACTATCCTTACTAAGGGATCTGTGGCAATCCTATGTTTTTCTCAAATTTTACTTGTAGAGTCAAAGATTATTATAACTGCTCCCACCTACAACCTTCGCATTTCAAATTACGGAAACTGTTAATAAGAAAAAATAAAGAGCAAAATTCCAAACAATACACCATTTCAACATATAAGGAATGTTTGCCTCAAGTTCTGCTTGACATTGAAGACCTGTTTTACACATTATACATAAAAAATAGCAACACCAATTAATTAAATTATGGTATAAATAAATTAGTTATAATAAAAATGATAATGATTAATTAATACAATAATTATAACAACATAAGATATTTACATGTCTGTCATGTGTCAATCATTCTTGGTTGATAAATGTGGTTTAAAAATCATCACACAAAGTTTGAAATTGGGCAATATTACACATTCCCATCTGTCATTAACAATAACATCAATAATTGAGTATTCCAAACTCCCCGAATTATGGACAAAAGAACACATGTCCAGAAAATTTGGGCAGTGTTTTAGTATTAAATAGAAACTCCAATTATGAAGCAATTTGGGATTCATCAACTGCATTTTGAGACAACAAGTCTACTTCTATGTAATCTAAGGCATTATAAGCCTAAATTCTGTAGATATCAATAGAAAAAGTCCTACATTAAAAAAGTAACATGCATATTATTTGACATTTTGCATAATTGTTCCTATACACTAAGATATATAATTACAATGTTCACATTTCTACTTATTGCAAATCTGAGCCCTTTATTTCTATTATATATCACCCTTACACATTTAGTGAACAATTTTTAAATATATAATAACTTCACATATTAGTAAAGGTTGCTTTTATTTTATTTTGATGCATCACAATTCCCCACAAGCTACTGCAAATGAATGTGAATAGTATACTCAAATGTATTTCTTCTATTATTACATTGTATAATTATTAAGAAATATATTATGCATCACTGAAAGAGTAAAAGCACAAGAAAACAAGAGTTATGTTCATTCCAATTACAGACTGTAAACACCATCAATTAAATGCAGTCATAAGACATTAGCAGTGCATGCAATATTTCACTATAATTTGGTATAGCCTTGAAGACATAATAGGGTCAAGAAAAGAAAAATTGCTAAGTAGAAATATTTTGGGGGAAAATTGAAGATTAGTATACTGGTACTCCTGTAAATTTACATAATTAAATCCTAAAAGTTTAATGCTAATCTGAGTAACAGGTTTGGATTTTATTTTAGTTGTTTTATTCAATATTGAAAACAATGTAAATATATTTTACATACAGAATGTAAATATATTTACACCATTACATCTACAATGATAAATTTCCTTATAATTATGTACATCTCACTACTGACATCAGTTTATTCAAGTCACCTGGTTTCATGCACAGAACATCTCTTCAATGAATTGTTCTGCCATTCTTTTTATCAAATATACTTTATTTGATGAAAGTTTAATTTCAATAATTCATCTCTTGCTTCAAAATAGCATCAACACAAAGAGCTTAAAAATCTAGAGCTGATTGCATCAATAAAAAGTAGAACCTATTCTCCGAAATTATAATTTTAACGCAGCTGTAATTGAAAATAACGCTAATAAGCTAATCAGAATACAAATAAAATTCAAACAAGAGAAAATTTAAGTTCAGCTTATGCAAAAAAATATGTAAGGGAAAAAAATATTAATCTCTGAAATGGTGTTATTTGATATTTTCAAATCATTCAAAAGTTACATGCACACTACTATCAACAAAATATGTAATATCTCGTATCAGTTTGTTTTTTGTTTTTTAAATGTTTTACAAAATGCTGATTGGTTAAATTTCCTTGTAAATCCACCACCTATCACAATGCAACATGAAACACTGTGATAAGCCAGCCTTAATCACAATCCTCAATGAGGAAAAGTGCTTCACTTACGTTGCTAGAAATAGAATTTAAATTATCTTCATTTTTAATGGCATGACTAAATAACAATGAACTTTCCAGCCAAATATATTTGCTCAATTTTACCCCATTATTTTCTATATAAAACAACTTAGAATAAGCGATGGCTTGATACCATTCCCTTCCCTTATAATGGAAGACAAGCTACAATTGTTTACTACCTAATTTTCCCCAGATCTTGGCTGAGATTGAAGGTACACTCCCAAACCCGAGAAAGCATTCAAGCATTCTAAACTCCTTGGCATACCAACTCTTTACCCTATGATGACTCAAAGACAGAAGCGTTTCCTGTTCTACTAATTACCCATCTGATTAAAGTGCCAGCAAAGAGCAAAAATTACTCACAAATCTATCTACTTACTCTCTAAAATAATGTCTAAGATTTCTACCATTTAATTCGTTGCATAAATATTCCTTAGCAGGAAGACGTCACTGTAATTTTACCATGGCAGGTTTAAATTGATAATATAAAAAACTAAGTACTCTTTCATTTACCGATTTTCCATTAATGTCTTTCACATTCAGGAGCCACTCACCAAAATTTAATACAAAGATTCTCAAGATAGCAATATTCTACATAATTTGAGGCTAACATCCACATTTTTATTGCTTTTATGACATTTTTCATCCTAAGCAGGTACTATCTATGCATTTCAGTCATAAAATGCTCTTTAAAAACAACCCTTCAACAATGCCATAACAATATGGTTATATTAATGTTTTCTAGTATTCTTTTGAATTTGTCAGTCGTTTTAGTAATGATCCACATTCATACATGTACTTACTCATTTTCAAAATTATAAAATTATATAAAACAATTTTACCTCAATATTTTCTATATAAAACAACTTTTGAAGACTTTTGCAAAATGTTAAATCCTAAACATAAAAGTTCATCCAACTCATTTCATTGTCATGTTCATGAAGATGCAATATCGTAACTTCTAATGTAACAAGAAAATTTATTACAATAATTAAAGTTGCATGTTAAAAAAAAAGTAATTTTTCTTAGGTGAATCTAAAGCAATGTTTGCAATCTTTCATAAATATTTTTAAACATTTGTATTCATTTATATAAAGCAACTATATATTCTAAATTAGTATAGAACACTTGAAGCAAGACAGTCAACTTGCGAAATGCTCTCTGTAAATTTTTATGTACAACTTGCTTTGTACACTTTGCAATCACTATATTATAGTGGTTTCTTAAATAATTGCATTTTATTCAACTAGATGTATACTGTCTTTCTAACATATAATCTAATGATTGTATTAATGTATTGAATTTGACAAAGAGAAACAAACAATTAAACAACCTTAATTTAATTATATGTAGCAAAAATGAAAATCCTAATTGGGCAAGATTTGTAAGCACAGTTATTTTCTAATGATCAGGTTGAGCTAGTAGAAGTACAGAAGGTATTGAATATTGTAAAAAGAAATTAATAGATCTTTACAAAAGAGGCTCAAGTAAAATACAGAAAAAGTCTGAGTATGGCAAAAGAATGTTAACAGAAAGAGATTAGAAACAGATAAGAGATAAATACATCATGTGTATAAATAAAAATAGTTGTTACAGAAATGATGCAAAAGACATTTTAAGAAAGGAGAAAACTATCAGGCCAATTAAACTCAGCATTGTTGTACAGAAATCAAACACAAAAACAAGCATTGTCTCAATGATGAAAAGACACTTATGTGCGAGTTGGAAATCTGGAAAATTAACAAAAAATATCACAACTGTAACATTTAAAAACAATCAATGATAGAGCATGAGTACACCATCAACCACCGAAATGCTCAATCAAAGATTTTTCAGTCCTTGAAATACTGCATTTTAATAACAACTGACTTCTATTAATTTTAAATTATCCTACGAGCGGTTAGAAGCATACCTAGAAAGACAGACATGACAATAGGCAAGGTTGCAGCTAGAATTACATACTAACAAGTCTAATGCTAAAAGACTCTTAGTACTCAAGTGTCAGTAGAATGTATTGTTCTCAATGCCATAGCTTGGCTTTCTGGCTTCCATTTAAAAGCATTTAAATGGCTTGATTCTACTGTTATAAACATACCTTTCCCCTATGGAAAGAAAGAAAAGAAAAAAAAAAAAAAAAAAAGAGAAAAAGGTGCTTTACTGTCACAAACTAGTTCTCTGTAAAGAAAAGAAAGTAAAAAATGAAAACAAAGTGCAAGTCAAAGAAAAATTTGCAATACAGTCAATCAAACAATATTCCCAACATATTGTTAAAATGTACATTTCTGACATAAATGATACAATACTGCAGTGTTAAACATACATTGAAGACACTACATGACAAGAATGGTTGCTCTCTGTCATGTACACTTCTTTTTAGTATCAAAAATTAAAACCTAACATAGACAAAACTGCATTGAAAGCTTTGAAATGGTGATGTGACTAGATCTCACAAAAATGCATGTTTCCAGAAGGTGGGAAAATTCTGATACATAATTCAGGAATTGAAAATTCTTGCATAAATAAAAATCACAACCAAGTTGTAAAGAGAAGCTTTCTCTATAAAATAAAACAAGATTTTTTAAATTATTTTTTTCCCCATTCTTGTTCAGTTCCACAGTCTAAGGCGGCAGCCGAGAACTGAAGCAGAAAATGATTAATCTGGCCTCCTAGCAATTCTTGATTACAGTAGCAATATCAATTTCCTACATACTTCATGTAGAAGTATTTTACAGCTGATCAATTAACATTTCTGGATGGACTTTTCTCTTATTTCACATTGATAATTTTTTAATTATATTATATACATAGTAATATTAATCTTAGTTCAATGAAGAAATAGAAAGGAAAGATTAATCAATTCAAGTTGACAATAAGTTTACTAAGCTAGATACACAAAAGTTGAAGTCCACAAATCTCTTACAAAAAATCTCTTACATAAAAAAAACTTTCCTTCGATAAGATATTTTAAGAGGAAATAAACTCACAGTATTTTGCATTATCAACAGAAATTCTAGAATATTTCAAAAAATCGTGTAGAAAGTTTGGACAGATTGGTCTAAAAAGTAGCACTTAGGTTAAAATTATTTGGTTTTTAGTATGTTGTGCACAGAGATAGGGTTTCCATGCAAATATATGTTTTTATGTAAGCTTACTACAACACTCAGATGTAAAAATATATTTCATGGCACAGTCATTAAAAAAGTGTACACTTTTTCCATACAGGTTTGCATGTATTGGTGATTATTTGAAGAACCATGCTTATTGCTTATTTAGACATTTCTCTGAAATGAGCTAATATGGCATATAGCATTATAATTTAAGCATTTTTTATTACAGTTTTTGCAAAAATTCCTTGAAACATGAAATTAAACATTACAAAAAATAACATTATAATTAATGAACATTATGCATAAATAGCATATTCTTAGAATATGCTGATGAAGTTGTTACTCTTTTTATGGTGCTTTAGGGTGCACAGTTTGAAATTCTCAAAAGTCTGTAAGGAAAAAACTACAACCTAACTCATTTTCATAAAATTAAATATCAACTGGTAAGACATGGATGTACACTAACACAAAACTTTATATTAATGAAATTTTGGGAAACTACCAATCAATAAAAAACAAATTCATCCCTCTAGTGGAATATTTAAGGATAGTTGAAGGCCTGAAAAGGTTTTTAGATTTAGTTCAAAGAGATGTGAGTGAGTTGGCTAAAGAAAAATTACAATAATCCATGCAAATTCTGATTTGAAATTCCTCCAAGACAAGAAAAAATGTATTTGTGGTGAACAAAAACAGAAAAGACAAAAACAGAAACCTGCCCTTGTGTTGGTTCTTTAAGTATTAGATCTTATGATATAAAAATTTCATTTTCTGCAATCAAAATAATTTTTTCAGAAAAGTGGATGAATCTATCTGAAGAGAATTAGGAAAAATTGTTAACTGTTTACTTACAAAAGTAAATAAAAATAGAAAATGAGTCAATTACTAAAAATTGGGTGTACATTTCATTCATTTTTACTTTAAATTGTGCATGAAAATCCTGTCTTTAATTAAACACTAGGAATAAATCATGATGATGATAATGATAATTAGAGCCTGGATTTGTATGCAAACACACATTTTTTTGCTAATGGATACTTTAGAAAATGATCACACATCTTTACGAATCCGACCGTTTAGAGCATTCCTGATGATTTTATTTTGTATATTTTTGCATGATTTGACATATTTTACAGTTACTGCATATTTCTGCATATTCAGCGTAAGTTTTGGAAAAAAAGGAGAAACTATTAATAATTTATTAAAATCAAACTCCTTGAAATTGGTGAATTATGACTTATAGTTATCATGGTTCATGGAAAGCTCAGATCACCATAAAGACGTGACTATCCTTTTAGCCTCAAAATGGTTGCCAATGGATATAGATGTAGTGTATTTCACTCGTACCACATGCGTGACCAAAGGTAAGAGATTAAATTTCAGGTGAGGGGTCATGGGCTGTCATGCTCAGTCTCAGACTCAAATGGAATTAAAAACCTGTGATACACTCTGGTTTTCTTATCTGTCAGGAATCATTGTCCAGTAAGCATGAGCATCAATGCACCATGTTCTCACTGGTTGTCAGTAGCGCCTACAAAGGAAAAACCTAATATCATGTAGCAACATCGCATGCTGACAGGCATGCCCAATGTATAAAAAGGTCTTAACAGACAGAAGAACCAGCTTTTTGAAAACCAAATATAGAAATGTATCTTGTCATAAATTTTAATAAATTTCTTACCTAAATATAGAATGTTCTTTGTTCAATGAATTTATGTACTTTTTTCTTAAATCTCCTTCCCGTTCACAAATATTAGGACATGAACAAATGACAGATTTCCAGTGATGGCTAAAGTGAAATTTTTAAAAAATATTTTCAAAAAAAATTTCTGTTCAAGTTTCAAAGAGGCAATACCATCGTAACACAATTCAAGTTTTTCTATAAATATTTTGCCTTTAATTTTAGTAATAAATATTTATATCTTTGTGAATTTTATGCTGCATATATAATGCATATTTTAGATTCATCAATCATATTATATGGCATATTTTAGGCAGTTTTAGTGCATTAAAATCCGGGCGATGATAAGGATGATGATATAATTATTACAATAGTGCAGCCCACCAATTCATACATTTCCATAACGAGTAAATAGACTACTATTTGACAGAAGAGAAATTATTAAAAATCCAATGTGAAAGCCACTTTCCACATAAATATAAAATGAAAATACAATTTTCATTCCCATAAATTTAACAGACTGACATTATTCTATAATTGTGTTTATTAAAAAAAAGCAGTGATGCAAGGCACAGACAAATATAATTACAAATTTTCTTATGCTCTCTCACATTCCCTCTTTTAATTGGATATATTTTTAGTTCTTAAGCTACTCATTGCAAACAAACTTATGACACTCATACCACACATCAATTAAAATCATAACAATAAAATTCTTGAAATAATATCTGGAATATCATCATATGTTTCACCATTATAATGATAAAAGCTACTTAATATTAATAAATCAAGTTACAAATTAAGCATCACATAATTGTTCAAAAAAAGCTTCATATCACACACTAAAATTATTCCAATCCAAAAGAAAGTTTTCTTCTTTTTACCCCCTCACTGAAAAAAAACTCTCATTTGTGTTTCTAATAAAAATATTTTGCCAATTGTTTTTACTCCTACATGCAAAGAAGTTGAGAAAAATTAGAATTAAGCATGCTGTAACCTTATAAATTTTGTTACAAATTTCTTCCAAGCACCAAAATAACAAACTAAGTAACAGTTGGTGATGCTAGTAATAGAAGTGTCATTACTGTGTGATTAAAATCAAATATGCTAGACACTTTTAAGACACCTCGACACTTGATGGAAACCACAAATCACTCAAAAGATGTAAAGTCTACCATTGGAGCTCTAAAACTAGTTGTTCTCAGTAATGCCCATCTCATACTGATTTTAATTACACACTCGTAAGGATATGAATTTCTTTCCTCCTTAGGGCAAAAGTAACTATAACAATGTAATAGTTCCAATAAAACATCTAATTTTAATTAAATAAAAAAAATCTAATTTAGTCAATTCCTACGTAGCTTGTATTGATTTTTAGTATCACCGACATAATTATTGTACATCATGATAGAGTTGAAATAATTGTTATAATACTTAATATTACTGATAGTATGATTATTGCATCCTCGTCTTGTACTGTACTCTTTTTTTATTTATTTATTTATTTATTTATTTAGTCAAAAACAATAAAAAACTGTGTATGGGGCTGTGTATAGTAATATATTATTATTATTATTATTATTATTATTATTATTATTATTATTATTATTATTATTATTATTATTATTATTATTATTATTATTATTATTATTATTATTATTATTATTATTAGTAGTAGTAGTAGTAGTAGTAGTAGTAGAAGTAGTAGTAGTAGTAGTAGTAGTAGTAGTAGTAGTAGTAGTAGTAGTAGTAGTAGTAGTAGTAGTAGTATTGTTGTTGTTGTTGTTGTTGTTATTGTTATTGTTATTGTTAATTAACTGCCACTACATCATATCCAATTGCAGTTCAAATAAATGTTACAGACACATATTACATCCTGAATCTTTGAAGGTCTCAAGAGTTCACAAATCTCATACTAACTTGGGGTTGTAAAATGTCTGAGATAACGTGCACCCATAGCCATCAAACTTAAAAACTCATTAAAAAGCAAGGGCACCCCTACTCTATGGCATGGGTGTTCAGATACAAGAAGCAACTCACAATCTATGTAAAATTAAATTGAAAGAATAGAGAAAAATAATAATTCATGATGAAATTAGCATGACTAATTATTTTTCTGTGAAATTTAATCTCAATGCTTAGCAACATTGAAGCAATAAAATACTTATGCACAATATCACACATATAATGCTGTTAATGCACAGGTCAAGGTCTGGCCATTCAAAGTTAGAGTCCAATATTCAGCTATTTTCAGTTTTAAAACAATGATTTACAAAGAGAAATGTTTGAATGGGTCCAGTTAGATTATTATTAGACCATTGATACTTAATGAAATCATTTCTTTGTCTCTGCTGTTCTATTGGTTCATTAAACAATGCTGCACACCATTAACAAAGCAAGGACTTTCAAATCACAACATACTGTCTGGTTATATCTATCAAACACGTTTCTGGTTATAACTATCAAACAAGTTTTCTGAAACAAAAAGGTATTTATATTTTTGTTTGCTTTCATATTAGTTCTCTGCGGTAAGGGAACAGGAAAAAATTTGTTCCAATAGTTTTCATACTTAGTTTTGACTCTTGTGATCAATTTCTCCTTTACTGATATTTTGAATTTATTTTTACATCAACCTTAACCCACAGCTTTTAATGCTGGAGGTTAAGGTCAGGGAAGTTCAGTGAATTGCTAATCTCAATGAGGATGAAAAATTTGTGTCATTTCATGTACGTCAAGTCATAATGACTATCTAATCTAATGGTTCATTCCACTTCATAAAAAGAGCATATTTAATGTTTTGATTTCTCTTCAACCTTTGTCAGATGTACCAAAATACAGATAATCTTGTCTTTTATAATTTAAGAAAATAAAACATGGAAGAAATTAAATATATTTGATTGACTGACTATTTACTTAAATTGTTTTCAGGTGCATAAAAAAAATGCTATGATCCCATAAGTGTAGTGCATTTTATAATTCAGGATGAGGTGGTGATCCTTTCCTGCTGGAACATGAGATCCAGCACTTACTTACAATTCAGCTTACGGGGGGAGGGTCTCAGTGGAGCACCAGTCAGGGGAAGCTCTAAGCTCCTGACTGGTCTCCTAACATATGGTAGTGTAGTGCATGTAAGAGGATATGTAGTAATTAGATAATTAATCAGTGGCAAATCCCGAACATTATTTTAAGTATACCGCACTTTATGGAAGCTACCTCTAATGTTGTCTTTTATTTTGAGCTTTTCTGAAATCCCAATATTATGAAATTCCATCCTTATTAATTGTTCTATAAGACAATTACATAAACCACTAACTTCTGGATAATTAACACACTCAATTTTCACAAAAACTTGAGAGAAACGTAACTTATGAACGAACAAAGGAGGACTGTTCACCGCAATATTTTGCGGTGCCTACTGACCGCCCAGATGCGCATCCTCCCCTCTCTCCACCCTGGAAACATGAGGAGCCCTAGGTTATTGCGGTTGGTATGCAGTTCCTTCGCCGGCGCCAGCCAATTCTCTGGGTGGCATTAAAAACTGTTTGAAACATCTCACTCTGACGCACTTCATAGAGCTTACAGATGCGGAAGACTAACTGGCTCTTGGTACAAAATTATTTTTTCGTATCTGTTTTAAGGCTTTCAAAATCTCAATAACTTTCTAGAGGATTACAAAACTTACGAAATATTTATTATATGCTTCGAATTACTAGGTATACTGGCGGTACACGTGGTTCATTTGAGAATTCACCACTGGTATGTATGTGTGTGTGTGTGTGTGTGTGTGTGAGCGTATGCGAGGGGAAAAAGGGGACATGGATGAAGATTGAAAGACTACACATTGTCTATGGCAAGGTTCTTAAGGTTCTGATCCAGCATTCGACTGGTATTCAGAGAAACCTCGGAAAACTACTGATCACAGCAGCCAGATGCTAGATTTTCTCCAGTCTGTGGTCGAATTTGACATGAGAGAAAGCACTATACATGCTTGTATCAAAAATCTACTGCCTTCGGGACTCAAATCCAGGAACATCCCAGTCAGCGATGCTACAGATGCAAAGCCATGCTGCCTCTAAGCCACCACAGCTGCTTAAATGTATTTAATAACATAGGCAGGGTTGCCACCTCTCCGAGTTTCAGGAGTGATCTCTGGGATCAGGGTTACTTTTGAAAAATCTCCACGTCATATAAAAAATTAAATTAAATATCTTTTCTTCACTTTTTAAAAATATAATCTTTCATAACTTAATTTTATCAGAAATTTCCATATTAATGACACTATATAAATAAAACTTGGACAGCACGGCAAAATCAGTACACCATCAGTTCACCATCTCTATTCGAAAAATAATGTACTTATTGTTATAGTAATTAATGCATTATTAACATTATAACTGTATTACTGTTATGAAATAATTAATCATAAAAAGGTGTATATTATATTATAATAAATGTCGATTGTGAATTTATGTATTTACTTTTCATTAACTCCCCCCTCCTCCCAGTAATTAGTGATCTCCGGATCATGTGTTCTTCGAAGGAGGCAATCCTAAATATAGGTGAGTTGATCTATGCCCACTGTGATACTCATAGATAAAAACTATAATTGCAAGAAAATTGAGAGATAGAAAACATTTCAATTTCATATTTGAATTTGGCAAGAAAAAGTTGATTTGAAACGTTAATCACCTCCTTTGGCCAAAAATTATGTGCCAAATTTTTGGAAATTTTCTACAATGAGCAATTTAACTTAAAAAAAATAATAAATAAAATAAAATTGAACTTTTTTTAGAATTGCCAAAACAATGATTAGGCAGGATCAACCTAAATTATATTTTGAATGTTACATGCCAACCAAATCACATGTTTCCAAGCATTAACAAGTCAAAATGTATGTTCAAAAATGAATCAGAGGTAGTTTCCATGTGAGTTCAACTTTTTCTGAGAACACTTCAGAGCTTATTTATATGAATGAAGTTCATTAAACACACTCATATGCAATGATGCATGTTTATCTACATACATTGTCACTTACATACCTGTGGTTTTGCACATGTCTATACAAACATATATATTTATGTATTATAAAAACTGTAAACTACATTACATACTAATTGCATATTTAATCATTGAGGTTATTATTTAGAAAGTAGTGGAAGATATGTTTGTGAGCTGATTGGTACACACCAAGGACACTTTGTAAAATTCATCCAATTTGTCTGACACAAAAGGAAAACTATATCAAAATGATAGAACATGAGTTAATTGAAATATAACCTCATTACATTCAGCATATTGAAGGGTAACAATCACAGATGAACGATTCCTGAGAAATACCTGAGTTACCCAAGGAATCACAAATATTGCCCAATCTCAATCTTTAAGTTTTAAATAAAATACAAAACAAATCTAAACACTCAAGAAGTACATGGAAAATTGTAAAAGTAAGCAAAGAAGATTGTCTGGATCAAGCACATTAAACAATAGACTTCAAACAATGGTAGACTTGCACAACTTTGAAAACTCCAGTATCACTCATAAATCACTCCTTTTCCCAGAGCTGTCTTTAACCACAAAGCCTACTTGATCTGAGACCAAGAGCCTACAAGGGCATCCATAAATTATGTAATACTAAAGAGGTGGGGAGGGCGATTGAGACAGCGTTATGCTGTGTTACTTAGGCATGGGGGAGTAGTTTAGTGTTACGTAATGCTGATATTCATTTTGAAGTTTTTCAACATTTGCTGAAATTCTTTTCTTTCCATCTTATACTAAAACATTAAAATTTTAATAAATTAAAGTTAAAAAATATATTATATTAAAAATTTACAATGTATAAATTGTTACAATAAATGGAAATGTATGTTTCCATTAATGGTATACTGAATCCATTAGTTAGATCTATTAGATTACGAAGAAAATATTCTAAACTGATCTATAGTATATTCTAGAATCCAATTAAATTGGCACAGTAGACTCTGGGCACATGTGTCATCCGGTGGGGACATGGTTTGTAGTCAAACTTTTCCCACCTATTCGCTCTTTCTTCATTCAACAATTGTCCTCATTCTTATTGTCAGATGTAGTCTGCTTTGCCAACTAATTCTGACTTCAATTATCATTCATTTTAAAATATAACTCAAATAAAATTAATACACCTCATTATTACTGCTTTATAATTTATTTCTACTAATTGTAAATGGGATGTTGTCCCAGTGTTACGCAATAATTTAGGGGGAGGTTCAAGCATGCAACAGAGATGCATTACACGAGGGGGGATTGAAAATATTTCAAATGTGTGTTACATAATTTACGGATGACCTCTACATTAGAAATATTGAAAAGAAATTTAATTTAGAAAAGTAGTTTTAAGATTATTAGCCAATTCTTTTTTAATACTTAATTTTTTAATATTTCTTTAAATGTGATAAATATGATCTTACTTTAGCACTGCTAATAGGCATTGACATTTTAATTGATGGATGTTTTGATTGAGAACTTTGCCTATTATATGTGCAATAAAATCAGAATGTGCAAAGAAATCTACCATTTTCCCACTTTTAATGAGTTACTAATTATAGAATACGGTTGTCTTAAAACTAAATTCATTAATGACCAAAAGTATATTTAAAATACAATACTGAAAACTTTGAACTGAATAAAAATTGGCCCCAATCTCAATTGAGAACTCAGACAGCACTGCCTTTCCTCCAAATATTTGGCACAGAATCTGATAAACTGACTTTGAAAAATAATATTTTGCTCCGATAATACAAACTGTTTATAATATTTAACTGAAAGAATTTCTGAAATGAGTTTCAGAAACACTGCTTTTTTTAAGAATATATGGCATTTACCCGAATATTAGACAAGCATTTTTTCCAGTTTTCATCCTCTAAAGTTGGGGGTCGTTTTATTTTCATGTGTTAAAGACAAATGTTTGAATGGCACAATTCGATATTCTGCACAATTCTGTAAAGCCGAATCCCAAAAAATGTAATAAATGATCCCAAAAGATTTCAATTATTTAAACATTACGGCATGAGGAACATAAATTGAGGTCTTTGGCCTCGAAAACTAGGTTTTTAAGGACCTAGGAACACATTGTTTTGAAGTTATGCATGATTGATGTGTGGGAAACAGATCATTAGATGGGTTATGGGTTTCAAATTGCATTTGCACCTGCTTGATTAAGAAGAATTATTTCAACAATTACTTGTTATTCATAAAGTGAAATTCAACACCTTTCCATGAAATTCCCCTTTTTTTAACACTTCATTTGACATTTGTTGGGTGTGAAAGCAACGGAAGGTAGCAAAAATAATTAAAAAAGAGAAATATTGACTGAAAGTTTAATTCACAGAGAGTATAGAAAATAGCATTGACATGTATATAATGTATAAATAATATAGATTTTTTTGTTGTTTTTAAAATTTCATGCTGGAAACTAATTTGAAGTAATAAAAACCAGGGTAATTTTCTACACAAGTCATCTTATATTCGGGTAAATACAGTACAACATAACCAGATGCTTGAATCTTTCATACATAATTTTTGCTTATTTCCTCACATACAACAAATAATCATCCAACATAGAAATACAAGTTAGAGTAAGTAGCAATATTACTCCAAATGTCAACAAGTTGTACAGGTCTTCTCTACAGTAGTCACAGAGAGTTAAGTTACAACAATAGCAGAATATATTTAAAATCAATTAACACAATTTAAGTTTACATGTAAAGCCACACATCAAACTGAAATAACCACAATAAATAGGATGATTGTTCAATTATTAAATTGCCCAATCTAATCTTGTGAAAATTTCATTTGTTGGCATACATGGCAGAGCGAATCAATTTAAGTACATTTCATCTTATCCTGAAATAAAAAATTCTTCAGGAAAACATGTCTACAAGAACAGAATATGTACAAGACAATATCTTTTGGAGTTATGGTTATTTTGCGACATTTCAGGAAAATTTCTGAATACACCACTTGTTTGTTTAGTAATAGCATCCTTTCAATAACATATGCACTCACTTCCTTATATCATCATATTCACTGTGTCAGAACAAAGAGATCAAAAGCACTGTTAGCATAACTTATTACACAACTAAGTAATCCCTTCTGCAATTGCTATACATAACATTACATAACAAAATCATTGCACTATATCTGATCAAAAAGTGATGTGTAAATTGATTTTTATTGTTTGAACACCCACAGAATGTGAGAATCAAATTTGGTGTTAATCAGTATGGATGCACTAATGCTACACTCACAGATCAATCTGAATACTTATTTAAGTGGTAAACATGCTAATAAATAACAATATCAAATAATTTTTCACTAGCACACAGCTAGCTTCCATTGTAGTATATATAGTGAAAGGATACAATAAGTAGTATTTTGAAAACAACAACTCTGCATGCTAACTCCTACAATGATTTTCAGAAAATTTAATTTAACACATGCGGCTTTGGTTAGCTTGATTAATTCTGCAAATTGAAATCCTCTTATGAGACTATAAACATTAATTATTGGCTCTGTAATATCTGAAGACTTAGTACACAAGTAAAGTGTCACACAAATTATTAGGAAAAATAGACATTACTATTCAATTACCTACTTTTATACATTGTAAAGCAACTCTACTTTTTTTAACATTTTATAAAACTATGAAAAGAAAGAGTGTAGTGTTCAACAAATTTTTCTCCACTATGAATTTTAAATTTTGTTATTCCCATTAGAATTGGACCAAAAAGAAAAAGATAGTTTACCACAGACTACTCTCATCTTCTCTAACATTGTAACTACACTCTTTCCCATTATCATTCAATTCTAGAATCTTACCAACATCCCCAACACTCCATCAACAAAACAAGACCATTTGCCTAATCTCACATCACCCAGACAAACACCACTTAGAATAAATCTTACCCACAAGACAAAGACATATGATGAATATGTCCCTTCTACACAATTTGACATTTTGCTAAATTTCTAATGCCCAGTTTATGGTTCAAGTGACAAATTCTTAATAATAACAGAGAATTAGAATATTCACATTTGACAAAGTGAATTATTTCACTTTATATACAGGAACAAGGTAAGAACAATCTGACCTAGAAAAAAATTATGAAAGTTTAAAACTGCACAAAGCAAAAACTTTCACTGGTCATAGAAAAAGTGCATTCATACTGAATGAAAAAATACTTCAAAAACCCAATTCACAAATCTTGAATTACTAAAATCAAAATACTTTTTGATCAGATTTAATATACTGACATTTTAAAATTCTATGAAGATATATAATAGATTATCGAAATAAAGGTGCTGCTTAATTAAACAATATCTATAAAAGATTAAAAAAACTACCTACAATAAAAACGAAAATAAAAAAAACATGAAGAGGTTTGGATTTCACGATGTATATAAACACATTTTTATATAAGAGATATTACTTCAATATCATAAGTGGTGTTACCTCAATGATTGTTCTGTTGCTTTACTCCGATCCAAAATTGTGTAAATTGTATATAAAAAATTGTACATAATGCAACTATAGAACCAACAATACCCCAATATATCTACACTACCTATCCCTCTCCCATGAGCAAATATGCAGAACTCAATCACTAAATTGTCTAAATCATCTAAGTGCTAAATAACAACGCCAAACTTTGTTTGAGCTTGAAGGCCTTGCGATACCTGCAATGGTGTAGTAGAATATATATTTACCGGAAGATTCCATATCATTGTCTCTATATCAAGAGAAGAAGGGCCTTGTAACACTTTGCCATATGCATTGCTAGATGAATTTTGATGAGTTAAAGGAGTTAGAGTAGTGACAAATTCAAAGTGCAGCCTCCATTTTAAGGTCACTGTAAAAATTGTGGAACGTGAAATGCAAATATTAACCATGAATATGACACATATGTTCTAGTCAGATATGACAACTGACCAACTTACCCAGTTTTGTAGCAAAAGCAGGTGTTATATGAAGAGGTATGGGAAGAATCAACTGAGAACGTTTCATATTCAAACATACTTCATGATATTTACTATAAGATACAATAGCCGGCCCAAGTTTTGCCCATCGCTTGCAACCAGGATTTATTTCTTCTTCGCTCTGCAGCACAACTGAAAACTAACAATTTCTTTCGAAATGAAACAATAACGAGTTAAAACGAGATTAATGAGTAATAAAAGAATTAAAACAACAGGGTAAGAATTTAATCTTGGGAGTCCATTATTACAACAATTATTATTTGTAACTTATAAACAAATTTCTATATCTTTGTTCATGTTCATCGTGTATCATTATCTTCTGGCTCAACAGCACTAGCACGGACAGTTTTGCTTTGGCCTATATCCGACACTTGGAGGTTTTTTCTAGATCTGTGGGGATGAGTCATTTGAGGGTGGGAAATCATCCCTCCACTTGGCCATAAGGATGGGAAACTGAGACAGGAGAGGGAAGGAAGGACCTTGCATGATCCATGACCTGTATTCTAAGGTGCTGCTTTAGCTTTCACCTAGAAACAAACAGGGCACAGTCTTGGCCTTAGGTATAGGCATATACAGAGACAAAGCCAGTTGCCCCTTGTCCAATTTTTAGAACTTCATTGAATTTTAACAATCAATCATGTAAAATGTTTTTAAATATATGAATAAAATGTTAAACATGTTTTTAAATTTTTGGATTACTATAGAAGAATTACAAAAAAGTGAAAATGCATGAAAACAGAAATATGTAACAAAGAATAATTTGGATGAGATTATCTTCCCATTCCACAAAACAATCTTCCAATATTTATTAAAAATGCCACATCAGAATGTCAGTGACGGGAGAAAGAATGCAGTTTCCTTGTGGAAGTAACTTGAAGGGACAGTGTTTCAACCACTGGATGTTGACAGCCTGCTCAAGCGATATTCTCAACATTTCCAATTCATATTATTCATATTATCATCATATTATTAATATTACTATTAAAATCCCAGATTCACATAGGTTCATTGATGAAACCTGCACCCACTTAGTGCCCTCCCTTAGAAAGTTGTGAATACACAGGGAAAAAGCTTAATAAAATGTTTTCAATAGTTATGATTGGGAACTTCACTTATACTTGAGAATTGCATTAAGGATGATTAGCTGGAAAAAAACAAATCTTGAACAAAAATTTCTGTAGATAGTCGACTCTTATTTGGACTTCCTTACTACAAATAAAGGTATTATGGAATAGATTTAATCAATTTAATTTAATTTTATCATATTATTTTTAAATAGTAGGCAAGTACTATTTCTACTGCTTGTGCCCATGTCCAAGCAGACAATCACAAGTGAGACAGCAAAATATTTCACTGAAAACTTCAAGTGTGCTGCACTCTAGATTTAATCAATTGAATTTTATAAGTATTTTGTCAACTCGACTATACCTTCAAGTTACAGATTAAGTCCAGTACAGTAGTTAGGGCAATTTCTTGATAAGCAAATGAGACAGATCATTTACAGCTCAAGTCAGCCTCC
This sequence comes from Teleogryllus occipitalis, assembly GCA_011170035.1. Taxonomy (NCBI): domain Eukaryota; kingdom Metazoa; phylum Arthropoda; class Insecta; order Orthoptera; family Gryllidae; genus Teleogryllus; species Teleogryllus occipitalis. Next base: position 46,833 of record BLKR01001050.1, read on the forward strand.
GTATTATATCTGATAGAATTATCAAATCACTAATAGATCATGACGCAAGACATGGGTGACATGGGGCACCCCTGCTTTTACTTCCTCATATATATCACGTATACTCCGTATATCCATACATAGTACATCCGTCCATTAGTGAACACCACTCGTGACTAAACCATACGAAGGATTTTTTCCAAAATGAATATTCCCTGATCAATCTGGCTTGACTCAAGGCGCTGTGATTTTGAAAACCTTTCTTCAAAATTTGGGGGTCCTTGACACCAAGCCTCCAGACATTTTCAAAATTTTCTCAAACACGGCTCCAAATTTATTCTTTAAATTTCTTGTAAAAATAGAGTAAATACACTTATAATGAGGGCATAGGTCTGATTTTCAGAGTTTACTACGAAATTTTCAAAAATTGCAAAATTTTTAATTTTTTTCAGCATCTTCCTACAACTACAGAATTCAAGAAAGAGATTTCTCCTTCAAATGACATTTGTTGTCCATAATTAGTTTTTCTTTGAGGTCATTTACATTATTTTGAAACTTTTAGTATTTTCACACTACATTGTGTGCAATATTTGCAATTTCAAGAAATTACAAAAACAAGATATTCTCAAAAACGGCTCCAAATTTTTTCTTTAAACTTTTAGTTGGGATAGTGCACTCTATAAGATGACATAAATGCGATATTGTTCTATTCTTTAGCTTTTCAAAAATTACAAATATGTAATTTTTTTTACTTGTCTGTCACATCATTAATATTTACATTAGCAGCAATTGGTTTACATTATTGTATTTAAGAGTACATGTGCTTTATGTCATAATGTCATAAAGAGTTTCTCAAAAACTCAACAGTTTTCTGTTCAAATGAGCTCAAAATTCTGCATTTTCAGAAATGCTCAAACACCATTTTCTCAAAAACAGCTCCAAAATTTTTCTTCAAACTTTTCCAACAGGTAGAACTAATTGCACTGTTAAAAATGATATAAAGTTCATTTTGCTGTATTCTTTTGTTTTTTCAAAAATTGCTTTAGCTTCTTTTTTTTAGCAAATTTTTTTTAGCTTTTTTTAAAATTATCTCTCACGCTGTTAATATGCATATTTCCTACAATTTGTGAACACTATTGCATTTGCGAGTTAAAGTACCTCAAATGACTTTAAATTAAGTTTTTTAAAAACTCAAAACTGTGGAAAATAACAAAATTTGCATTTAGAGTAACACTTAAACACCATTTTCTAACAAATGGCTCCAAATTTTTAAAATGGAGCCACCTCTAAACCAAAATTATTGGAATCTGGAAACTTTCCTCTTTAAGTTAAGAGTTAAGATTGAAATTAAGAAGAAAAAAATACAACTGAACAGGTTTCAAATTTTAATTACCTGGGTACAATATACTGTATCATCATTCTAACAACCAGGAACAAAAAGTCTATAAATTCCTTCGGTTTCTTGGTACAATAAACTCCATGGAGAAAAGTAAGAAAATTATTATTAAATTCTGTAGAACTACAGTAGTTACACTTCTCTTGTATGGTGCAGAAGCGCTGGCAATAACAGCCCATCAGAGAAAGAAGATTAAAGTGGTGTAAATGAGATTGCTAAGACCACTTGTGGGCCTTTGAGGGACTATAAGAAAAAAGAAAATGTCAGTACCTCAAGCAAGAAATAATGACCAAATAATGGATTCATGTACAGAGAATGGATAGTTCACATATCTCGTTTCAAAGTTTTCAGTACAAACCCCACAAAAGAAGAAATGTGGGATGTCCAATATTGCAGTGGAATGGCCAAATAAAACTCATGAAGACAAAACAGGCCTAATCCAAGCTGAATATGATGATAATAGAACAATTATGATTAATATATGCTAAATAGTTCAGGGAAGGTGGTGAGCATAGAGACTTACATTTTGCCAAGCCACACCTGAACATATTCACTTTTACCATTATCAAGTGTTTCCATAAGGTGTTCTTTCTCTCCTCTATCGATCTTTTAATCTTATAATAATATAATAATTTAGTTTAATATTAAATTCATCTGTCATCTGAATATTCCTCTATCTTTTAGTACGATTTTTCATTTAAACCCTTTCAATTCTTTTTACTATAAAATTTCCTTTCTTCTGTTGCAGGCAATTTTAAAAATATTAATTATATTCTGTTTTGAAGCCCATCTTATCCATGCTTCTTCATTTGTCAATTTGTCTGTCCAATACAACTTTTTCATCTTTCTTCGAGCCCACATTTTTTAAAGCTTCCAAACTCATTTCCATATATTTACTTCATATTCTTATTTCTAACACCAATGAAATAAAACCATTAACAATTTGTCATAGGGAATTAAATTAATTTCCTTGCTATTATGTCCTACACAAATGTGATAAGAATCCCAAGTCAGAGGAAAGGTAAAAACTTCATTTAAAAAAAGAAAAATTTCTTAATTTGAATCATTAAAGATTCAAATTAAGAAATTATAATCAGAAAGAAAATAAACAATTTAAAAACATAAAGAGATGAATAAATTATACTATCTTACAAGGTCACTAGTAAAAATAAATAAAATAATGCCAACCCGGAAAGCTGAGGTCATTTAAGCAAGAGCACCATAACTTCAACTTGAAGAATCGTGGGTTTGAATCCCACCTTTGACAAATGTTTGCTTGCACATTGTGACACATTGTGACTATCACTATGCATCACTTTTAAACCCTCTTCCTTCCAATTCCCTCATTCCACCCCCAGAATAATAAAGTATTTCAGCTGTTATAATCCTGTGGGCAACAATGGAACAGTGGAATGAGGGAGCTGGTAGCCTTTTCTATGAAAGGTTGCAAGTACCAAGATGGGATGAAGGGCTACCTCGGAATATACAGCAATTGATTGTCCAAGAATGGCCTAAAGGTTTCCTCAGAAACAGGAACTGGGAGCAGGCAGGCATCCTGCAAAGTGTGATGCACTCCTCACAAAGGTGAGGCCCCACAGAACGTTTCAATAAAAGTTACCTTCATTGCCAAAGGGGGGAGCCATCCCATAAGAAGTGGAGTTAAATGGATTGTATGGTAGCCCGGAAGGGGGAGGGGGGAGGGGCAGAAATACCTTGGGAAGGTGAAGTGACCATGAACGAACATATACATAAAGTAAGTCAATTTTTCAAACAGCTTCTGAATCAGCCAGACCAGAAAATCTTAAAAATATGATGATCCTCCAATGCTCACTTCTGAACTGTACTTCTCTTCTTGATATCTGAATTTTGTTGTTCAACACAAGTTTAACACTAGTACATCCAGGATGCTGTTCCTACCTATTCCATCCAAGGATGTAGTCTCGACACCGTTGTATTTGCAGCTACTTGTTGCAAAATAACTCAATATTTAGTTGCTTATTTTTTTATTTCTGTTGTTATTTTCTTTTAGGGGGGTACAAATTCACACATCTACAGGCAGCAGAAATGTTGTTTACACCCAATCCTGTGATAATCCTATTTACAATACATAATAACAAATCGAATTTGAAACAATATGTGTATAAACGTTTGGTCATACATAATTCTAAGATTATGTACAAGCAAGATGGTAGATATCATCTCAATGAGGAGTACAAAGAACACATGAATTTTTGAAGTTGCTTGTTGTCTCAGAGGATACCGTATATTGGTTCTTTTCAAAATATTATTTTTCTAGTGTGTCTATGTCTTGGCTTCATAAGTCTCATATCATGTCCTTGTAAGTCTGGATTTATTGAGTGTTGAAACAGACCTAGACCTGGACCTGGAAGGTTGTTGGATGACCTAATATATCCCTTGAAAAGAAATAACAGCTAAGCAACTTTTGTGCAATGCCAAATGTGTATTTTATTGGAACCGGAAATCTATGTGATTTGGAAAATGAAATTATAAGAATTGTAGGAAGAATCACAGGAAATCTTGCAAGGCTGATTAGTGAAACATTTAAGAATATGGTACAGCTCCACAACAAACTATCTTGTTTGTCTTAAAATGATATCTAGGGGTGAAATAAGTAAAATGTCAAATAAAAATGAAAGTTCTATGAAGAAAAAAAAAATAAAAATCTTTTACCTAATGAAACATCTTAAAGTGATGAAGATATGTAAAAGGTTGTGATTCTGAAGACAAAACTAAAATTATATTGAAAAATGGAATGCTGCCCGAGTTGAAACGACATACTTGTATGTACTTGTGCTAAACTCAACTGATTTCAACAAACCAAACTGATCACCCTTCATAAGTTCACTCTAATGTAAGCATACTTATCAACATATTTCAAGTATATTTTACTCTTAGTCATTAGTGAATACAAGAAAACTCAACAATTCAAAAGGGTAATAAATACAATAAACATACCTGAACACAAGGAATAGTAGCATCAGAGAAATCAAATGTGCCTACAATATCTTCACCTAATTTATATGCTTGTTTAAACAGACAAAACCTCACAACTTTGCCACGTGTATTTGTAATATTATAGAAGTTTGGTGTTCTTCTGGCAGTGATATTCTGAAAAAAGGAAAGTAAATTTGTTGTTTATATCAATTATTATATCACTCATTTGCAAATCACAAAAATATACAAAAGATTACAGGGTACGGAAAGAAAGGATTTAAATTTAATATCTCAATTATTTTATTCAATTCAACCTTTTCAGAAAAAGGTTTATCAGAAAACAAAATTGCAACTCACCTGCATAACTTGCAGGGCTACATCCAATGGTGTTTCTCGACGCTGAATTTCCAGAAAGGGGTTAGTAGGAGTGAGGTCTTCACTATCACCACACATACCATGCTCCATGAATCCTAAACGAAAAATGTAAAATAATAATTACTAATAGCAGACAAATATTAAAGTTCATTAGAAATTTGTAAACAAAAGAATACTTTAAAAGTAGCTTTTACAACAGCACAATAGTAAATACAATTATTAGTAAATGATTGGACTTTAAGTATTGTACAGAAAGACTAAATGCAAAATACTTTAATTAAATTTTATGCATATACTCAGAGGCGTTTCTAGGTATTCAGGTGCCCACGGCAAGCACAGAATTTGCACCCCTGACAGGTTTCTTCAAATTATGGTTGTTATTTGTTTTAGCAGGTCTACTCAAAATAGTGACCCTTGTGAGTGGCGCCCATGGCACATACATCTGCCATACCTTAGACACGCCTCTGCATATACTCTGGTATAATATCCACATAAGTAGCTAGAAAATAATCAACAATTTTTATGCTACGGTTTCCACATGCTTTATGTACTTTTTAAATTAATTCATTTTATTTTCACTGCGATTACGGAACAAATCTCTCCTGCATATCAACTTTATTGGAATTTTATTCTAAATCATGAAACATTAAGGTGTTAAAATACCCACATGAAAACTGACCGTTTTTTAGGCAAAGCAAAACAAAACATGGATATGACCGAGACAAAACAAAAATAAGACCTACATTAATTGACAAAAATTGTTTTCAACAATATTTGAAATCTTTTCCAACTAATCTTTTTGTCATTATTCCATGACCTTCCTATTCTGACAAGACAAATATCATCAGTACAATTTTCAATGTGTAACACAGATGATAACAGACCAAAGACAAGACACCTACACAAACATGTTTCTGTAAAATATATTTTACAGAAGGAAACAGTCACTATGTAACTCAACAAATTAGGATAAAGATTTTATATTTTTAAGGCTAATGAAGTGTGTATTTTAATTTTTATTATACTCTGCAAGATCAAACCAATTATAGGATAGTCAAAGAAAAACAACAAATCGTGGCATTGAGCTCAATATTATATTGTAAAGTCACAAAACAGATCTACATTTTTGTAACCAGTTTGAAAGATAACGCTACTCATACATTGGAATTGATAAAAAAACAAAAGTTAGCAGAAAATTAAGATATCCCTTAATGTTGTAATTAATAATGTAAAAGACACAAAGGAACCTAAAGAAATACCATTCAAGACACCATGAACATCTAATTTTATAACTTAAATATTGTCAACTCTATTAAAATAGAGTAAAACATGGAATATGATATGAAGACTTACCGTTCACTTCAAGTACACGTAATGGAACACGAAGAAGTTTGATGGGACAATTTATACGTTGCATACCAATGGTAATCTTATAAGAATATTTCACAGCTTGACCTCGGTATGAGGGTGGGGCTTCGCAAGGGAGGGTCTCACTATAGACATCTATAAAAATAAAATTCTTGAGTGCAGATATTGTCACACAAACCACATCTGATATTATAGTCTGGTTTTACGAACTGAATGAATTAAAATAAAGCCCACAGAACACGTTAATACTATTAAAAAGCAAGCAGAATTAAATGCAAGTTAAATACAAATGAGAAATGAACTACGTGCAATTTTAACAGATTCTGATGTTGATTTCTAATCATTCTAATCTACTTCAAATAAGAGAAAAATGCTGATGATAATCGAGTGAGGAATGAATATTTATTTTTCACTGGCTCTTTCCATTCCCTAGCACAAAAATATAAAATATAAACATTATTTCTTACAAGAAGACAAAAGTGGTTGAAGAGATACAGTACCAACTATATCTGCTTGAAGTACAAAAAGTTCAATGATATTTTACACTTGTCTTTAATACTTCATTGACAAATAAGAAAAGAAAATTTAAATATTACAAAGCTCAATAGTTTTGTTAAAGAAGCTTTAGGCCTACTCATTCAATTGGAAGGTCAGATGTGCATTTTCTCTCAGATCATAAATGTTTGAAAATGAAAACCAGACATCCCAAAGCAACCTAATTCACCCAATTTCAACCCTTCACCAGAAGTATATGCATCAACAAATAGTGGGTTTGTTTTGTTTTTTCTTTGGTTTAACTTTTAAACATTTCATTTTATATATTGTTTTTGTACTCCATGTTGCCTAAAATTAGCATTAACAATAAATGCACAATTAAAATTAATAATTATAGATCTACTAGAAATGAAAAAAATAAATAGTCAACCTTGCCTCTCGTATATTGAACTGGCACGCACAGGAAAATTGTATCATGCTGTTTCCAGTCACTGGAAATGTTACAGATACATCACATAACTTCAATTGACCAACTTACACTCGCATTCAATGTCAGAGAACGCCGATTCAAATCCCGCCCCTGCACACAGCTGATGCTCGCTTCGGCGCCACGCGTCTCGCATGACCTTATGTTGCCTATGAACGCAACTGGCGCACCTTTCAAACGAGCTCGTTTTCTCGCGTGCTAAAACGCCGTCATTAGACGGCGGTGACATCACTGCGTTGCACGTTCGTACGCGCTTCTCAAATGAAGCGCGTTACGGGGCGAGCTTTAATGCTTTGAGGGGGGGGGGGATTCGTAAAATGGGGAAGATTTAGATATATTACTTAAAAAAGAACTCGTGTACTATCTGCGCACGTTTTCTCCAGTTCCCATATTGTTAATTTCGTCAGGAGTGATGGGTTGATATTATTTTATGTTTTTATTTTACATAAAAAAAACGTACTGTGTGTGAAGTATGGAGAAGTGATTTCGCAGGAAGTAGGGCTACTATCAAACCAAATTTTAGCTCGGGAGTGAAAAGTCCTTATCACATGTTGCCAACCACACTCGTTGCTATCACGTATACATTATTCACTACTGGTACAAAAGAAGGGATAGAGACTCCGGAGTTGAAGTAAATGCGGAAATAGAATATATGAATATGCAGCTGCCACTGAACTAAATAACGATACGATATGTGCAAAAGTCGGTACAAGAATGCGTGTGGCACTTGCCTGTCGACCCACGGCTTCGGCTGCAAACCAACTGGCACTAGCACATGAACTCTATGGTGAGTGTGAATACCACTTAAGCATGGGTGTTATCACAATTGAGGTGTAACAAGGAAAGGCAAATCACCACTTTCTTCTTTCAATTTCAGCCAAATCTGCGCCGCCATGGCGCTGAGATCCAGCAATATACTTCCGAACACGGCTGAAACTTTTGAATACTGAAGAGGGAGGAAACATTCTGAAGCAGTCTTACATTGTAATTACTATGGCCGTAAATGTGACATTACGGTAGACGTATACGTGTATTGGATATGAAAGGTTGATTATAAAAGATTAATGGACAAGCAGAATGGAACTAAAGCCCATGAGTGAGTATTTCGTGTTTCCGGGCACGTCTATTAGTTCGGGCATTAGTCCCGTAAGTGTAGTGCATGTTGTAACCGGGAGGTGGCGGTGTTCCTCCCCCGCCTGACAATGGGATCCGACGTCGACCGACACGTCCACTTCTGGGGTGTTTGTTAACTTGGCCTGGGCGGCGAAGAAAACAAGTTTTAATTTATTTATGTATTTATTTAACACCAAAAACAATTTTAAAAAATTGATGTACTATGTAGAGAAGTGTATTCTGTGCACGTTTTCTTAAATTCTGGGATCCCTACCTTAACCTACATAAAGTTGAATTCTAAATAAAGAGAGAAATAAGAGTTTTTAACAATTGATAAGAAAATATTTGTACCCGTGGTAATAATAGTTATTTATGCACCAATGGCATTATAAGGGTTCTAAGGAGGGCTTGTAGCCAAAGGGCTTTTTGTCGCCCGAGATCATTAGAACCAGTTAACGCCCGTGGTACATAGATGCTTTTTATGTAATTTTAATGATTCAGATTTACTTATTTTATAATTAACTAGTTAACTTGACTCTGTTTGTCTTTACATATTTCCCTCCCCCAATTCCCTCCATAAGATAACATGCAGCACCTTTCAACTGTTTCCCTCGTAACCACGATCCTCGCGATCCAGATAAGTTATGCAGTGTATATCAAACTCCGTATCGAAGGCAACAGCAAGCAATAATGTATTAGTAAAAAATAAAAACTATTCGCAAAGGCAAATCAGTTTCAGATTTGGAATGTTATCTCTCATCGTGCTCAAGGAGAACGATAATTTGAATAACTATATTTACCACTCACAAGGTCGAAACAGCCGTGCCACGTTCGGCGAACGGTTCGGCGGAGTACCCCTGCTCGATCTCAGCCTCCCCAGAACTGACGAAGTGTTGCACTTGTCCCCGATGGCAACTCGCGTGCACGTGACTGTTTGGTCAGCAACCCAAGGACCACTGGCTGGGTCTAAACGTGTGGAGCACGCGGTAGTTGAGACCGACATTTGATGGGACCCAAATGGGCGGCTGCCCGCAGAGTACGAATGAGCCACATCGTCACCATCATACGCCAGCGACATATCACCCAAATTTAGTCAGTTTTGCATATTTCAACAAAACAACAACCCACGTTGCGAAGCACAGGCAACTTCAGATCTCTAGGGGAACGAAAATCCGCTCTATGACATTTCCTTCCAGGTGATTAGCCCCGTAAGTGTAGTGCATGTTTTATTCCGGGATATGGCGGAGGTCATCCTCTGCTGAAACACCTCCAGGTGTTTCAGCAGAGGTGTTCCAGCGGGGCACTGCCCCAGGCCGGGACAAGCTCGAAGCTCCTGACTTGTCTCACAGCATGTGTGGTAGGTGTGTGTGTGTGTGTGCGCGCGTGTGTGTGTGTGTGTGTAAGTGAACAAGGATGAGGAAGGAAATATCGCGCACGACCGTGGCCCGTTTGTTGGCGTTGTTCCGCATTTACCTGGTATTGATCAGAATAAAAGGAGGCAAAGGAGTCGCAGCTGAGCCACCGCAGTCTGTTTTCCTTCTGGAAGGTGTGTCAAGACATTGCCGGAAACTGCGTCCTGATATTAAACGGTGAAGGGGGGGGGGCTATTACTTCACGGAAAAAACTTTATTGTAGCAGATCGGCACATGTTGCAATATTTTTCCACATCATTATTCCAAAATCAAGACATTTGTCATTGTAGGATCATCTACATCCCTGTGTCGCAGAAGTCTGCCGCCTGGGGCTGGCACCAGTATTTGATAGCCACCTGCAACTCTGCGTCACAATAAGCGTAAGGCTGACTGGACAGGAATTTCTTGGGGTGGAATAAAAGATATAAATCGCTGGGAGGGGGTGCGAGATCATGATTATGGGGTCAAATCCCCCCAGCAGAACTACAGAACTACAGCAGAAGATATGTTGTGAGCCGAGCTGAGTCCAATCACCCGTACGACCATTCCAGCCGGCAGATATCCACGGCAGAGGGATACAAATGTTGATCCCACGGTATGATTGAATGACCGACGTGTCAGTTCTAATTATGAATATGTGAAAAATAGTATGTGCCGTACTTGTCGCAAAGTTTTTTCATGAAAGTTTTCTTTTTTGTTGACATAAGGAAACTTTTTTCTGGATGTGCTCCGTACGAACAAATTGTTGTTGTTATTGCTATTATTATTCTTATCCAAATTATTATCATTATTATCATCATCATTTACTGACCTTGAAATGGAGAAAGCGGGTTAGAAAATAAGCGGAGAGTACAGGTCGAGGAAGGTGAGTAGAGGATATCAGAAGGAAGTTAACCATGAAGGAATCGGCGGCTTACCAGCACCGTCCACGACGCACCCCTCTCAGCTCAAGGAGACGGAGTCTTCCAACACTGAACTAAGAGCCATCAAGGCGCTCGCTGCGTCTTACTGCCCCTTGGCGAGCAATGTCTTCACTGGAGGTGCAAATAAGTGACAATTCTTCCGTGTAGGCATCGTCTTTGGGAAGCAGGATGTTCCTGAAGGAAAGGATTGGGCGTTGGCATTTGTTGAATGGTTAAATGGATGATTTTAAGAGTAGAATGGTAATCCACTGATCTACATTAGTACATCTAGAGAGACCTAGAGAGAAGGAAAACAGAAGCCCGTAACACAAAGTGGCCATGATATTAAGATTTAAATATTAACTAATACGGCGTCAACCAAGATTTAGCGTTTGTATATGTACACGAAAGTACTACAAATAGTTCTAATAATATAAGATTCGCAATTGTATTAAACATTTAAAAAATAGACAAAAAATATTTTATACAAATAAAATATTACTATATTGTTCATATCACACGAAAAGTAAAATATATTTTATGATAAATTAATAACATGAAATAAAAAGTTGTGAAAATGTATAACAATGAGCTAAAAGAAGCCAAAATTAGTTTGCACCACACTGGTTTAGATACAGACTTACGTGTCGCAGACGTCTAGGTAACCAATTCGCTACCTTAGAGTCAGACTGACGCAACTACAAATTTTGAATTTTTGCATAGAACTTATTGCAGCAACTTAGGAGCAAACAAAGATCGCTAGGTATGTTAGTATGGACGTCAAAGCTTGACGTATCTAAAAAATTATTTTATTAGAGTGAAAGAAACGTAAAAGGCGTCATATTTGTCTGTCTCCAAATATTTTGTGTTTGTAGTTACGCCAGTTAGCCCTAAGGTTGAGAATTGTGTTTAAAATTTAAAGTTTCCAGATATAATAATACAGACCAGTTGGTCTACCACACTGACCTGGCTTTCAAACTGGCTTAATAGTAACTTCATGGGATATGCCTGAGATTTACTATATTGAACTGAACAGTGCTAAAACAGCACATTCTCGCTTTGTAACTTTTGGAATTTTCGAAAATTCAGATTATTCATCGTAAACGACACCTGCGAAATTTTTTAAGCGTCTTTTGCTGTATCCGCGGAAAAAAAGGAAAACTTTGAGCGGATTTTGATATTTTTTCTACACTGCATTTGCATCAAGCAAAAGCTGCTCGTTTTTTAATGCAAATTACCTTATTTAAAGATTTAATTTTCTGGAACAAATTTCAATGAAGACATATCTGTATCGATAACATTGAACTTTTACAATATTATTTGTTTGAAATTTTCGAAAATACAGAGTTCACCGAACATGGAACCTGATTTATCATCGCCCTTTGGTCTATTCGAGAAAAAGATAAATAAAAAAATTCAAGCCGATGTTGAGGAAATTACAAATTACTTTCTCGCAAAAATTTCTCGAAAACAACTCATATCTACGAAAAAAGCCCATAATCTTATTTTAAGAAGTTTTTGAAAATAGTATTTCACTACAAAAAAATCTCTATCTTCAATATTGAAGTTGTATGAAGACAGCGAAAACTTTTGAACTTTTGTAATTATCGAAAATCGACTTCAACGAAAATGAGACTTGCACTAATGTTAAGCGTCAATTGTTCTTATCGTCGAATGGCTTAAGTCAGGCCTGCACAACGCATTACTCCTGCGGGCATTCTGCACTCAAGAGCCGGAGCTCTGCCCGCGAGAGCGGTGCAAGTGCAAATAGAGGGGATATGTGGTGCCGTAGGGAGAGGCGCCATTGCACAGTGAAAACGACGCGGCGTGTAGATTGAATGCCTGGGCGTCTAATGCAATGATCCATGATCTGAAATTATTTGCCCACTTATTTAAATGAGTAATATCCCGCTTTTTAAGCTATAAGGGCCATAATTCACTCTTTATGTTCTTCTTTGCACTGCCACGTATCGACATATTTTCCTTTTTTGGTATTTTTTAAATATGCTCATTGTGACTCTTAAAAAAATTTTAAAGCAGTGGAATTAAAAAAATATATATTATTTAACTCTAACTACCATTCATTTACAATTTAATAACCGGTTTTTACCAAGAAAGTTATAATCTCCAAATGATAGCAAAATGAAGTATATTATGTGAGTATACCAAACAAAAAACGTTCGATGTACTGGATATCGTTCAACTGGAATGTAGGAGATATTTATAAAGGTTTCAGTTTATAAGATTTTATAGATTTACGCCAGTGAAGTTGAATTAATGTTTTATGGACATTATTCTCATAAAATTCAGTTAACGTATTTTAAATATAACGTCATAAATGATTGTGAATAAATAGTGTTCGCTGATTTCATATTAGAAATACATAATGTACTCTTGCCAAACATTAGAGCAGAAAGTAATCACGACACTTTTTAAGATTTTTTCTGATATAACTGTCTTAATTAAAAACAGTTCATAAAAATAGCTGATTACTGCCACCGTGCAATAAAAACGATTCAATATTACAAATTTGTGTTTAGCATCACACTAAATTTGCGATTTGTGAAAGTGAGTTACAGTATCAGCCCTTCAAGCAATTATAATACTTGAGTGTCCAAACCAAATGTGTAGGTGTGTCTAATTCGTTTTAGCTTCATATTTCACATTGTCATTTATTAACAATAAATATTTCCAATATGACGCAAAAGGTAATATTGCATGAACTGTATGTAACAGTCCGTCAGGTTCTGGCCGGTTTCAATTTCAATGTACGCGTTATGGTTCGAACTGCTCATTCTCATTGGTAGTTCCAGCTCCTACAATGGTCCTTATCCCACCCTTCTTAGATTCCTGGATTTGCACTCGAGTGGCTCGCGCGTGGCTCTCAAGGTAAGCGAAAGTGCAAAATGCTGTGCAGGCCTGGTTTAAGTGGAGGCGTTGACCACAGACCGGACGGACGGACGGACGGACGGACGGACGGACGGACGGACGGACGGACGGACGGACGGACGAAACGAAACCTGTGCTACTCTTGAAGAGTCCTTTGCTCTATCCGAGGAAAAATAAGAAAAAAAATTGGCGTCTTTCTTGAGAAAAAAATGCATCAACTTCAAGCAGAAATTACGTAAAAACCACTTTTAAAAAAAATTGTATATGACCTTATTTTAAGATCTATTTTTTAGAACAGATTTTATTTAAGAAAAAATTATCTATCATCAAAATTATACTTTTGCAATGTGAATTTTTTGTCGTTTGCATTTTTCAAAATTATAGAGTTCGCTGAAAATGGGACCAGCAGCACTTTTTTACCGTCCTTTATTACATATGAGGAAAACAGTTAAAGAAAAAATGTGGAGCAGTTTGTGATAAAATAATTATTTAAAAATTCCCTATGTTTCACGCAAAATTCCGCGAAAACTAGTTCTCATATTTTCGAAAAACTGTACATGACTTTATTTCAAGATGTGCCTTTAAAAAACAGATTTCATTAGAGAAAAGGTTATATATTCAATATTATAGTTGAAGGAACACGCCGAAAAAGGTTTGAAATTTGCAATTTTCGAAAATATAGAGGTTTCCTAGAATAAGAGATCTGCACCAAATTTTAAGCTTATCCACTCTATTCGAGGACGAAGTTTAATACAAAATGTGGAGCCCTTTTTGAAAAAATGTTGAAAATGTTCAGGCTCTATGTTAAGTACCTCCAAAAATCAAAATATCCGTTTCAATCTCGCAGGTCCTCGGGATCGTTCGATCGATTGGAGAATAACAATTTTGGAGAAAATTATCTGAATGGTCTACGCGCTACCGTTGACCAAAGACGGACTGACAGACACGTATTCCCCCTCAATGTTTCGGTTTCAAAGACCCACTACATGGGCTGATTACATAATATTTTAAAGTAAATTACTACGTATAGGAACAAGATACAAGAACACGTCACCCACTTTTTCGATATCGGGGCAACGAAAAACTTTTCTGCTGCAGGATTACTATGTTGTACTCTCGCTTTACTACGTCTGGTCATGTAAGCGCAATATGATGAGTAAACACCGGATTTTCATGCAGTAAAACTCTCTAAAATGTGCAAAAACGTGCAATAAAAAGATTAAGACTTTGCAAAACGGTGTTATGTAAACTAAAAACTCCAGTTAATCCACTTATCAACTTATTTTTATATTTTGAATGCAATATTTAAGGTGAATGAAATATAATTTTTGTGTTTTTATTTATAATTAAGTTTGTATATATTGTTAAAACAAATCATATTTGACATTTTAAATATTATTCGCACACAAAATTAAATTAGCAGAAAAACACAAAAAAATAAACACACAAATTGAAAAATACAAATATACATTTAGAAATCAAAAATAATTAAGTTACAGAAGAAATATTCTTAACTGTTTTCATTATAATTTACAATTATGCATATTTCCAAAATATTTTCTGAGAAATTATTATATCTTCTACCAACTAATATGTTTCAGACAGGAAAAAAAATCGTTCAACATTTATACTTGTCCGTATGCCGAGCCTCATACTGACGTACGTGTGCACGCTGCTAGAAACTGCGTTCATTCTCTCTTCCGAGAAATTCGATGAATTTGAAACGCAGTGCAGCTTCCCGTTAAGCGTCGCGCCCGGACGTAAGGTCAAATTTGACTCGCACATGCCGCCACGTATTGGTAAGTTCAGCGAAGACTGACAAAACGGATATATAATCCGATAGGAAAGATAGACACCGAACATAGCGTTTGCTGCGTTGCCGCAACGAAGGGCCGCAGACCTATCCCTGCTGCAATAACTCAGAAATTTTAATTAGACAATAGGCATCATGAAAGGTACAGACGCTCAGTTCATAGGGCAACAAAATGAAGAATTGACACATTAAACGGCACTCGGGTTTTACAGACCATCCGAATGCACTGCTGCGTTATGTCAAAAAAAATTTTCTTACATAAAACCTTTAAAAAATATAAATAAAACACGTTGATAATGTAAAAATTATATTTTATGCAATAAAACTATTTAACTTGCAAATTCGTCCAGTAAAATTCCAAAATGTGCAATTTTCAGGCAGCAATACCCAAAACGTTCAATATCGTGCAGCAACCTCCAACGTGCAATTTCGTGCAAAATAAAACAAGTACTAAAACAACGTCCGTTTCATGAATCAAATTTCTGTCAAAAGTTTCATCCAATTTCAAGTTAGCAAAGAAAAGATACAGTAACACGGGAAAACGGTCTTTAATGATGGGAAAGTAAAACTAACCTTTCGCTCAAATACGGCATACCTACGCAGAAAACCTACAAACTTCAAGGGAAACAAACATATCTCAACACCATTAGCACTCTTAAGATTTAAGGCAACCAAAGATGATCAAGAAAACACAATAAAATCTGAGTTTACGTAACGCCAATGATTAAATAAACTAGAGTGGTAATCAAGAAGCATACGGTGATGAGGATACTTTTGGTACCAAATGAGGATAATCATAAACGAAACAACGACATAATTGGACAAAACAGAATGACAAAGACCAATATACATTTAACAATTAGGTAATATATTTTAATGGGCTTAGGATTCGTGAAGTGCTTACAGTACGATAACTACTTTTCGAATTTTGTACACAAAGAAATCAGTGATGCAAGTGTTGAACATTATTAAGCTTATAGGAGTTGATTACCAGTTCGCTGCAGGCGGTATGATAGATCTGCGATATCATTAATTGCAATAAGCGTTGAATATATTCGTTACAAGTACACGTACAATGAAGCAGACGCCTTCTTATTCTTTTCATGAGTTACGACACTGTCAACACAATTGCGCTATTGTACCTTTGTATGCATGTAGTATTGTGTGTCGGGGAAGTGACGACGGCTCTCGAGGTCGTGCACAGACGCATCCACGACAGTATGTGGATTGTCCCTCCACGAGCAGTTTCTAGTAGAACCATACTCGCAGATATTCCAATGCAAGCTCCATGACAGGTTTCCGAGTATGCACGTAGTGTTGCGAGTGTAGTAATGTAGTGCTTAAGGTAAGGATGCATGAATGAGGAAAAGGCAGAAGGACGACTTCATGCGGTCAGTGGCCCATTCCTTAGGATACCGCTCCGCCATCTTGGGAAGGATCGCAAGAGACCCGGACAGTCGCACACCAAATCTGGCTATCAGTCACACCGCTAAAACTGAGACTTAATCGCTGGCGAATAGTAAGGCTTGGCCTAGCAAAACAAGGTATGGAACCCAATTGCAAAATGTAGAGTGCTTGAAAGAAAACAACAGCTACGACACGACACAAACATAACATTTTAAATAGAAAATAAAATCGTATTGGGACAATAAATAGCTGATCACTAGCTTCGTAGATGGTGACAGGGCCGCTAAATGGCTTAAGGGGAATATTATGTTTTCCGCACTTGACTTCATTCTGAGTATGGAGTTCCGTAGCTTAGAATTTTGTTTTAAATTTGAAATATTAATCGATCTACGTATAAATATTTAATTTATTGCATATTTATTTGTTTATAAATAATTACTCCTAGAAAATATTATTATAAATAGCTAGTATTAAAAATAATAATTAAATAGTATTATAAATAGCGTTTACATTTGTTACTTGTATGTCTCTCTCGGAAACTTCGTACTCATGTTAGACTCAAGAAGTCTTACGATAAGTCGTCAGTGAAGAACAGTGACATATACCTGTGCTACTGAATTGTGTTCTATTTGATAACACTTAACTTAGCAGAAGAAATAATATTTAATGAATACTAAAGATTACATTGCTTCTTTTACACATATTTAATTAAAGCTGTTCACTCCACATGTCCTTTTCATTATTCATAGCTAGAGACAGTATTTCCATGCACTATCAAATGCTAAAATATGCACGCAAACATGCACTTTCAAATAGCCAAATACGCACGATGAAGGGAAAAACGGACAAAACATGCACAATGAAATTTTATTTTACTTCAATTTTTATATTGTCTTTTGTAAAAGTGAACAATTAACAATTTTATAAACTGTTCAATGCTAAATTCATTCTTTGTCAGAAAAAATGTTCTTAAACGCAGAAAATGTTTTTACGTCATAAGACGTAATTGGAACATACTTCAAAGACGAAATCTAAGGCAGTGTAAGGTCAAATTCTGCATTTTTTTCACCAAAAATGTTTTTGTTTTTTTCCTTTGGGAGAAATTTCTCGATTCGAAAAGTCTCGATTTGAATTTTACACTTTACTTTATACGATACTTTAATGTCTTCAACAATTTTTAATGACTCCACTAGAGGAAGACCTACTGATTCTAATTTCTAAAGATAAAGATGATTTTTTTTTCGTGTGTATGGACCCAGGGTGTCCTGTCTTGTATATTTTCCTAGATTTTTTATTTTTGTTATTTAAGGTTTCATCAACATCTAGGTCATTAGCGACCACTATTGGAGTTAACGGTATGATAACTATGAAGATGAAACGATATGGTGACGAAAAGGGGTGAAAGGACGAACACAAATACAACCATGCCTGAGGCGGGCCTCAAACCCGCGACCTTTCGGTCCGAGATCGCTACACTACTGCCTAAGCGATCTCGGACACCGGACCGGTTAGAAATCTTTCAAACGTTGGATTTGCTACTCTTTCGATCGATATATTTGCCCCTACTAGAGCATCGCACATTTCCATTAAACATGATTTGTTACAGGCTTCAATGTTGCCTCAGTAACAAACGTTTTGAAATAAGTGTGACATATTTTCTTTCCTTTCTCTAGATTTGTCACTATGACAAGTAGATGCAAGGTACTTGAAACTTTTTAGGACATTTAATCTGCATAAATAAATTCAAATTATACATAACTACATATTTGTTAAGAAGAGTATTAGAATTTTGCTACAAATTACCATTTTTTGAAACAAATTTTACTAAAATTGTGACGCAAATTAATGTCAAATTTAACTTAAGGTAAGGGTACTTTACTAAAATGTATTTAGCTAAACGTTCAGATTCAAACTGTGCAGAAATTATGTAGGCTCGAATTTCAGATTTGGTCGTAAAAATAAGGTTTAGTACGTACTTGTTTTGTAGTACTACTTTCTCTTGTTGATATTTTTTCTTTTACAGACACAGCGATGCTACTAGTACTTCAAACGAAATGAAAAGAAAAAAAATATGAAATACTCCACGATTTATATTTTTTTCAAAAACATTAAAAATAATATAAGTAAAATTCTGAAACTCGAGAAAAATGTGTGGGAAAATGCATTTTACCCCAAACAATTATTATTATTTAAAAACAATGCGCCAAACAGATTCTCCCAAACAATTTCTTAAATCTCAGAAAAATCTCAAAACTGCTAAAAAATTATTAATAGTATCCCGAAAATAATTATTTTCACTTCAATAAAAATTGAAGTTTTGTTTTCCGTTTCGTGTCTATTTCATTGCCATTGTTTTATCATTTTCTGAGCACTAACATTTCGGCCAGGAAAACACCCCCAGTTGATTTTTTTTTTTTTGTAATTTATCAAATTTTGCATAAGAGCCTACTTACTTCTTTATTACAGCAATTGCAATAAATTACATTTCCATCCGTCCTCAATCGTTGTTTCCAAACCTTTGCTTGAGAAGTGTTGCCCACAAAGCTTTAGAAGAAGCCATTTTACATTTAAATTCACAATTAAGAAACTTGTATTAATCCTGTGTTGCACGCAAACAGACAGAGAGTCTGAACTTTATTCTTTTCTTCTCCCAATGTCAGTTATCAAAGGATATTGAGTTTTGGCTTCGTGCATCTTCCGTATCCTTTGCGACGCATCACATGGCGTTGACAGTTCATTTCGCGATTGTTGTTCACCGCACGTGTATTAATACTCGCGTCCCAAATTCAAGAAGTGACTACAATGCTACAATGTGTAGTAGAACAAAAGCGCCAAAGACAAATGCGTGCTATGATGATTAAGATCAATACATTATTCTATACAAAATATGCGTCAGTTTTAATATTTACAAATTATGCAGAGAAATAATAATAAAGTACTTAATACGCTAGATAGAAGTCTAAGTATAGAGTATTCATTTAAAAAACGTCTAAACATGCATTCTGCAAGAATTTCTTCAAAAAACTACCAATACATGCACGGAAAAAGTATGCATTTTTTAAACGAATTTTTCATTAAACATATTTACACAGTTTGAAATATCTACGAAAATTAAATAAAAACATGTATTTGCATGGAACTGCTGTCACTATTCTTGACATTTTTTGCCATTTCGTACCTCGGAAAATAACGTCACGTCTAGCCAGTGATTTCTGGCACATTAAAAAAATGGGTTTTATCAGGTAGAAAGATAGCTAACTGTTATAGAATTAAATTGAATAGTACAAAAATGTTCCAATAATTGTCGACATCACATTGTGGGAGAACAACTTCAAAGGTAATTTAGAACGTTTGTAAATCAAATGTTGATTAATTTTTCGTCAAAAACAGTAAAAACTGTATGTGGGATAAGTATAATCTGCGCACGTTTTCTTGATCTCCAGAATCTCTTCCCCACCCTTGAATACATAGTTAAATGAATAACAGATTCAAAACGGCGAGGTTAACAACATTTGAAAACTAGAAAGTTTCGATGAGTTATAGAAGATGTATTTGCAACAGTAAACGAACTACCGATTCGATTTCATAGTATTAGTAACGAAATTGCAACTTATACCCCCGACTATTGTCCTACAACTAGCAAAAGGAGAACCCAACAAAACGTGCGCATAGTAAAAGGAAAACAAGGGACCCTCTCAGCATTTGCTAAATGGATCAAGGGGGAACTGGACGAAAAATCTGATCGACATGGGGATCATTGACCCAGAATCTGAAGAACATTTTAGAACATCTGCAGAACACATATTTCGTATTTTAAAATTGTACAGATTAGTATAAATGTTAATTAATTCCTTAAATATCATTGTGACAATATATATTATTTTTCTTTTCGATGGTCAGTATAGATCTAATTGTGTAGAAAAGTTATGCAGCAGAGATTTTTCCTGTCACTTAAAACTTGTATATCGTTAGGACCTAAGATCGAACCCTGTTGAACCTCATGCTCAATCAGCAAAGAATTGGAAAGGATTGGGCGTTGACGAAGAATTGGACTTGAGGGTTATTCAACCATTTAAACTTCAAAAATGCATACAAAAGTGCAAAAAATTGCACATACAAGCATAAGAATAAGAGAAGTATGCGGAAGGATATGATTATATGGAAAATAGAATTATATTTTGAAATTTATCTCCTGAAAAGGGGTACATCCGCTATTATTGTTCACGGTCGGTCGAGCAGAGGGACAAACGCAGAAAACGTGGATTTTGACAATACTACGTATACGACAAAGTAATACACCACGTATATTTGCAAGAAAAATCTACTTTTTCAGCAGCAGGGGCCCATAAAAGTATTTTTGTCATTAAAAATCGTTAATTTCCCTACAGCTTTACAATACTTTCTCTGTACTGTTTATAAGATAAATTGAAATTATTTTCGAATAAACGAGTACACAGTGCTTGATTTCTAAAATTTTAGGTTTCGGAACAAATTTAATAGAAATAGTTATATATGTATAATATAATGTAATAATTATTCCCAAGGTACCGGACCGCCGTCGCGTCCCGCCAGAAATCAAGCCCTGCGAGTACATTTAATCTTTCGATTGGGCAATATCATTTTATGAATTTTTTCGTTAAATAGAGTAATTGTCGAATTGAAAAGCTCCATGCATTTCGTGAATTGATGGGGGTGAGGTATTTAACTCTTAAGAGTTTGTCTCAGACATACACGCCATCGTTCTTGAAAAATAAAACTCGTGAACATTTCTGTTGTAAAGACCATTTCTTCCCATGAAGCTACCCATGCAACAAAATGCACTGCATGAACTAATCGTGTTAAAACATCACGTACTTTCTCGCCCATTGTAACCGTTCGTAATATTATTATAACGCGTATTATGTCCATATTAACACATATCAATCATCATTTGTAAAACTCATTACAAATCGTAAAATATTAGGCGCAAAAACTAATTCTTTTAAAGCGAAAATATCAACACAAATTCTACAATTAAAACATACAGCTATCATCAGCTAAACATACGTCACCCAACAATGAGAAGGAATTCTCAGAATTTCCAACCGCCTTATCGTGGCGCAGCAAGCGGCATTGTATTCCAATCTGGTATCGTTTGAGACTAGTACAAGGAATGCAGGAAATTCGAATTTGCAAAACTATACCCAATATTGTACTTTTGCCATGTTAATTTTGTGTTATTTGCAATTTTCGAAATTACAGAGGGTTCGCAGAAGATAGAATCAACAACTATTTTCTTTGCTACATGCGAGGAAAAAATTTGGAGCCGTTTTCGAGTAAATAATAGTTTTAAATTGTTTCAAAATTGCTTATGTTTCACGCAAAAATTACTCATATTTTCGAAAAATTTAACAAAACCTTACCTCAAACTTCAAGATCAATTTTTATTGACAGATTTCATTAAGAATTCATATTTCGAATGTATCAGAATTCATATTTCTATCTTCAATATTGTAGAAGACGCAGAAAAAAATTCAAACTTTTGCAATTTTCGAAAATTTAGAGGTCAACCAGAAGACGATTAGCACCTCTTTCTTTGCAGCTGTTTCCTACTTATGAGGGAGAAAATTAAAGAAAACATTTGGAGCCGTTATTGAGAAAAAAATTGTCTATGTTTCACGCAAAAAACACTGTTTTCGAACAATTCAACTTTATTAGAAGATGATTAAGGACATGGACAGACCATGGTTAAGGAAAAAAATTCTACCTTCATTACTGTAGTTTTAGAGAGACTCCGAAATAATAAGTACCAAATAGTAAATCAAAATAAATTTCAAACTTGCAACGCCTCGAGGTCGTTCAGATCCATTGTGAAATATCAATTTTGAAGAAAATTGCCTGAAGTGTTTAGCGTTGACCACAGACCGACGGGCGGACGTTTTGCCGTCAATCGATTTTTCGGTATCAAGGACTCACAAAATAGATTCAGACTACACAAAGTGTTAAGAGGAAACAATTTACTACAAATCAAGATTTATCCACTTTTTCGTTGCCAGTGCCTGACAATCAAAGTTTTTCTGTCGAAAAATCGTTTTTTCCTGCAGTATTACAATACTTTCTCTGTACTGCAAAACCAATACGCGAGAAAGTAAAAATTTGAGAGCAACAAGGCCTTGGCACAATTGGTCGAGGCTTTTTTCGACACGTTTTAATTGTACAGAAAGATCATCTCTCATAAACAATGAAATAATGGAAAATGATCAAGACAACTAAGTATGTAGAAACGACTATCTCATAGTTAGTAGGTCATCAACATTGGAGTAGGCCAAGGCTACCTGTTGTGGTACCTTATCTGCCAATAGTACTCTCGACTACGGAAAGTATAGTACGTACCATGAACACTAGTGACAAGAGGCGCCATTCAGCATTACACATTCGTAAAAAAGTAAAATAGCAATATATTGTAATTCTTCATACCAAAAATAAACTCAAGTACATTTAATAAAAAAGCATTAGGAGTCAGCCTTCTAAGTCTTACACTGTGAGTCTTTTTCGTTAATTTTTTAAGGGTGTTGTGAAAGGATATGGAACCAGGGAAACATTATTTCTTTGGTTACTTATTTCTTTCAAGTATTTACAACATAACAAAATTTGCGATTACTATTACATGCAACAGCGAAAAAAAGCCACACAAAATGATTTCCAAAACGTAGCGCACACATTGCTCGAGAATAACAAATAAAATACTGCTCATATACCACTGCAATAAAGTAAACAGACTTTCACGAATATTGCGTAACGTAACAATAAGTGTACGAATACACATACAACAATTCTTTCTGTACCAGGAATATTAAAAAAATATAATTCAATGAAGGAACATGTGAATAGCAAATATTTATTGGCGTGCGGCCTCTTTCTTGATGCCTTGTTGCTGCATGACGTAAGCTGTGCAGTAAGGTCTCTGGTGGTTCAGAGCAAAGTCTTTCGCCTTTCACTAAGGAAGTCCGGGTTCGATCCCCGTCGATTCCCGGACACGCTCATGTGAAATTTGTTCCAAAAAAAAAAAAAAACACTCGGCCTGCTTCACCGCGGCTAGTCCAATCCCTGTGAAGTGTCCTAAACCCTTCCTAATTCCTTCCCGATTGTGGCCACTGGGTAGTGACGCAGGGGCGCGTGGAGTAAGTGGCGCGTACGCGAAGATGCTACCTTGCCACCCTCTGGAATACAGAGGGCGCTGATAATTAACAGATACTAAAGGAAGATTACTCCGTGCTCAACGCTCGACCAGAGGCGAAGAGAAGCGTTGCGTCGATAAGTAAGATTAAGGACGCAACGAATTATTAAAATAATAATAAAAGCAGTGACGCATTCAGTATTAGAATAAGCAGAATCACTATTATTTGCATTTTGAGACAAAATCGAAACTTTGTTTTGGGATATTTTTTCTAACAAGCCATATACATATTTCATGCGGCCCGAGGGTGAAT
This sequence comes from Teleogryllus occipitalis, assembly GCA_011170035.1. Lineage (NCBI taxonomy): Eukaryota > Metazoa > Arthropoda > Insecta > Orthoptera > Gryllidae > Teleogryllus > Teleogryllus occipitalis. The sequence goes on from BLKR01001050.1 coordinate 70,893, forward strand.
AGATTTCCTACAATTTTTGCGCGCATTGAAAATTTATAATTCAGATGTTTGTGGATTTTTCCCAAGTTCCTGGGTATCTTCCGAAACCATAGGTGTACTCTCCGTTGCTCTCATGCGGCCGAAGGCTGTATAGTTTCCTTTCGATTTCTGCCCGCATTGAAAATTAGAAATACAGATTTGGATGTTAGTAATGTAAATTAATTACATAGATATGGAAGTAGAAATAGGAAATACGTAGGCTGGTTTTCGAAACGCATTTGGAACACGGGAAGCCATGTTTGCACTCAAGTTTTAATCCAGAAATGTTTGGATCCAAGTCGAGATGTATACTTCTAGACCGAAAGCCGGCAAGAAAATTCATGTGTGATAAGCTCAAAGCTAAAACGTTTTTAGAAGTTAGCCAGTGCTATGAGGAACACGGAAACCCAAACATGGTAAATAATAAAAATATCACGGCTATGTCGAGAAATTGAGTTTAATTGTGTGTCTGTCTCCTTAATGTTATTAATGTGTTCTTTAATTCTTTGTTTGAAAGTGTATTTTGTCTATCCCACAGAGAAAACAAAAAAACAGGGAAATCGCGACAATTAAGGCAAAAAAGGACATTTTCTTTATCTGTTAAAAAGATATTTTAGGCAGCATTTTGGATAACCAACCCAGAAAATATTCAAGATTACTCTCAGTGACATTACATATAAATCTAAAAGTACTATATAAAAACATTTTGAAAGAAACAGATTTTTCAGTTTGGCGGCCATTTAATGACGTCTCATCAGCATAGCGTTGCATCTATTTCTCAAAATGGATTGTGGGGGGATCCACAAAATGTACCGCCATTCTTGAACCTATGATACATACGTACAAGGCCTAGTGACAAATTGGGCATCTTTGAATCAGTATGGCGGCTACTTAGACGCCGAAAAAGTATGGCGTTGCTCTAATCGGCAATGAAAAACAACTGTTTACCATTAGAGCAAAACATTAGCTTTGAACTCGTAATACAAGAGAGCATTAAAAAAATGACACTTTGAATCAAATATGGCGTAGAGTTAGAGACGCCATTTTAGTATGGCATACAACTCCTTCACACTTTACTATCTAATGAACAATATACAACAAGAATCAGCTGTGTACTCATTCCCAAATGGCTTTATTTTTTTTTTTTTTCAACACATTCAAAAAATTGTGCAGCGCAACCCCGACACCTACAGGCCGCCATACTTGTGTTTCTCTGTTCCTCATAACACTGGCTAACTTCACAAAAAATTTTAGCTTTGAGCTTATCATACGTGGATGTCTTGCTGTTTCCCGGGCTATTATGTTTTATTGATTTTAAAAAAGGTTTTGATAACTTGAAATGTGATTCGTTCATGCACATTCTAGAGGATACTAATTTGGACTTAAAAGATGGACTATCATAAAAAACTTATATTGGGGAAAACTGCTCAAGTGCAAGTTGTAGAGCCGGACAAAAACGCCCTCAGTTTCTTTCGTTCTCGAGACCAGGCGCGCCGATACTGCTTACTGAGAAAGGCGGTGAGAAAAAGGAGTCGCGTAGGGGTGTATTCTACCTCCTTTACTATTTGACTCTTATTCAAAACATGTTTTCAAATATGTCCTAAGAAGAACATAATCTGGGATTAAAAATGAATGGTATTTCTATTTCTCATATACGTTACCTCAATGATCCACTTATCTTACAGATAATGCACCGAATAAATCGAGCTTGGAAAAGTTATGAATTAGAAACTAATGTACGTAAAACAAAATCATTGTAATTTGCAAGAAAGGCGCAAGAATATTTCAGCTGTTCATAAATGATCAACCTGTTCAACAGTTTCACAGTTCAAATATTTAATAAATTGGCATCACAGATTTAAAGAAGTGTATTGTCGGTCGTAGTCAAGTATTGAATGTAATAATGGAAATCTGGAAACGTTCTGACTCATCCTGCACACAGGACGAACCCGAACATTATTGCTAACTGGCCCATTGCGAGAAGCCTGAATGGAAAGAGAGCACGAGTTGTCCTAGAAAAGGTCATTAAACATTATAGAATACACAATATTGAAAGGGGGCGCTCTTTTAAAATTGTACGAAGGGGGAAGATAACAATTGAAAAGTGTAAGCACACAAAAAGCAACTATCCAATTTGAAGACAATTGTGTCTTAAAAACAGTTTTGTGGCAAAAATGTGAAGAGTGGACTATCAATAATTTTGTTATTTCCTTTATTAGTCAAAGTTGTACTGTCTTGACGATTTCATTGGCCGACGCTGTTCGTTCCAAATAATATAAAAGGAATAAAAACATTGAAGCAGAAATTGCGAATTTTTAATCAGGGGAAAATTGCGGAATTTGTGGCTTTCGGCGAAATGCGGATTGAACCTTAAATAGGCGGAAGGAAATGCGGAAATTGTTATTTTATATTTTTCTGTTAATATTGTTAAGTGAAGAATTATTTGTCGTTTCACAAACACCCGTCAAATTGATCTCGGCGATTGTCATTTCACGAACGTTAAGTTATTGAAGCATCGTTACGTTTCACCGACACTTTTCTCTCAGAAATGACGCTCCGTTAACTTTGCCGATTCGTAAGGAACGTGTGTTGATTTTTTTCCTCGTACAGGGGTTGGCTACAATGTCAATTGACAACACGGTTCCGCATTGGCCGTTGAACCTATTGAATATTGATGACGTATGAGCTACTATATTCAAAGTTGGTTGGCATTCTTTGGACATTTGCGAAGGAATGCATTTTTTCGGTTTCTGAATCGTTCTAATTCATTTCCTATAGAGACAAAATTAGCACAAGTGTGTCCAACGTCTATCTCCGGGGAAGTTCACTATTCTTCAAAAATTCTTACTTTATTGGCTCTGACACCCCGCGAAAATACCACATATTCTAGCCATAGAGAGGCATTTGCAGAGAAATTGTTTTTTTTATTTACATAATGGCACTCTGGATGACAAAATTACATAGCAATAGCCGGAGGAAATATCCTGCTAAAATCATAGAGGTATCAACTACTGCTGCATGGGCGTTAAAGGCTTATTATTGTTTGTGGGATATATCCAGACGCGGTTTTATTTCTTTAGGAACACCGGCTTTGACACTCGAATCTAGTTATGAATCGAGGATCGTCCAATTAATAAAAAATAATTTGGGTAATATCTCGTTTTGGGTCCAATATTTCTAAATATACAAAAGCTAAGCATCAAAATGTTCTCCCATAATATCATACACGCCCCACGTGAACAGCAAAACAGCAAAATTAGTACGTTAATGAAATTCAATGCGTTTGATACACTATCGGCGGATTGCATGAACGTATTTAAAGAATCGTTTAACGCTATTGGTCCTGTAAGTGGTGTCGTAACAGAAGAAAGCGTTGCAAGAACGTTCCTTAAGTTTAACGATTCGTTAAAGTACTCTTTAAGTTACAGATTGAAAATCGGACCTGCAAACAGTTAACCATCCGTTAACCTTACGAACGCGTACATACAACTAATCTACAGCGTTTTGTTGTTAGCTGTATACTTAAAACATCGTGTATTTTATCTTATTTTTTAAAATGTCATCTTCTGGTAAGTGAAATCCTGTATTAATTAACAATATGTTAGCAATGGGAAATTGCCTGGTATTCTTCCCTCTAACGCGTTTCACTTTCTCCATTGTAGTATTTTCATGAGATTCCATTTCGCTAAAAACGCGCGTACAAGGACAGAACAACACAGGATAACCAAACCACGAGACTAGCACGAGGTAAACAACCTGACGAGACGAGAGCGTTCGAATTCGAAGGAAGTTTATACAAAGACAGTCCAGCGGAAGGAGGAGGAGGCTTTGGACTTCTTCAAAGAACTTCTACGAACCTTGAAAACTATAGTCCATTTCATGTTTTTCTTTTTACAGAAGGAATAGTAAACGGTTCGTTAAATGTCACTCTTGCAACGACCTACTCTTTAAAGGACCGTTTGCTAACGACAGAATAAAATGTTACAGGACGCTTTTCTTGCAACCCGCCGTAAAACCTTCAACAGCAGTTTAACGAGTCGTCAAAGGCGTTCATGGCAGAGTACCGATCCGTCATAATTTGACGATCGTCAGGCAAAACGACCTTGGTGAAACGTAAATAAGGTGTTCGGCGCCGCCAGTGGTTTGACGTCCGTAAAACTTTATCAATGTTGGTGAAACCAGCTGTACGTCTACATGGTCCTTTTTTCTGAAGACGCTTTCGTCTTCAGAAGAAGGAAAAGACGAAAGAAGAAGACGACGAAAGAAGAAGAAGAAGAAGAAGACGACGAAAGAAGAAGAAGAAGAAGAAGACGACGAAAGAAGAAGAAGAAGAAGAAGACGACGAAAGAAGAAGAAGACGAAAGAAGACGAAAGAAGAAGAAGACGAAAGAAGACGAAAGAAGAAGAAGACGAAAGAAGAAGAAGAAGAAACAGAACGAAAGAAGAAGAAGAAGAAACAGAACGAAAGAAGAAGAAGAAGAAACAGAACGAAAGAAGACGACGAAAGAAAACGAAAGAAGAAGACGACGAAAGAAAACGAAAGAAGAAGACGACGAAAGAAAACGAAAGAAGAAGACGACGAAAGAAAACGAAAGAAGAAGACGACGAAAGAAGAAGAAGAAAGGAGAAGAAGAAGAAGAAGAAGAAGAAAGGAGAAGAAGAAGAAGAAGAAAGGAGAAGAAGAAGAAGAAGAAGAAGAAGAAAGGAGAAGAAGAAGAAGAAGAAGAAAGGAGAAGAAGAAGAAGAAGAAGAAGAAGAAGAAGAAAGGAGAAGAAGAAGAAGAAAGGAGAAGAAGAAGAAGAAAGGAGAAGAAGAAGAAGAAGAAGAAGAAAGGAGAAGGAGAAGAAGAAGAAGAAGAAGAAAGGAGAAGAAGAAGAAGAAGAAAGGAGAAGAAGAAGAAGAAGAAGAAGAAGAAAGGAGAAGAAGAAGAAGAAGAAGAAGAAGAAGAAGAAGAAAGGAGAAGAAGAAGAAGAAGAAGAAAGGAGAAGAAGAAGAAGAAGAAGAAAGGAGAAGGAGAACAAGAAGAAGAAGAAGAAGAAAGGAGAAGAAGAAGAAGAAGAAGAAAGGAGAAGAAGAAGAAGAAAGGAGAAGAAGAAGAAGAAGAAGAAGAAAGGAGAAGGAGAAGAAGAAGAAGAAAGGAGAAGGAGAAGAAGAAGAAAGGAGAAGGAGAAGAAGAAGAAAGGAGAAGGAGAAGAAGAAGAAGAAGAAGAAGAAGAAGAAGAAGAAAGGAGAAGAAGAAGAAGAAGAAGAAAGGAGAAGAAGAAGAAGAAGAAGAAGAAAGGAGAAGAAAGGAGAAGAAGAAGAAGAAGAAGAAGAAAGGAGAAGGAGAAGAAGAAGAAAGGAGAAGGAGAAGAAGAAGAAGGGAGAAGGAGAAGAAGAAGAAGAAAGGAGAAGAAGAAGAAAGGAGAAGAAGAAGAAAGGAGAAGAAGAAGAAAGGAGACGAAGAAGAAGAAGAAGAAAGGAGAAGAAGAAGAAGAAGAAGAAAGGAGAAGAAGAAGAAGAAGAAGAAGAAAGGAGAAGAAGAAGAAGAAGAAAGGAGAAGAAGAAGAAGAAAGGAGAAGAAGAAGAAGAAGAAGAAGAAAGGAGAAGAAGAAGAAGAAGAAAGAAGAAGAAGAAGAAGAAAGGAGAAGAAGAAGAAGAAAGGAGAAGAAGAAGAAGAAAGGAGAAGAAGAAGAAGAAGAAGAAGAAGAAAGGAGAAGAAGAGGAAGAAAGGAGGAGAAGAAGAAAGGAGGAGGAGAAGAAGAAGAAAGGAGGAGGAGAAGAAGAAGAAAGGAGGAGGAGAAGAAGAAGAAAGGAGGAGGAGAAGAAGAAGAAGAAGAAGAAAGGAGAAGAAGAAAGGAGAAGACGAAAGAAGGAAGACGAAGAAAGAAGAAGACGTAGAAAGAAGAAGAAAAACTTGTTTTTAAAAGTTGTCAAACCTCAGTGAAGAGAAGGTTGATTCCCATTGGAACCTTCAAAATCTTTCAGGAAGTAACTGACAACGCTAAGCTTCCTAACTCTTAAGAAGATGTCCAGAATGTCACAACTTTTGGCGTTAAAGTTTTGGGTGGCAAACTCCAGAGCGCGTTTAAGCGTTTCATGGATCATTAGACTGGTTGTTTTCTGTGGTTGCAGAGATTTTTATCTTGTCACGTTTGTTATACTACGATTTAAACATAGTTGCACAACAGGTTCACGAGCTGCAAGAAGTTGGGGACATTGTCATCCAATCGGGAGCTACAATTCTAAAACATTAAGGCGCAACGAGGTCCACGACTGTCACCCTCTCCGTTAAGTTCGCGACCTTGAAGTGTCACTATATTTAAATCGGAGTATATTAACAGTGATGTTTATAAGTATTTTGATAGTTGAGAATTCACAAAGTGTCGTCTTTTAAATATTCATTTTATAAAATTGTAGTATTTATTATCAGTGAGAAACATTACCTACATTAAACTTTAATAATAGTTTGAAAAAAAATCCAGAATGTTCATATATTAACCCCAATGTGGTTTGCACGTTTTCAAGAAGTGGGTGAACCTTAAGTAGACTACTAATATAACCAAAATTTTATGTATTTTAATATATTATTTTTTGAGTGTATTCATTAATATATAATATTTAAAAACATAAATAAATATTACACATTTTTTCAACCTCATCGTATATTTTAAAATTTAATATTGAAGTTTTGTTTTTGAAGCTTTCTGTGCTGAATTGAAATACTGATGGTATATTCAAGTGAAGTGTTTAAAAATCTTATTTTGTTATTCTTGATGTTTAATAAAGCTTGTTTGTGTAATAAAGCTTCACTTCCCTTATCCTAATGAAATCAACAACTGCAATTTTTTTTGATTATGAGTGATCCCTATTTAAAGCTTAAGATTTTAATGTATTAAACATTTGTACATGAAAAATTATTTTTCAACAAAAAAATGTAGTATTTTAAGTCACAAATTACAATTGGTACTGATTCAGATTAAAAATTAAAATTTCAACATTTTTAATCAAACAGGTATTTTCAGTATCTTTTACTTGCTGAGTTTTAATGAACATTTGGGGCCATTTCTTGTGATACCTCTAGCACTGATGTGACAACAGTGATACCAGAAAGAACCAAATAATTTTGGTAAGATATGGAATATTTGGCCTCAGTTTTACACAAATAAGTATTGAAAAACAAAACATTTAATGATTATAGATATTATGAAACTGGGTTAGAGCAACACGTCCAGGCAAAACATGCAAATGACAACTTATTTATTGTGAGAGTTACGTTGAAAGTGCTTTTTAGTAGGTTGTTTATATTATTGTATAAATGTGGAAAAATTGTATTAGTTGAAATAACAGGAAAATATTTAAATGTTTGGATTGCGATATAGGAATAGGGTGGTACCCATTGTAGACCTCAAATAACGATCATCTAACTTCTCTCGCGTCAAAGTAGAACTCCACTCTTTGTTCCGAGAGTACTACATAGTTCCCGATTCTGGGAACAGTAGGAAATCTAAAAGAGCTTACTCTGTCTCTCCCGCCTTTTGCCACCCCACTAACGCATACAATTTTGTTTATCAAGAAAATACAACTTTATTTTAGAGAAAAATTAATTATTTGAGAAAGCGTACCTACACAAACATATTTAAGTCCATACGGGCAGAGAAAAACTTCAAGAGAGATCGCAATGCACTAATAGGAAATCGACACACCGTATTTTAAGTATTAGATTGCTGCACCTAAAATCTGTCACTTGTCACTCACTTGCCTGAGGCGATAGTGCTGCCCTCAAAGTCACGTGATCTGGGCGTGTCTACACACATTACGTTTAGGCCAATGGACGGTTATTTTGACTGGTTCTGACAGTTGAGAATTACTGAAGACCGCATCGCTCGGCGAAATGCATTTTTCTGACAGCCTTCCATGTGTTGAGCGCTAGCCGGTCTCAAAAGTGACAGTTCAGGGAGTCGAGTTGGAGGTTAGGAATAGTTTTCAAGAGACGTTCAGTTCTGTCCGATATCGTCACTAAATATAATATTTAAGAATTGATACAAATCATGTCAAAAGCATGTGAGAATATTCATATGAATTCTTTGAAACTGAGGCCTTGCTCGTCGAATAAACGGACAGCCCACAATCGCCGAATATGAGAGCCCGCACTGTTCACTCATTCTCAATAGATTGACAAAAATCCGTGAAGCGTTGTTAAAGGTTTAAACTTCATTCTAACTACATAATAATTGTTTTCAAGCGCACATTCTCCATTTGACGGAATGACAAAAATTATAGGGAGTAGCATAGTCCCAGCACAACTTAGTCTATGTTTGTGAAATGAATACGAATCATTTCTACGTGTTACTCAATGACCACATCCCCTCCCATGGAGCTATGTATTCGTAGCTCCATGCCCCTTCCTAATTATGTGTCAAGACAACCACGCACGTGACTGAAGAAAACACCAACCAAAAAACAACGTATTGTGCGGGCACCATAACAAGTAACAGGTTAAACTCTTGAAAATGTCCACCAAATAGAATTATTACACAAGACAGGTTAGCAAGAATACGAATTAAAAGCACGTAGCAGTTAATTCTGTACTAAAGAAAATGACAATTCACTAAAAAATATACTAGAAAAAAATATTATAATATGCTTCATCTTAGTTACCTTTATTCGACAAAATTGGTATTATCCGCGCTAGTTTTTTCCTGAGCCCTCGCTTCGCTCGTTGCGCGAGGAGTTTGCTTATTTTGACAAAGAATTTTATATTTTTGCAGGTTTTTTTTCGATGCGAAATAGTTTCTATTACATGGGAGTGAACATTTCTGGTTATCAAATTTTGTCTACAATACTCCTTACTATCACTTATTCTTAATTCAACTAATGTTGGCAAAGGAGTGGGGGTAGATATTCGGGGCTCAAGAAAACGTGCGCGTATAATACTGAGCGCTGAAAACTTCTGTAATTCCCCATAAATTTACACGTTTATTTGAATATGCACATGGTAAGGAGAAAAGCTGTGAGAAATATTTAACTGCCATGCCAATAAATATGATAGCATTCGTTTATTCATAGAAATATATATCTTAATTTTATTCTTTTAAAAGTACCGCACGAAGTTGGCAGCAAAAATGGTTTCAGCCGGCCTTGTTGCTACCAACATTACGTCAAATACGATTTTATGAAACGTAGGCTTTGTGACCATTGTGATTTCTTGTGATTTTGGCTTAGATTTGTTCCGTAATTCCTTGTGCATCTGTTCTTTGTTATTTAAATATTTGATGTTTTGATTCTTTTCAGAGTTATTTAGATAATTGTTATTAGTTATTTGTTGTAGAAAGTAGTTAGTGATTAATTGGATCAATTTGTGCGTTCTTTATTGATTTATTAGAAAGATAGAAAATTGTATTTGCTATGAACAGTTAATAGTTATTAGTTAATTGTATTAATTGTATTATTAGTAATTACTGTTGTTATTATATTGTATTTTCATCAGCTTTTAATGATTAATTTTGATTTGAACATTTTGAAAATCCTACACTTATTTGTAGTTATTTAATTAGTAGTCAATTTTAATTATAGTTGTACTATTAAATAGTTACTAGTATTTTGTGCTAATTTTGTAAATAGCTACTCCTGTCCATAAACTCACACTACAAATTTACAACCTTACAAGATTACCACCCTGCAAAGTTCGCAAGGCAATAATTATTTTTAACTTTACAAAAAGAAGCAGAAGAGGATAAAATGCATCTAACAAGTCAGATTTGATACTGCGAATTGCAAAGTACCTGCAGGTAGGCGAGTTATTTTAAGTGCACTGTATTAACTAAAATATTTTTTGTTTGCTATTTCTATTATGTTGTTACTATTTGATATTAACAATTATAAATATTACATTTTTTAAGTGATGCCCAGCAAGTGGAACTAGCATGTTATACTGAAAAAATAATGTTGGATTATTGGAAGAAAGAAATTAAAAAATTTTACTAAAGTATCAGAAGTATTAATTGATATACAAGATAGTGAGGAGGAAGAAGTAATACAAGAATTGGATTGTCCCCGTTAGGGATTCGGCTTTGTTACATTCAATTTTTTACACTCATATTTGGTTATTAGACATTGTAGTTTAATTTAATCTATTTTCATACCTAAGGACACATGTCACTTATTTGAATATATTCTTTCATATGATTTTGTGTGTTTCAGACACTTCTTTTTGTAATTGTCAGAAACACCACCCAACAATGAGAACTTATTCTGAGAATTTCATGTCACGCTGCGTTGCGGCGTTCTCATTGTTATATTGCAATGTGACAACACCTGAAAGATTCTAGCATAAGACATGCGGAAATTTCGAATTTGCAAAATTACTCTAAACTTCTCATCTAAAAAATGTATAAGACAATTTTTAAAGAAGGCATTCTTATAACGGATTTTATTTTTAAAAATCCTATTAATATTGTAATTTTGCGATGCTAATTATTTTGAATTTTCGAAAATGCAGAGTTCGCCAAAAATGTGACCATCGCCACTTTTTTTTACAGTTTACTACATACGAGAAGAAAATTTAAAGAAAATATTGAAGTCGTTTTGGAGAGAATAATTGTTTAAAAAATTGCCTATATTTCTCGCGAAAACTACTCATAATTTCGAAAAATTGGACATGGGATTATTTCAAGATGTGTTTGATCAAATTTTATTAGGGAAAAATATCCATCTTCAATATTGTAGTAGTAGGATGACGCCGCAAAGAATAGAAACTTTTGCAATTTTCGAAAAATCGGAGATTTCAAGGAAAAAGAGACCTTGACCGTCCTCTCAAGCGTCCTTAACGCTATCGGAGAACAAAGTTTAATCCAAAACTTTGGACCCAATTTTGAGAAAATGTTGAGGCTTGATGTAAAGTACCGATAGAAATTAAAAGATCCGTTTAAAATTCAAGGGATCATGACTTTAGTCAGAACGATCAAGGAACATCGATTTTGGAGAAAATCGTCTGAAGGGTTTAGGCACTAGCGTTGACCACAGACAGACCGATTTGCCGTCAATAGACTTTTCAAGATCAAGAACCCACAAAACACGGATTCTGACTATACGTGTTAAAAGGGAGTAATTTACTACAGCTCGACAACTTGGAAAAAACCTCGTCTGCGCATGCGCGGAAAGTGCCGGAGGGGAAGGTTCCCTCTCTTCGCGGCCCAACTCCCGGGACCACGACGGAGACAAGACAGCCTGGCCAAGACGACTGTCCCGATCCCTACGGTGTTGAAGGCTTCCTATCTGTTTATCCTGCCACGTCGTACGGCTTTTGGGCGTGCCAAAGTCCATGTCAAGAGAAATGACCTTTCTTCCCTTCCCCTCACGTGGTTTGGCAGTGTTTCCTAGTCTGCATTTCTGTTGATACGGCTTCGACTTCACCATCCACGTGTATACCAGGACAACCGTTGAGAGGTCAGGGTCGTGAGATAATTTCGAGTGACACTGTACTTCAAATGAAAAACGGTCGCCGTCAAAAGCGAGCGTGAGAAAGTTGCAAGAGCGAATCAGCTTGTAGGCGGTCATCGAGTTCAACTGAGCCCCCCCCCCCCCCCTTCGAGAGCAATGGGTGATGGTTTTGTCACGCCTAATGTAAGCGACGCCATGATTTTTTCTAAGTAGTCGAGCTATAGATATATGAACCAGATTTATCCACGTTTTCATTATCACGACCTGACAATACGTGTTTTTCTCCCCGAAAATCACCGATTAACCCCGCACCATTACAACTCTTACGTAGTACGGCGAGAAAGAGACAATCGAGAAGAACACGTTGGCGGTTTTGAAGATGTTTTTTTCTGAAATTTCTCATCGCTCAGACTTACGATTAACGGGCACACTGATTAATCAAGTAACTTCGTTACTACAATGTGAAATTGTTGCAACCTTAAAGAAGTGGATGGGCTGAAGTTCGTTTAAGCGACGCTCCCACGAAACTTACGAGATACTCCAAATAATGAGCAGCCGCATAACACGTTCTTTAGCTTCGGACCGTTCAGGACAAACACCAAGTATGATGATGAACGAGACCGGATTTGGTCCACGAGCAAGTGTCAATCTTCTTTGGTTTAGTCACGAATTATTAAAAAAAAAAAAAGTCACTCGGGTTTTTTTAGAGATACACATAGGAAGTCTTGGGATACTATTCCGTATAATTATGGAAGTATTTTGCAAATTCAACTACAAGATTCTCATCGATAGATGAATTTAAAAATAAGCAAGTTTTGTTGTTCAAAAGTAGCGAATAGGGAAAAACATAAGTTGTCATAATATTTAGATGAAATTAATTATTGAATTTGTATTTTAAAAAGTACTAATTATTGAAGAAAACCATTGTATAACTACATTTATTCAAACTTTTTCAATACAAATGATAACAGTGGTCCAAAATTTCAGTTTTATTAAAATTACACAACGCAAATAAATTTTCATACATGAAGGGACTAGCTTCAAACCCAGCAATAACTCTTTTCTGAAACCAAGTCATTGGAACTAGGACGATCTTGGATTTGGAACCTATCCATATAATAACCTGAGTTTTTAAAACTTCACGAAAATTATTTTTTATTTATTTTTTTTAATAAAATTGAAATCGATAGCCAGCAGTCTTTGGCCATCTTTCTTCCAAACTAGAGTTTCCAGCTATTTTGACAGTTTTTGGTTCCTACCTTAGTTTTTGAAGAATTAATATACTTACAATGATATATAATGATAATAACATTAAAAAATCAATTTCTGTACTTAAAAAAGAAGATGAAAGAAGAAGAAGACGAAAGAAGAAGAAGAAGAAGAAGATGAAAAAAGAAGACGAAAGAAGAAGAAGAAAGACGAAGACGAAAGAAGAAGAAAGCAAGGGTAGAATGAATATAGTCTACAAAAGTGAGTCCAATTATCCAATTCAAGTACAATAACTTCACTTTCAGCAAGCCATAGAAATGATCTCTATGATGCTTCAACTCCTAAAAGATCTCAAAGTCCAGTTTATCTTTCTGGGGCAACATTGATGAAAGAAGAAAAAGGAAAGAAAGAAGAAAAAAAGAAAGAAAAAAAATTGTGTTGAAAAATGATGACCACCCTATTAAACAGATTATGCTGAAAACAGTTTTCCCCTTAATGCCACAGATGATTTCCATTCAATGAAATTGTTGATACAATCATAAGTGTGTTATGATCCAAATCAAGTCTCAGATTTTTTAAATGCAGAATTTCTCATTGGCACAAAACCTAAGATCTAGAAACTCAGTAAACACTTCCAAGATAATGTTAATAAAGAAAGAGAAGTGTTATACAAAGACAAGATTTTAAATACCTCAAAAATGAAATAATAAATAGTTTGCAAATCAGGATCATTCTTTCAGAGTACTTGAAGTTTGACTTCTACAAGCAATTTGCATATTACCTTCAATTGCAGAAAGGGTATTTTTGAGTCTGAGAAGATTGAGAACTACCTGAGAGTAATAATGACTGAAATGTGGCTACACCATTTTGTAATTCTGATGCTCTTTGCAAGACTAACACCTAGGACATGGATGCTCATGACTTCTTAAGTACGGCAGAAATTCGTACGACAACTTACAATGTATTATAACTCATTCGTAAGACAATTTCAATTAATATTAACATGGAAATGTTAATATAAATTGAAATTCATCCATGATCAAAAGAGCCTACAAGCCTACATTTCTTCACCAAAATAGCTCTGATATTGCGCAATTTGTTAAGAATAATACCAATGATTATAAATTGAAACAAATGAGAAACAATATATTCACAGTCTAGTATTTAAAACAAAATAATTCAGAAGCCACTGAAATAAAGAAGAATATTTTCACAAAAATATTTTTTTTTAATATTTCACTAAAGAAAAATATTTTTATTACTTATTTCTTTGGATATTTCCTTTAACAAGATTGTGAGAATAACAGCAAGGGCTCTCTCCTTGATTCACTCTTCAGAGGATAAATGCAGTCCCATCAGAACAAATGTAGAAGCATAGTGGGCCAGCCCACAGAAATGCGGGTCCATTTACAAAGCTTGTTTTGAATTATTACAGATTGTTTTGAAGAATTATTAATGAAAATTTACAAAGCTTGTTTTGAAGAATTAATTATGGGCACATGTTCATTAATTCATGAACATCACCACCAACAAAAACTACTACTTTTAACTCTACAGTATTTATCTTAATGGTGATATAAATACTAATTACGACAAAATATGTGTGAACATATAAAATCTCCTTCATCCTAAATGCCAAGACGTTTTTGGTGCTTAAAAGGTTGAAGCAAAGTCATAACAGTTATGATTTCTGCCACTTCATTAAGTAAAGGGATGGAAGAAATAAAAATTAACAAGCCACTTAGTAAAAAAATGTATACAAAATCTTGGATTAAATTATAAAAAAGAGATACACAATGGAAAAATTTTAAAAATGGGGAACCCAACTTTCTTCATAATTCTCAAATAGTATAAATTTGTTTAAAGCACATATTATATGCATCAAAACACACACACAACTAGAATTTTCAAATCCAATATTCAAAATCTTTGTCATCTAATGCAATCTGTTTACTAAGATTATAATAGAAAATTAAAGTTTTCAGGTAAAAAAAAAATTAGTTCAGGGGTTTTTCTTTTACATAGTACGTCTTGAGATTGGCTTTCTGTATACATGCTATTTAAAAAAAACAAATTAGAAATCAGAAACAGAATGCCGTACTATAAAAAGAATGCTAAGAACAGTGAAATGATAAAAGTTTGTGAATAGGCTCAACAGCATGATACAAATAAAAGACTACCACATAGTAGGAAGACATATATTACACCAAAAATTGAGAATGGAAGAACAGAATATGTATAAAATCATATGCTGAATAAAATTCACTCACATGTACTCAAATCTGAGTCTCATTTCATCCACACAGTAATGTGTTAGTGTTATTCACAATATTTACATCTGTTAAGTCAAGAACTTTGAAGGGTTATTTTGAATGTCTTTTTTCACAGTTTGACATTGAACTGATACACTTTTGTCTCCATTTTTCATTTCATTTTCCATCCTTCTGTATTTCCTCTTGCTAACACCAAGTTTTATCAATATCAATAAAACGTAATTTACTAATCAGTCACTAAAACTCAAAAGCATGTTGCAACAGAACAATGAAAGGTTATACTGGTTTTGCTTACACGATTTACTTTCGCCAGCAGATAATCGAAGGTCACAGAAAAGTATTCGGGGTTTTGTTGACAGGACAATGTGACCTCTTTCTCCCCGACATGGTGCGAATGAAGTATCTGAAAATATTCATTGGATTTACAAAATAAATTAAATTTGAAGGATATGTCTACATTCTTAAATGTCGTAAGTGATAAACACAAATAACAAATGTATGTCATCACATAAAATATAAAATTTTCCTGGTAAAATAACCCCATACTTCACTTATCTTCTGGCAATAATATAGTGAAATCTACTCACCAGTATTAGAAGTTGAAAGTTCTTCAGCACTTATTGAATTACTGTCAGGATATGCTACTTTACTATTAGTAGAACACTGACAGTGAATTTGAACACTAGCCCATGCTAAACTCTCCAAAACATCACTGTAAAAGAAAATGTGTGGGGTAAAAACTATCTCTAATCATGTTATCATTTATCGTTATTATGTTTTAGGGTGACTGACCTGTTACTTTGGGATTTCTTGTGTTGGGGTACAGGTGGATTTGAAAAAGTAATGTAACATTCCACACATTCTCCAGTCAAATACACCGGGCCTCGAATTAATTTTGCACTAACATCAATCATGATCTTGTATGTATATAGACACACTTGCGACACTTTCCACTACAAGAAAACAGAAATACATATGTGTGACGTGTGACGTTTCCAATTATATCAACTTCCCTGTAATATTAAATTAGACCCATCAATTCAATAATCATTTAGGATATATGTACCTTGCACTCATTACAATCCTAGGAAAGGCCACAGTTATAAACGAAAATAGTATGACATCGCTGACAGAACAGTTCCACTTAACCTCCACAGATTTAACGAATATGATATTTGTAAGCTCCCGCAACTGCTGTAGACAGCAAGAGTAAATAAACTACTTGCCGAAACATAACACACCAAATATACTCGTTACCATAACCCCTACAAATTTCTAATTGAGGCTGCATGAGCAGCAAGTGGGCTTAGCTGTTTCGCCCGCCTCGCCCCACTCCCACTCATCCCATTAACTCTCTCCGTCCCCAGTGCTCCCCGTTTACACATACGCACATGCGCTTGAGATCGCGGAGCTTCAATATGGTCAAAGAGATGTGACCACCATGACGAGACCAGAGAGCATAAATAGGCGTACTATATGAACAAGGCTGAAATGTCCACTGTCTCGGCTCTTGCATCTTCGCATTGCTGCACACATTCCACTGTGCGATACGCAAAACATCTTAAATATACAAGTTATTTCTTACAGAGTCGAGTGACGCCCGTATTATAATTTTTATAACAATCCCGAAGACATTATCAAGATCATTGTCATACTTCTAACAACGTTTGCTATAAGTATTGCACCCAAAACAATGCACATATATAGTGCGAGTTTTATGTAACTGTCTTTACTGTGGCATTATGTCACTGCACCAATACACTATTGCGTTCCCTTTTGACATTATTATATCTATTTATCTAGTTTGTGCACCCTCGAACGTTAAAGCACTATCGATCTTCTGTGCATGCGCAGTTGGTGTTCCTCATCACTAGTGCATCTGCACATGCGCAGAAGATCGATAGAGCTTTAGATCGATACACCCTCGATCATTAAAGAAATATCGATCTTCTACGCATGCGTAGTTCAAGTTTCGCATCACGGGCATGCACAACTCTCTAGAGTTTGTGCACGCCGTAGCGGGCAGCACTATCACATTCGGGCAGCACGCCATAGCGGGCATGCACTAAAGCATAGCCATGCACTAAAGCGTGCTCTGCATGCGCAGATGCACTAAAGTGACGCGAAACGCAATAGCGTTGGCAATAACTATGGCGTGCACAAACTATTAGGCCCTCAACGGATTACACCGAGGAATACGTTGCGAGAAATGCGCGACGGGAAATTTGGAAAATCGAAACAAGGGACACTTATCAACCCCCACACACAAGAGTTTTCTCATTCGCACTTATCGAGCCCCACACACAACAGTTCCACGCTCACATCAGTTTTCTCGGATAGATTTCTACGCCTTCACTTTTTACAAGAGATTTCGACCTTTGCTTGCGTAGGAAAACACTAAACAGTGCGTAGAACTGAGTGAGGTTATAATATTTGGCAGTAAAAAAGACACCAGTTTTTAATTAATTACTTGAATTTTCTCTTTAAACGAAAACGAACAAGAAAAACTTGTGTGGAAGATATTCTTGTAAAAATTTGAAGCATGAAACATGAAGGGATATTTTGAAAGAATTGAATTAATTCATTATTATCTTAATTCTTATTCATTATTTATTAATGAATTTATTAATTGTGAATTTTATTATGATTCACCGTTATGTTGTTATTATTATGTTACGTTATTTTTCACCGTTATTATGTTTATTGTAATTTATCGTTCACTATATATTCATAATTCAACCAACAAATACAGTAAAACAGGGGGAAGGAGAGATTATGGAGCTCAAGAAAATATGCACAGATTGAACTTTTCCCTCAAACGGCACATACGTTCCGTTTTTTACATTCAATAATGATTTGTATGCGATGCAGTAATGAATTTCTGTTTAGGCAATTCGACCTCGTGAAACATAGTTTACGATTATGGCAACAAAACAAGGATTCCACGGGTTAAAATTACATGAGAGCATTTAATACAAAAGAAATGGCACTCGCAGCTGATCTCACAGCTTACTACTGTTACCACTCTCGGCTTGTGGTACATAAAGGCATTTCGAGACATCGAATAACTTATTTCTAGTGTGTGGACGCATGTTCACCGGCCTCTTTCCTCATTTCTCGTCGCACATTTCTCGCAACGCATCTCTCGGTGTAGTGTGTTGCGGCTCTTATGAGTTTGTGCACGCCATAAAGGATGGCACTATCGATCTTCTGCGCATGCGCAGAAGCACACGTGTTGCAAAACTTGAACTGCGCATGCGCAAAGGCTCGATAGTGCTTCAACGTTCGAGTGTGCACAATCTCTCTATAATGTCACTGCATTTCGCGTCTTTCTCGGTCGTGCCGCTAGACGTCGCACGATCTCGATTGTATCAAGCCAACACCATCTACCATGGTGGAAATAACACCATGCTATTTCCATCATGACCGCCTACATTAAGACGGCTCCACACATTCGGCATTCGCCGAGTAGCGAGCTAGTACTCGCCCAATCCCGACCAGCTGACGTGTTCGGCGAATGTTCGCTCCCTTTGAAGTGTCCGATCGGTAGGGCGAACACCGAATGTTCGTCACTCGGCAAAGCTCTGCTTGAACATGCGTCATCTAGCGGCATGGTGAGAAAGACGCGAAAAGCAGCGACAAATGTCACTGTGAAGACAGGTCTTGAGAGGCAGCTTTAAAAAAATCGCACTATAATTGCACACAAAGCAGCCAATATTGAAGAAAAAAGAATTCCGAAAAAAGATAGAATGACGACTTGCAATCAAAACTGCAGTTCGTTCACCGTTGCAAATGTTTTCTACAACTAGAAAACGAAAATGTCTAGTTTCTCAAATGTTGAAAATCTCATGCGTTTTTATTTTATTATTATTAATTTCTTTTAAAATTTTATTCATCGTTCAACTATTTATAGTTATAATGTTGGGAAAGGGGATTCTGGAACTCAGAAACTGTGCGCAAGTGATCTTCCCTCGCATACGTTACATAGTTTTTAGTTTTTTACTAAATAAATAAAAAATATAAATAAATACAAAAGAAAATAGAACGACTTGTAATACCGGCAAAATTTCAACCACTTCAAAAACTCATTCATTAAATTATTAGTGTCTTTCTTATTCTTGAAAATATAAATATTTTATAACACCTTTCTCAGTTGATTTTTCTCAAATAAAAATCAAGATGCAATTGTCTTCTAAACTGCACGGCCTATACTGTAATAGAATAAGTAACCAATTAATCAAGGATGATATATCATTATGGATATGTTATTCAGAGGCGCACCCATGATTTTTCTCGGGGAGGGTTCTATACGTATAGTATCCAGTTGACTTATTCTTAAAAATATTTTTTTTTATTAACGCTGAATATAAAATGCGTTTTAATTTGTTGATATTCAGTTAATTTTTATAACGTAAATAATCGAAAGATTGCATGACTTAAATACAGAAAATGAATAAAAGCTATTCTTATTAATAAGAATCATTGGCTTTTGGATATGCATCTAGTTATTAATTTCATGTCTTCTCTTAATCATAATTTCCTACGTCCCCGAGATTATATCGTAAAGTTTGAGCAACTGAAACAAGATGGAAACTTGGGTCTTTATTGCACACCATTACTTATGGTTTAAGAATTTGCTACCAAAAAAGATTTCTCGGATAGAGCGTCTCCATATGCAATAAGAAATTAAAAACTGTCTGCGTCGCTATAATGTGGTGTTATTGGAACGACATCTGGTGATACAGTTTGGTAGTTTTCGCGGCGCGCCATTCGGTTTCGCAGTATGTGATTGCTTCTAAACGTAAATGTAGCTTCACTACCGGTGCGTTTTCTTGAGCTGCGGGGAATGTAAGTAATCGTTCTCCATTTTCTCGCTGTAGTAAGTCGATTCCTTCACGTATACTAGGATAAAGCCAAAATCCGTAGATGATTAGCCTTAGCAATTAATTTTTATTACACTGGAATGAATGTTTTACACTAATTCATTCCAAAAACGCTCGTTGGTAGTACCTCTATTCACAATTCAACATATATGTAATACATGGATACTTCTCAATATAAAGCATTGAAGGCTTTCACGGTCGGAGTCAATATTCATGTTTTCTTCCGGGCTGATGGGCGGTGGTCCAATTGGCTTTGAACTGCCAAACGTTTCGCTCACGACTGCGGTGGGCATCTTCAGTGGCGAGGTCTCGGGCGAAGTGTCCAACACGGCAGCTGACTGGCGACTGACTGTGAAGATATCCATTGGCAGAAAACAGTCGCCAGTCAGCCGCCATCCCGGACACTTCGCCCAAGACCTCGCCACTGAAGATGCCCACCGCAGTCGTGGGCGAAACGTTTGGCAGTTCAAAACCAATTGGACCACGGCCCATCAGCCCGGAAGAAAACATGAATACTTCTCAATATGTTAATATAAGGACAGAGATCCCATTGATTAAAAAACCGTGCACAATTGCACTTCTCCCCATAGTTCATTATTTTTCATTATTTTTACATTTAATGTTTCACCATCAACTCCTTACTTCTAGGAATGAAGTGGAGATGTCATGTTTTAAATATTTGCCCCTCATATTTTACCAAGTTATCACAGTTTTTAAGTACAATGGCATCATTTCCTTCATTTTTTTTGTGTAGTATTTACCATTGTAATCTTCACTTTTTCTTACTTCCTCTAAGAAAATAAAATAAAGCACTTTTAGGAGAACTTTTTTATTGTCTTTAAATCAATCATATGTAGTTAAAGTAATTAATACTATTGTTTATGTACCGTTTTTATCTGAATATAAGACAAGGTTTTTCTTAAACATCTCATTCAAACAATACGTGGTCATCTGATATTTGCAGATCTAGACTAGTCTGTTAGGGTTTACGTTTCTACATTCCCTTCTCACATCAAGAAACTCAAATGCTGATATAACAATAAGTTGCAAAGGAGATGAATATCATGTGGATTTGTAATATCCATTCTCAGACAAAGTCTTGGCAGCCACCGGGAATTTGTTGATCCAGACCAATAGTTTTTAAAGAGCCAGTAAAGAGAGAATCAATGGCATTGAAGTAAGTGGAAAAGAACAAAAATTGTTGCCAAGATTATTTTACATGGTGTACTGATTGATGAGATCATGCAGACTTCGTTGGAGAGCAAATCAGCATTTTGAAAATTCACGTTGGTAGAAATAAGCAGTCTGCATCCAACCAAACTGATTGAATGATTGATGATATCCAAACTTGAAACTTGCCTCTCTCCTGTGTTACCCATGAAAAGGAGATGTAAGAGTTTACAGTTTACAACTCAATTACATGAACATTAATGCGAATTTCAAGTACTGTTCTGTTAAAGAATACAAAAGAACTGTTACAGAATCAGAGGGCATGAACAAGAGCATGACATGAAGCAAATGTAGTGATTCAGAAGAGAATGTTCTAACATGTCAGATGAATGACAAACACAAATTCAATACGCAAAACTTTCAGAGGAACCTAAATCATCAGAGGACAATGCAATATGGGAAGAGGATCAAAAAGAAAGAAAATGATAAATGAAGATGGTAGCAACAAAAATCATGATTATGATTTTAAAGAACAAGAAAATACTTCGGCAAGTCAACTTGCTCATTCTCATCAGTAAGACAATTAAATAATTTACAATTTATTCTGACTCAATAGTGAGAATTAGCTAATAATTAAAGGGAGGAATCAGGTTTCTTCTCATTTTGGGGATCGTCATATATTCAAAGTTGACTTATATTTAGGTAATTATGGTAATACAATCACTACCAAGCTCCTAGCAACCTGCAATCTTATTAGGAAGCTCAAAATTGAGATCTTAAAATATTTTTTTTAGAGGTATTTTTACAAATTTATTTGCTTTAATAATATAATATTTCTACACATACAATAGCAGTATTTCTGCCTAGGCAAACTAGGCAATTACCTAGGGGCCCAACCTCAAGGGGGGGGGGGAGATGTAATAGTTTAATAATAATTTTTTAAGTAATTTTGATTTTTTGATTTACTGACTCTCTCCCATTCTTCTTTCAAAATAGCAATACGTTTTAGTATTTAATAGGGAAAAATATTTTAAAAGCTTACTTTCGTTCACTTTTTCTAACATCCTAAAAATATGAAATCATAAATTTTACATCAAACTTTTACCTCAATATAAAGCTATTTCTGGAATATTGACAGCTAATCAATAACATTTTACATATGTTAATATGTATCACTGCTCAAGAAAAATATTACAAAAGTAGCAATTTTTATGATTCTCCCTTATCTTTCCCTGTAGGAAATAAATGAAGAAACACAAGTTAGTATATTTACTATTATTTTAATCTTCTGTTCTTTATTATGATGACTTTCTTGGAACTATGATATTGAAAAAGTAATCAAAGAAGTCATTTATAAAAAAAAATCTATCTAATACAAGCAATGAGTTCATAACAATACTCATAAAAAATGCAATTTAAAATGATAATAAAAAATGTCACTACAATTGTGACAAAACTGTAGTCCAAATTTATTTAAAGAAGAAACTCAGGGTCTTGAATATGCTCTTTGAATTATAAATAGGTTTACAACAAGGAATGTTGGTCCAAAATTTAACATCATTTTCTTCCAGCATCTGCTCTTCCTGTTGCAGGTACCTATAAAAAGGAAAGGCCTTATCAACAAGATACATTTTTATCTGGCACATCTTAACATTACAATGAACTGAATACACAAGACTTAGTTCAATATTCAAATAATTTGTTCTACAAAGAACAGCACAACAAACACACAAAATTGAAATAATTAAATAAAAAATTACTGTCAATATTTTGACATTAAATTTTATTATAAATAAAAGTTTTTTGAATCTTTATTAAGTTTTTAAAGTTAATTTTTCCTAAAAGATTTCTATTGTTTAATGGTTTACCTCATAAGGATCCTTCGAACATCACTTGACAGTAACATTCCTTTTGCGGCAAACAGCCAGAATACATGTTGATTTTTCCGGATATGCACAATGTCTCGGTATGTCCAGTAAAATTTAAAGATCAATTCCTCGAACATCACCAGTTTCTCAGGAGCTTCAAATTCTAAGGTAAAATTACACATTAATCATGAAACAATCTGTTGACACATATCTGTGCAATAAAATACTTTTCTATTTATATTGAAACACGAGAGAAGAAAATGGTTACATCTAATTAGCATGTGCAAATTTTGCCATACCTTTTTTTTTTTCAGTAGTTACAAATGATGGCATGATTGTAATATAAGCTACAACTAAATCAATTTGTTTCATTTGCTCAAGGTATTTTGATCTCAGTAGATCTATATTTCCCAGGTTTTGAATTTTTTCATTACTAATGTTGCCATCATTCTCATCAACATCCAAAGATGATGTGAAATACGTATTAATATTAATGCCAACATCCTGAAGGATTTGAAAACCTAAAAGGTTTGAGATGATTAAATGAGCACACAAAAATTAAATAAAGGAATTGAATAAATTAAGACATTTTCTATGGAAATGAAACATGTAAACCTTTAGCAGAGTTTTCAAATAAAGAAAGAACAGTCAGTTTTTCTTTTGGAAACATATCTGAAGGATATTCTGTCTTGCCTTCCTGAGTTGCAAAGTAATTCTGAAATACCTATAACATAAATAAATAATCAATTAATTTAATGAACATGTAATTAATTTAAATAATAAACATGGAAACAAATAATTTGACATGACCTTTTTACATATATACAATTAATCAATATTAATACCTTCTTAGCATCTGCTAGGGATTGCAGGGAACAAATACATTTATAAGATGGCATAAAAATATTATTTGGTACAAACAGATGAAAACAATCCCAAATACTGAATGGTGCTACAACAGCACATACTTAACTGTATTACTTCTAAATTTGCAATTTTAAAAAATTCACAGTTTCAAACTCACTTACTCTATTTGTGAAAACAATTTAAAGAAGTTTTGAACAGTTTTCATGAAAATATATTTTTTATATATTGCCTTAATTTCAAGCAGAAATTACCCGAAAAATACTTCTTTTTGCAAAAAATGACATGACCTTTTTAAAAATTCTAATTTTTTAGAACAGATTTTGTTAAAGACAAAAATCTCTATCTTCAATATTGCACTTATGCAACAGACACAGACAGAGAGTCAGACATTTTGCCCCTGATAGATTTTTCAATGTCAAGGATCCACAAACATGTCCTGATCTAAAACAAGGATCAGAGATCAGACAGAGAGTCAGACATTTTGCCCCTGATAGATTTTTCAATGTCAAGGATCCACAAACATGTCCTGATCTAAACAAGAATCCTGACTACACAATTTTCTATATGCTGCATTAAATAGCATACACTTCCCACTTAAAGTTGTGGTAACTAGGTATATCCTAGGCATTTTTGGATCCCCTGGGTTCTCTAGACTTCCCCACGGGGCCAAGAAGTTCATTTTCTGCATTTACTACCAGCAATGCTAATTTGCTCCATCGTAATTTACAAATTGTGTGTATAGCTCAATAGAGCTTTGGAGAGCAATTAACAAGATAGCCAGTAGATCACCTTGAGACATGATCCCCAATGTCTTGAGGGCACTGACTGTTGATCGTGGCATAGCCCCAGAGGTTCCAACCACCACTGGCAGGTTTCTGGTGTTGGGCTGTCAGGGGAATGACTGATTGGTACTTTACCACTTTTTCCTCCCCAGCATTTAGAAGGCTAGACCCATCCTCGTGGCGGACAGACACATCGACCACGTGGACCCCCTTCTGACTTTTTATTATCAGGTCAGGTTGGAGTTTAACCCCTTCGGCAACGGAGAAAGTGGCTTCCGTGGACACCACAGTCTGATTTCCGGAGCATCTTCTCTCCATAAAGTTCTTTATCTTGTCATAATGCTTTATTCAAAATTCTTGTTAGAGGAAATAATTTACCTCATATAGGAACAAGATTTACTTAATTTTTCTGTTACCAGGGCCTGGCAATACAAGTTTTGTCGAAAAATCAGTGTTTTTTCCCACAGTTTTCAATACTTTCTCTATACTGTGTAAGCAGTATGCAAGAAAGTAAAACAAGATGCTACATCAACATATGCTTTCTCAAATTACTTAAAATGGTTTGTCCACACCAGGATTCAAAAACAAATTCTTAGATTTAGCTAGTAAATCGTGTAACCACTACACTAACTGCCTGATTCTGTATAACCATCCTGACACTTATAAAAGAAAGTTAAACATTTGCAATATTTGAAAATTCATAGGTTTTAATGAAAATCGGGCAAGTAAAAAAAAATTAAATTAAATTAGACAAAGTTTACAACTATGAAATAATATTTTTTAAGTAACTGTCAAAAGATGTCATTATTTCACTCAAAATGACACGAAAACTACTTCTATTTTAAAAAAATGTTATATGACATTAATTAAAGATCTAATTTTGAATTTTAAACTTAAATTTTAAAATTTTGCTTTTTTCCCAATATCATAAGAGTTCAATGAAAATCAAATCTGCACCATTTTATAAGTGTACTTTGCACAATTCAAGAAATAATTAATTTAAAAAATTGAGCTATTTTTGAGAAAAACTCAAAAAAAGCTATTTTTGAGAAAATTTTGAAAATGTCATTCAGCGTTAACCCATTAGTGCTTGATGGTAAAATATTTTGCCATTACATAAACATTAATGTTGGCAATAATATATTAAGTTTAGTACAGTAATTTCTTCAACAATGAAACATTTATATCTTGCATCTATATTAGAAACCATTGTTGATATCAGTTGGCAATATTGTTTGGAAGCCGTTGCATCTTTAATCTCTTGATATTCAGCAGTGTGTTGTTGAGTGGAAGTAATCCTTCAAAAAAATGTAAGTATGTTGTATGTTTTAAAAGTATATAAAACTTTATTCTGTATACGAACACTTTAACAAAGAACCGATCTTTAATCCTATTTAAATTCACACTCAATTGATAAAATCTACTGCTCTCCAGACTGCTATAAACTTTTGTGGTCAATGTTTTGGTCACTGAGCAGTAGCATTGTATATTGACTCTTGATGACCGTTTATAATTTTATTCAGGTATCGGCACAAATTATCACTAACTGTTCAAGAGTGCCTGGACCTATAAGAATCTTATTCCAGTGATTCTTATAGTGATTCAAGCCACCAGATTGTCATACAACCACCATTGGAACCAGCAGGCGCCGACTCAGACGTAGATTCTGATCTCTTGGACGACAAAATCACAGGGAACTTCGACAATTTATCAGCTAGTATTTTGAGTTCTGGAGGAAGTTTATCTCATATTGAATGGGATTCTGAGAAAGATATACCTGTGAATGTACTTTGAAATGTACCAGTACCAGAAAGATTATCTCAATATGTTTATACAGAAAAATAGCAAGGTATATATCCTAAAGTTACTATTTCGAATTTTGAAGAAAGCTTTAAACCAAAATCAGAGGGCTTATTTCAAAAGATGGTTAAAGTTCCAATTCATGCCTTTTCAACCTATTGCACTAAAAGTTTAATTCAACATGTACTTCCTCAGACTAATTTATATGCATTTCAGAAAGGGAATTATTCCCTAAACACTGCAATTAATGAAATGCTTTGCTTTGTAGGCATCTTGCTATTTTCTGGCTACCACCATCTGCCATCTAAACATCATTATTGGAGTAATAAGCCAGATTTACATGTTGCAGAAGCATGCATTTACATTGTTGCAGAAGCAATGCGGTGATTTCGATTCGAGGAAGTATTACATTTCCTACATCGCACAGACAACATGCAAGTATACATACTCCATACATTGTATAGAGTATGGCCAATATTTGATTTTATGAATGAGGCATTCACAGAAGTGCCAGTAGGTCCACATTTGTGTGTGAATGAAAGTATATTACCCCATTACGAGAACCACGGTGCCAGACAATTTATTAGAGGCAAGCCTGTTACGTTTGGTTTCAAACTATGTTGTATTAGCACTTCTAATGGTTATTTGTATCATGTTGAGTTGTACTGTGGAAAATCAAACAAAATCTGAGATTGTGGTCTAGGACAAGGTCCGAATGTTGTTATTGGGTTGACAGAAGAATGTCAGCCTTTACCAGGAACATATTTATATTTTAATAAGTTTTTCACCAGTCCACCTCTCTTGAAAGAATAATCAAGGCTTGGAGGTACTGGTAATCAAGTGAAAACAGTAAAAGACAATGACATAAGGGGTTGGCTTTCAATAGCATTTCCTCTGTTCCCTATCTCCAAATCCCTTTCCTCTGTTCCAGTAGCAGTTAACAATGCCCCTGGCACACTGCATTTGAGTAGGAATGAGCCAATGGTCATGACATCACTGTATACTGCCTCATTCCCACAGTATTTGACAAAGTCACCAAACTCATTTTGGAACAACAAACAACACTGAATACTACTAATACCTACTTAGATTATGAAGGTTTGCAGAATAAACCGTGAATATATACATTTGTTGTGTTGGCAAATCTATAGTGATGTATGAAGAACGAAATCCGCTATTCCCAACACGTAAAGAACAACCAAGAAGTGTAAAATGGAAAACTTAGCAAAAGCAATAAGAAAACAGGAGAGAAAATGGAGATAGCATTTGAAAAGAATGGGAGAACTACCACACAATAGTACTAAATTATACACCAGAAGCGATAGGGGTCAGATGCAGACTGACAAAAAGATGGACGCAGCAGCAACATTGGTGGTGGCGGTAGCAGCAATGATGATGATGATAATGAAGTATTTTCATAGAAAAAATATTAACTGATTTAGAATTTAATTAACTCTTTTTTTTTATTCGTTGCATCTAATCAACATATCTTTTCACCGATCTTGGGCATTGGAGTAATCCTCCGTCCTAAATTAACTTTTTGTCCCATGTCAGTGCTTTTTATTCCTTTGGCCAGGGGCTCATAAGAGTTATTCTCATATTTCTCACTTAAGAATTACACAAAAAGTCTTAAAATGTTATATTGCATTGGAAAAAGTTTGTTTCAATAAAAAAATGTCATGTCCAAAAGCTCACTTCTTCAGAAAATTTTAAAACTTCTAATCATTTGCAACAGTTTTTATTAAAAAATAGCAGAAGTTAATTTTTCTTATCTTTTTTATTATTTGGGATAATTTTCACTTCTTTGTAGAAAAGATGTTTGATTTTAAAAATATTTTCTGTTCAAATAAAAAAAAATTCTGCTTAAAAATATTTTCTGCTATTAATTATTTCATATTAAATACTACCCTCTACCTTACATACAAATAACAATTATATCTAATCATTTGAGAAACGTACTTACATTCATTTTCCAAGTATCTCTTTTTATTAATGTCAATCCAGTTTTTGATGGGATACACAGCAAGCATATCCATTGCTGATTCATGGTGATTTTAAATTTTTGTACGCAATATTTACAATACATTCTGAAATTTTAAAATAAAACAACAACAACAACAACAATAATAATAATAATAATAATAATAATAATAATAATAATAATGATAATAATAATAATAACAATAATAATAATAATAATAATAATAATAATAATAATAATAATAATAATAACAATAATAATAATAATAAACTACATTAATAAACAATTTGACTGCATGTGCTGTTTGAGAAGATGTGTAACTACATTTACTGTTCACAAGAAAACAAGGAGACACCTCAGCACCTGCTAAGGATTGCTGAGAAACAAAATAAAAGTGGGGTTCCTGCACAAAAGAACAATCTCATGATGAAACCTGAATTCTAAAAGCAAATAATGTTACAAAAATAAAATAAACAATAACAATGAATAATGATGTATAGACACTTTTACAGTTCTCAATGTCCTTAAACTTTTAAATGTCAACAAATAAATTTTTAATAACCTTGTTTTGCAGACAAAATAAAATGTGATCTCAAAACAAAATTAAATAAATAAGTAAGTTATACGTAGGTTAACTGAATTGGCTAGGGTCTTAAACGGATTAAATGTTTTCATTAATAGCTTGATTTTTTCCCCTCCCTCATATTTTAACTCCAATAAGGTTGTTGTTCATTTGGGGTGCCTCTTGAAAAAAACATTTCAAAGGCATTCAAATTAAATGACATTATTTCCTTAATTTATGATTAGTTCATTATTATGTATCCTATTTTTAATGTCAAAACTTGTATATTCTATTGTTTTTCTTCTATGGAGAATATTTGAATAATCAGCAGGGAGAAATTTTTTCTACACATGGTACCAGGAAGAGCTCATTTATACAAAGCAGGCAAAGGGGACAACACAAAATGGATCCTTGCTCCAGTTCTAACTCTGTATTTAATCTGAAAAAAGAGAAAGTAATGACCCTTCTTGCCAAAAAGGGATCCCTACTTAGTGACCATTAGGTTAGAAAGTAGTCAATCAAGAGCCATATGTTTAATTCCATTTCAAGTTAATTTGGAAAGCAAAATTGTAGGGTGAATAAAATTAAACATTTTAGAAAGCCCCAAGTAGTGCAAATGGATTCGTTGTGGTTTATCAAAAAGATGCATTATTCAAGCATAATTCATTAATTACTAAATATTAGTGCCTTGAAAATGAAAATGTTAGACAGATAATACATACCTTCCACATTTTTCATTTGTACATACAGCAGTTTCATGTGCAATGTGCCCACAAACACAGCAGTTAATCTGTAAGACAAATCATATTTTTCAGACTATGAACACTTTCAAATTTCTGCATCCTTTTTGTAAAGGCAGGATTCTGGAGACAAATTTCCCTGATTTTTTCCAGTTTTCCAGGACATTTCTTAATTTTTCTCACACAAAATTTGCACAGTATTTCATGAAATTTAAAGAAAATAGTCAACTTCAACTAGTCAATTATTATACAGTAAAAACCTGTGTTAGTCAGAACCTGATGGTTCCTTAAAAAAATGTTTGTCTTGACAGGTTTCCTTTCTTTGGAGGGTTGCCAAAAATTCACCATATAATGTTAGTACAGTATTTTCAATATAATTCTGTCCTTTTAACCATTCATTTTGAATTCTATTTTAAATTCATAAAATGTCATAAATTTGCTCACTCTGAGTTTCACAACAAGGTCTTTAGAAGAATGTTATTCTTGTGTTCATCAATCCTTTCCATTTTCTTTTGTAGCAGAAGGGTTTTGCAAGCATACGCTTTAAAGACATTTTGATACTAGCAGACAGCTGTCTTACACTATTCTCTGAGTGACCACTAAATTGTGTGGTCTACACATCATCAACCCTATGACTGCTACCCTAGAACGAAGGAAGGCAGAAAGACAGCCTTCCCGGAATTCCATTGCTGACTGATGGAAATGTGGTGACATTTTTGAGAATTGAACAAGGAATGGGCGACCAACATTTAGAATTTGGAATGATAGCAACAAACTTTGAAACCTTGAAAATCACACTAAAGACTGAGAAAGTTGCAATGAAATGGTCGCCATGATCGCCAAAGATTTCCCGACAGCACGCATAAGATGAATAACTCATCGTTTACTCCATTTTGTCAGCACCCTTCGTACTATGCCATTCCAAAGATTGTGCCAGAAATTTTAAAATAAATTTCCATCTTAGTCAGATAATACTCTATTTATGTTCTCTAAAAAACCATTCCATTAGACAGGTTTTTGACTTATTGAAGTCATTTTTACCTATAAAATCATTCTGTTCTGAAATTTTTTTTTCCGGGATGGCAGGTTTCCATCTAAA
The DNA here is from genome assembly GCA_011170035.1 of Teleogryllus occipitalis. Classification (NCBI taxonomy): domain Eukaryota; kingdom Metazoa; phylum Arthropoda; class Insecta; order Orthoptera; family Gryllidae; genus Teleogryllus; species Teleogryllus occipitalis. The sequence goes on from BLKR01001050.1 coordinate 101,566, forward strand.
GACATGAGTATATAAAAATGCAGGAAATATGATGACAGTTACTTGAATTTCAGTTCTACATGCACTTTTAGTGGAAATGAAGAACAACCACAGTGTGACATTGGTTTCAAATTGCTGTCTATTGAAAGCATGCTTCCTAATAAAATGAACTAACATTTGGAGTCAAATTCGTGATTTAGTAAATAAACCAAGGGAATACTTTTCCTGCAAGTTAAAAGGCACAAAAAAACACTAAACAAGCTGCAATTCCTAAGAAGGTCCTTTCCTTCATCTTAAAAAGTTGCCTAGTATAAAGAAAGAGAAAGAAACCCTTCAGCACATTGGAACACACCTTCTTTTATGATCTCCTATGGACGTAGTGTGTATTATGAGTCTGCTGCCAAGCAACTGCAACACTATATCAGACAACACTATTGGGCATTGAATATTTGATATGGCTGACAACATTCATGTTCAGTGGTTTGAAAATCTCAGAGGTGATTTCACTATTTTGTTGGTTGAAGGTACAGAAAGCCACAATGATGCATATTTAATTTTTTACATGCTTTTATACATGATAACAAGTTTTGTGATGATTTTTTCTGCAGAAGTATAACTCTTAAAAGGAATCAGACCTCTTTGAAGTACATTCTTTTATGGAAGAAAACAACATTAACTGGGAAAATTGTGTAGGCATCTGTACAGATGGTGGTCTAGTATGGATAGCTGTTATGATGGACTACAAGCTCTGATCCATAAAAAAGTTTCTCATGCTATTTCAACAAACTGTTATGTTCATAAAAAACTGACAGTAAAAAACACCGGCCCTGCCCTTCATGAGGTTCTTCAATCAGTGATAGAAGTGGTAAATTTCATTAAAAGTTGGCTACTTACATCCAGATGTTTTAAAAAAATGTGGTTGATATGGAGCTGAACACATTTCCCTTCTTTATTATTCTAACTCTTGCTGTCTTTCATGTGAGAATGTCTTGGAAAGGGTGTACGAACTCAGGACTTAACTTCACAGTTATCTTATTCAAGACAAATATTGTTTTCCAAGACATTCATATACTGAGACTTGCTTTGTAAGCTGGCATACCTTTTGATACCTTTTGATACCTTTTCTGTTACCTTTTAAAAGCTCAATTCATTAAATGTGTCCCTTCTAAGGTAGCATGAGTATTCACAAGAAAATAACAAGGCCTTACAGGTTTTGATTCCTTTTATGGCATCCTACATCCAGAAAGAATTTTCAGCATTGGTAGTCATAAAAATCAAATGAAAATCGCAATGAATGTCGAGAAAGAGATGCGACTAGCAGATTCCAACCTTGTGCTGAGATTTGAAGAACTGATGATGAAGAAGTATGCTTCTCAATCCCACTGATTTGATTTCATTCCAAGACTAAGGTGTTATAAAATTAACTAGAGGTGCCACAGAATGGCACAGACTTCCCGTAGCAAATTTTTCGAATTTCCTTGGTATGGACTGGATTTAAGGTCTTGCTCCATTCACTGGCCAGTTGCCTTCTATTGTCGCACAAAGTAAAGTTTTTTGACATTTTCTTAACTTTCCGGTTTCTTAATAGTAGAACCGAAATGTTACTTTAAGAATATTAAAGAAGAATATAAACTCGTCCTAAATAGAAATTTCGATTGAAAAATTTGAAGCCTTTTTTAGGAAAATAGCAATTAAGCATTACTGTAAATGTGAAATTTGAAGCTCTTTTTCCCAAGAATCTAATGAGATTTCGAAAAGCATATCCACTCACAAACTCACTTCATTTGAAGCACATCCACTCACAAAGGCAATAATGTATACAAATTGATGGAAATGTACAAATACAAATTGATGGAAATAATGGAAATATTAATGGTGTGAAACAAATTTCGAAAAAATTACATTTGTGTAATGTTGAAAAAACAAATGAATACATCAAAATGAACTTTACATTACATTAAACAGCGCAATTAGAACTATCCATCCGAAAAATTTGAAGACAAAATTTGGAGCCACTTTTGAGAAAATGGCGCTTCAGCGTTTCTGAAAATGTAGAATTTTGAGCTCATTTTCACAGAAATATGTTGCACTTTTGAGAAACTCTATTTGGTATTATTTAAAAAACATGCACTCATAAATCTAATAATGTGAAAAAGTCACTGAATGTCAATATTACTGATGTGAGAGTCAAGTAAAAAAAATTTTTTTGTAATTTTTGAAAGAAAAAAACAACAAACAAACAAACAAACAAACAAAGAATAGAGCAATATGGCGTTTATGTCATCTTATAGGGTTCATTTCTCCACCTGGGGAGTACATGACCTTGATGTTGGTGGTGGAGCTTGTGTACCCCAATGATCCTGAGAGCTATGCTGGCGGTAGCGTAGCTACTGGTAGGGCCTCCCTTGCCCGACAGGTCAAAGGAGAGAGGGTAGACGAAGAAGTACTCCAGAAGAGGATCCCCACTGCCTTGTAGGTAAGGAAAAACCAAAATGCTAAAGGAAGGAAAACCCTAACAGAAAACCATGGGAGGAACCCTGTAAAGCATAGCAAAGCCAATCCTTCTCGAGGAGTAAACTTTAGACAAATCCCTGTCCTGAAGGATAAGAGGCCAGCTACCTTACTCCATAAAAAAGAATTGCTATGAAGTCTCAACTAAACAAAGCCGGATGGAACCCTATATACCAACCTTCAGAACATCCAAGGATAGTGAAAAAGGATATTAGAATGGCCACATGGAATGTCAGAACCATGCTTCACCCTGGAAAGTTAGAAGAAATAAGGAAGAATGATATGCAAATCACAGCTCTACAGGAAATATGATGGTTAGATAGTGGATACTTAAGAAAAAAAGACTATATGTTCATGTACTGTGGGAAAAAAGAAAAGAGGGGATATGGAGGAACAGGATTTCTTGTAAGAGATTAAGCAAGAAAGTGCATAATGGGGTTCGAATCTATTAATGATAAAATGTGTAAATTGAGGATAAAGGGGAAAGAAAATAAAGTTTTGTAACATAACAATTGTGAGTGTTTACACCCCAACCGAAGACGCAAAAACAGAAGTAATGGAGAAATTCTATAGTGCAGTAATGAATGTTTGTGAAAAGGTGCCCAGATATGACATGTTACTGGTGATAGGAGATTTTAACACAAAAATGGGGATTGAGATAGAAAATGAGAAAATAGCAGGTACACATACGTTACATATAATAACGAGTGAAAATGGAAGAAGATTGATAAACTTAGCACAATCGCAAGATCTTATTGTGAGGAGCACCAAATTTGCACATAAAAATATATATAAGGGTACATGGAAAGCACCAAATGAACACGTGGTGAATCAAATTGATCACGTATTAGTAAATAGAAGAAGAGCAAGATGTATTATAGATGTTGAAACCTATAGAGGGCCAAACTGTGATTCTGACCATTATCTGGTAGGGGTTAAAGTAAGGCAAGGAAGTAACTCCAACAATCCAGGGAAATTCAAAAGAACAAAAAGATGGAATGTGAACAAACTCTAGGAAACCCAAGTACATTCCCAGTATGTAAACTCAATCAAAGGAGCGATGGAAGAAGAGCGAAACAAGTTTAGATTACGAACTAGAATGGGATAATATCAAGAATGTGATAGTGAATGCAGTGGAGGAAAACGTAGGAACAACAAACCAGATAAGGAACTCAGGATGGTTTGATGGCGAATGTAAAAATGCAATCAAGGTGAAGAATGGAGCAAGACAAAAATGCCTTCTTAAGGATACTAGAAAGAATAGATATATGTGAGAGAGAGAGAGAGAGAGAGAACAAATGCAATGAAAATTTGCAGAAAGAAAAAACGTGATGTGTTAAAAATCGAAACGAAAGCTCTATTAGAGGAAAATTATAAAAAGGACGAAAATTTTATAAAAAGATAGAATGCCTAACAAAAGAATACAAACCAAGAAATAGCAACATAAGATCTGAAGATGGAACAACTCTTACGGAAGAAAATCAAATATTGAACAGATGGAAAGAATACTTTCAGGGAGATCAAATGTATAATTACGAATGGGGATGTTATGGAGAAGATAGAGAGGATTGGGAAATGGAAATAGAAAAGCCTACAAATGAAGACGTAATGACTACAATAAGAAATTTTAAAAAATCAAAAGCACCTAGAAGTGATAATATAAATGCAGAATTAATACAAAGACGAGGGGAACAACTGCACAAGAGAACATATGAGTTAATGAAAGTAATTTAGAATATAGAATGAATGCCCAGTGAATGGAATACAGCAATTGTACGCCCAATACATAAAAAAGGAGAAAAACTGGAATGCCACACTTATAGAGGCACCTCACTTCTGAATATCGTGTACAAAATCCTCACAGCACTTATAAATAATTGACCTTCCATAAAAATGCAGATGACATACTCGGGGAATATCAAAACAAGTTCAGAAACAACAGAGCAACCATGGACAACATATTTATAATTCGCCAAATATTTGAGAAATGTTATGAACATAACATTGAACTCCATATCCTGTTTGTGGATTTCAAGCAAGCGTTTGATAAAATTAAACATCCTAGATTAATGGAGAGGATACTAGATATTGGAATACCAAATAAACTAATTAGACTTATTGGAATGACACTACGGCATACAACTGGAAGAGTCAAAATTGAAAACCTACTTTCGGACCCATTCAAAATGTATACAGGAGATCCATTATCAGCAATTCTGTTTAATATAATATTAGAACCAGTAATTAGAAAATCAGACCTAAGAGGAGATGTAAGTTTTAAAATGACACAGCTTATTGCTTATGCAGATGATATGGCAATAGTAAGCAGGAAAAAGAAAGCACTTATAGAATTATAAAATAAACTGAGAAAAGAAGCCAAAGAAGTGGGTCTTGCAATAAATGAAAAGAAAACCAAGTATATGTACCTGACGACAAAACAATCACCAAGCATTAAAGAATTGCAAATAAACAACTACCATTTCCAAAAGATGGAGAACTTTAACTATTTGGGAGCTATACTGAATGAGAAGAATATAATACAAGCTGAAATAAATGAAAGATTTAAAAGGTCAAAAAGCATACTATGCACATCAAAATCTATTAAAATCAAAACTACTGTCAAGAGATATAAAAATTAGGATATATCAATCTCTAATAAGACCAGTTGTTACATATGCAGTAGAAACATGGACACTCAGCAACAAAGACATAAACCAACTGAGAATATTCGAAAGACAAATATTACATAAAATATATGGGCCAAGTACATGCTGACACCTGGAGAATAAGAGCAAATCAAGAATTAGAAAATAATAGAAAGGGAAGATATAATAAGATATATTAAGGTTCAAAGAATCAAATGGCTCGGTCACATTCAGAGGATGCAGATGGATAGACTCCCCAAGAAGATCTTGTTATGGATGGCAACAGGTGGGCACAAGAAAGGAAGACCAAGAACTTGGTGGATGGACGACGTGTGTCAAGATCTTTGGGTGCTTCACAAGGGAGAGTGGAGAGTGATAGTGAATGACAGAAAAAAGTGGAATGGTTTACTTGTGAAAGCCAAGACCCACACAGTGTTGTAGTGCAAATGGAAGGAGAAGAAGAAGATAAGGTTCATTGGGTACTAACCCTACCAAAAATTACAAAAAATAAATTTGGAGCCGTTTTTGAGAAATTCTTGTTTCTATTATTTTTCAAAATTGCAAATATTGCACGCAGAGCGGCAAGAAAACTACTAAAATTTTCAGAAAAATCTACATGACTTTTATGACAGAACTTATAATGGACAATAAATTTCATTTGAAGGAAAAATCTCTATTTTCAATTTTGGAGTTTTAGGAAGACGTTGAAAAAATTCGAACTTTTGCAATTTTCAAAAATTGAGAGTTAACCATGAAAATCAGACCTATGCCACTTTTATAAGTGTATTGTACTCTATTCTTACAAGAAATTTAAAGAAAAAATTTGGAGCCATTTTTGAGAAAATTTTCAAAATATCTGAGGGCTTCATGTAAAGTACCCTCAAATTTGAAAAAATGTTTTTCAAAATTTCAAAGCTTCATCTAGAGCTAGATGGACAGGAGCTTCTTCAATTTGGAAAAGATCGTACGTGTGGTTTAGGTGCTAGTAGTGTTCACAGACAGACAGACAGGCAGGCAGACACACAGACAGACAGAAGGATGATTTGAAGAAGAAAGAAAAAAAAGGGGAAAAAAGGGGGGGAAAGGGAAAAAAACAAAACAAACAACAACAAACAAACAAACAAACAACAACAACAACCCCTTTTCAGTAGCAGGGGACCCCAAACATCCATTTCCATTAAAATATCGATTTTCCACAGCATTGCATAACTTTTTCTACACTACGTATATTACTCCTTGTATACGTATGAATATGAGAAAGTAAAAATTGAATAAATGATGATGTACATATTAATAGTTAATGTAAAGAAATAAAATACTCTGATTGACTTATTCTCTTGTTTTGGAACTTGAGTTTTTTTTATTCCCACACTTCGAAGTCAGTTATAGTGTACAAAGAAAGTCGCAGGTATTTATGTTCAGATCAAAGGAGTCATGGCCCTATAAGTTTGAAAACCACTGCCTTATATAATATGACTGCAGGTTGGCATGCCAGCAATTGATGGCTCTTGAGCAATTAAGGTATATCCGTTCACAATAGAAAACTCTTTTCAGAGGAGCATACATTGCTTGTGATCCCCTCCTACATCTCTTGGGCAGAGTTTGAAGTTGGTTGTTATAGCCACCTTGCAAACTGATGTGATTGATAAATGGAATGGAGAGACTATTGCTCATCTTAACTGTTGCTGGTATTGTCACTGTCTTTGTCTTGCTCAAGAGTTCTGAGAAAAGTTTGAAAATGAGTGATATAAATGATTGCAACTATTTACCTATACATAATATTATCTGTTTTTTGCATAAGATGTTCACTTATGGGATGCAGTGAAACAAGTTAGGTTGGATGAAAATCTTTGAAATTTTATCATAATTATTCACTCCATAAGTACATTAACCTGGGAGATGTCGCGTCTTGCCTACGAATTTAACGGATCACTAGAGAGGAAACAGTCCCCAAAGTAACTGTAGATGCAGAGGTCTTCTAACATCATGAATTAATCTAATTTGGTATTTTAATGACTGTTACAACCTAAACTTCATTAATCAAGTATTTTTTAATTTGTAACTATTATCATTATCATTATTATCAGCATCATTACCAACATCATATTATTATCATTATCATCATGATTGTTATCATTATTATTATCATTGTTATCATCATTATTATCACCATCATCATTATCATTATTATAATATGAGGGTCAAGGCAAAAGTCATGTCAACTTTCTTCTTAAAGAATCGAATCACATAATTTTATTTGTTGCAAGAAAGAAAAGCAGCATTAGTGTGTGTTCCCAGCAACAGATGGTTGCTTATGTGTGCCTATTAGCACAAATGGTAATGTGAAATCAGTTGTCTGACTACCCCCATGCAAGATGAATGTAACTCTTTCAAGCAACACTCCTACATCAAGACAGCCATTCAAGGCAGTCACACTAGTACTGCATTCCTTTCACATGACAAATAAAATTGTGATCCAATAATGCTTTTAATAATAATGATAATGATGATGATGATGATGATGATGATGATCATAATAATAATAATAATAATAATAATAATAATAATAATAATAATAATAATAATAATAATAATAATAAATAAATTTTTAAAAAAGTCCCCATGCCTTCTGCCCCAACCCTCATGAATTTACAAAAAAAACAAACATGCTGTGTCACAATGTGTAAAACAATCATTTTTTTCTTTCATATAATGCAAAAGACGTTCATAAACATTCGTACATTTTAAATGCTAATTTGAGAATGTATGCGATAATTCTATTAGTATTGACCACAGTATAAACCAAGATCGAAAATACGATACAAATCTGCATGTGAAATTCTTGTTTAATTCTGGGAAGTCCCAATTATGTTTTCTCCTCCTGAAAGTTGATAGTGTCTAGCTGGATTGTGTCACAGGAAATGCAGGTTATCACAAATTCTCTGTGGGCAATGCACTGATTGGCTCTGCTTGTCAACACAGGTTTAACATGTAGGAATGCGCACAGGAGCTTTGCAACCCCAGAGACACCCACGAGATGAAATAAATTTCTGAGAATTGGCTGACAGCCTGCAATCATGTGACAAATAATAGATTTTGCAGATAAAAAGTTAGGGGAAAGGTACTAAGTGTTATAAAAGTGTACAACATTCTCAAACAAAATTGTATATGAAAAAATTAAACCCTGTGTCCAAATTTTCCAAACAAAACTCCTCCCAGGTTAAAAATGAGAGTGTCCAGCTACTGATTGTTCAGAGAAAGAAAGGGGAGGTGGGGGCATGCCTTACTTGAATATAACAGATATCAAAATGGCTGCAACAGACATTCTAATGTTAATCTCATGGGAAAAAACAAATAACTTACATAATTAGAGCCATTATCACAGGCAAAAAATGTTAATTTCCAGCGTTCCTGAAAAGGAAAGTAAATAACTATATTAGAAAATATAATAATAACTAAATTATAGCTTAGAAACTAACTAAAATTTTCATACATACCATGCACATTTCACATAACTTTCCTTGAAATAAAGGGTGATCGTACGTTGCAGATTTATTGCACCTTAGGCAACCACCACTCAGTTTACTTGCTGCTTGATTCTTTAATGTTTTCCCTACAAATACTATAATTTTAATCATTTTTGTGTTATCATTATTAAGTGCTGACAAACACAATAATATTTCAAAAGTACATGAATATGTGCAATTTTCACATATCAAAATATTGTTGCAATATCAATATTTTTGTAACAGAACTCACAATACTATTTCAAAATGCACTTGGAAAATGACAGTTAAATGATCCTTCTCAAGAATTGACCAGTTGCATAATATGATACATTCAACATACTTGAAAAGAGGCTCTTTATATGAGCATCTTGCAAGCCAATAAGCAATGGTTGATAATGAAGTATAGAAGGGAGAGAAATATTTTAAAAAAGGGGAAATCAATTAAAGTACTAGAAAATTTTCCATTAACATTTTAAAACATTTTTAACTTAAAGTACTCCAGAACTGGTGCAATTGAAATAATGCAGATAAATATTTTAATCTCGTTACATAACTGACCTTTGCCAGAGAGTATTGCAACTTTGAACTGTCTATTCACAGCTTTGCTTGAAAGTTTTTCTTCTTTGGCTTGTTTATCCACAGATTTCCTTGAGTGTGTTGATTCTTTGGATACCTTATTCACACGTGCATTGATTCCTCTCTTTCCAATTTTTTTCTTCTGAATAGAATTCATTGCAGCAATTTCTGTTAATTTATCAGCGATATATGGGGCATATCGCAAATCTATAACATAACATACTCTTGACATTAATGAAATGTTCACAACCTTTTCTTGCAATTCAGAAATTGATGTATTGAAAGATTTTTTACTTGAAATCTCTTTTTGTCCTGTAGGTTCTGGAAAAAAATTGTTAAGTCCCCAAGCAAGATAATCCTGCTCACTCCAATTCATTACTCCGTAGTTTTTCCTGCAATGTTCCTGAAACAGATAATGATTTTCCTCTAAAATGATCATAGGAATAATAAAGAGAAAGTCCTAGTCTGAACATTATAGATTTCTATGATGACTCCCAAACTATTACAAAGCAATGGAAAGAATAGAGACTTATGCGTGAGTTTCTAGTAATAATTTCTTTCATCATCCATCATTCATCTTGCACGATCACCTCTATCATTCATACAGTAGGGAAAACTTAATGGAAGAGATGACAGAAGAAAGGGCAGTGTAGAGTGCACACAAAACAATCAGCATTGATGATGATCACTAATCGTTCAAAATATGAACTCAATGATACTTAATTAAAAGCATATTGAACTTCAAATTTAATGCATTCACAGGAGAAATGTTTTTAGTTCTGTTATAATTTGCAACAGTGATCTTTTGTAGCCATCTACTGGCATCAACGTTTGGAGTAATTCTCCTTTTAATCTAGTCAGTCAACATCAGTCTTAGTCAATCATCGCCTTTTATCCCTTTCACCTTAAGAAAAGTAACACATCTCCAAAATTATTATTTTCCTGTAAGTGATGAATACAGTCAAATTATCTAGTAAAAATTTCATGAAGATAGTTCACAACACATTTGGTACATACAGCATTAGACATAGCTTTTGGTGTGAAATAAATAGCTCTGCTTAAGATAAAATATTTTCTTGGAAAATGACAAATTATCATTTTTTTGTGCTCTAATGATATGTAGTGATGGCAATAATTAATCAAAAATGATTATCAATTGATTAATTTAATTATATTTTTGTTCCAATAAATTGATTACAATTAAATTGAAACAAAAAAGAATCGATTATTTTCCTTAAAAATTGAAACTTCTTCATAAATTAGTTAATTTAGTGAGAACATACTTTACCTACAAACTTAGAATGTCTTAGAATTGATAGATACCTCTACTACTGTGTTTTTAATTAAGTCATGTTATTTTAATATAAAAGTATGTTAATCTACGATATAGGCATAAAGAAATGCATGTAGTTACTACCTGAATGGACCTACGGTGCCACTACTATCAGTGTTAGTAGTTCTGATTTGTCTCAAAGAAGCATAGACCTTATCAAGAGAAAGACACTCCATAATAAACAAACTGAAGGAAAAGAGAAGAAACCAGTCCTACTTATCAGGAATTTCACCCAGAACTCCATTCAGGAATTTCCATTGAGGAATCAGAATGACCAAAATATCATGAAAGCATGTAGTCATACACTTACTAAACATGTTTATGCTGTTCTGTTTGTTTTTTCAGATGTCGGATTGGAAGTGCTATAAGGTGCTGTGGAAAGTACTAAAATATTCAGTTTCATTTTGAACGGTGCAAGAACAAATATAAATCTATGTTAGTGAATATGCAAAAGTAAACGCAATGAACCGAGGTGTTTTGTAAACAAAGACTGCAACAGTAAAAGTGCACACTTCAGGTTTTTCAAAAAATTCACTTCCAGAATCGAAAATACATCAATCGCTGCTAAGGACAACCTTGCGCATTGGTGTGATTTTCAGAACCAGTTACAATATATTTGTGGGTGAAGTTTCAAAGTAAATTTATCTCAGCAAGGAATACAAAATGTTTAAATATATATTTTCATTAATAGTGTTATTCTGATTATTATACAGTGTTGTTCATACACAACATTATTATGATTTTGTAAAGAAATGGCTATCATAATTAAGAATTACTTGTAATTTGTAAAACACCTATCACAACAGAAACATGAATAATTATTATGTGAAGTTGTGATAGTTGTAGTATATACAACGCCTATTTTTTTGAGCAAAAAGTTATTCACAGTTGGTGGCAGGAGAAGGGGAGCTTCCCTTTCAGAGTGCCTTGTTCCTGGACCCCGTAAAATGTGAGATCTCTCATTCACTTGAGGATTTCATTCAGTGGTACACGTGAGTTCACGTGAGGTCACTATAAACACGCACTAGAAATGTTGCGTAAAAGCATTATTAGTGAAACAGTTCTTCTTTATTTGAATTAAGCCACGGTCATGGTCTTTTGTTGATAAGAATACTCATTTAGTCTTCAAAAAGTGTATTCAAACTGCTTTTGACTTTTCAACTCTTTGAACTCACTTCTTAATGTCCATCATATTGCGTTGAATCCATAATTTTGATGTGAAACTGATATTCCTGAATTTCCAATTCAGAGGGAGTACAGAGGGAGAGCAAAGAGATTCACTTCCTATTCGCTTTCGCTCTGGTTCCAGCTGACAGTTTCATTGTCTCGCTATCAGAAATTTTTTCTAAAAATCAGTTTTCTGGACGATTTGCATTGTTTTATTTCTGTATGTACTTTTAGTAAAGCTATTAAATGTGAGGATGTGTTTCACAGCTCTGTGAGCATGTTTCTGTTTATAGTCTACAATTTAAACTATGATGGCTAAGGAAAAAGAAAGATGTGGGAGAGTTTTACCAGGCTAATGAATGATTTAGTGAAGGGTTCGCACTGAAAAAACGATAAAATCAGAAAAAACATGTTAAATATATTTCTACTTTTAAAGCTTTAACATCTACAGATAATGAGACATGGAGAAGATATCCAGACAAACTATCAATGTTTATTCTTGTTTTGATCTTCCTTTATATTAGGCCAACAATGTACGTACATTTTGCCATTCTACAGATGGATTATATATTTATTTATTTATTTATTTAGTCAAAAACTGTATGTGACATATGGGGGAGAAAATATTCCAATTAATTGATTAATTATAACTTTTCAACTAATTAATTGATTACTAATCATTTTCTTAGGTGATACCACCAGGTGATAGGCATACCACACAAAATTTATATGAACTTACACCATTTTGAAAACTGAAAGTAAATCACCTGCATGTATATTATATATTTAAAAATGTATATACGGTAAATCCCTGCTTTTATGTTCCTGCAATTTATGTTTTCCCAGCATTTACATTTCTTGTCGGTCCCACCAGTTTTCGTATATTCATATTGTTATCAATACCCCGCTTTTACGATAGTATAATTTCAATTTTCCCACAATTTACAACAGTCTGCTTGCCACAACACCGTCTGGAAAGCACTTCACGTTGTGTACAATGGGCATTGTCACTGCACTTTCCCACCCCCTTGCCCTGTTAAAAATTGCCATAACAGAAAGATGTGATATTATAAAGTTATGGTGCGATATTATAGAGTTATGAAATGTTACATGAAGATTAGAAGATTTAAATGCAGTGAAAATTATTTTTCAGCAGCTAGACCTATACAAATTTTTATTTCATGACATAACACAGGTATTTAAAAAGGTAGAAAAAATGACCAACGTGCATTGGTAGAATATAAGGTGTATCACACAAGCGTTGCGTTGACACGCGTCACCTAACGCGGATGACGGAAGCTGCGTCGATGCCTGCGCATATGAGTCACTTAATGGACATGGTAAATTAACACTATCTTATGTGATGACCCACGAGCAAAACCGGACACAACGCACGTCGCCAAGAGCGCTCGAGTGCCGTTTCCCATGAGATATTGTGAATCTACGATGCGCGTTAGGTCACATATGCACAGGCATCGGCGCAGCTGACGTCATCAGCATTAGGTGATGCGCGTCAATGCAACGCATCGCTCATGTGAGACAGTCCTAAAGAGGGAACCTCGAGATCATTAGTTCATTTTACATCATCCTCCTTCACAATTTCACACTTTCTCATTCTAAAATAAATATAATTTTTCCAATCCGTTTAATAGCTCAAAACATCGAAGTATGGAATTCTCGGTACGTTATTAACTGTAATCGTTTCATGTTATTCATTTCATGAATTTAATGAATTTTGTTCCACTTTCTATTATTTCATAAATAAATTAAAAAAATTACTAGTGGGGAAATCATGATGAACTGTCAGAAACAAACATTTTATTGGGTTTGGGAAAGTTCGTATTTTTTTCTTACAGCAGAAATACCATTTCCCCCTTTACCCAATAGTGAGTACATTGTTGTATCATCAAAAACTACCAGAAGTGAATTGTGGGGACTTGTGGAAGTGTCATTGCGGCATTTAAAATTCATGATGCTCTTTGTTAATACGCCTTCGATTTCCGATATAAATTGTGGTCAGATTTCCATCTGACCTTGTAATATTGTTTATTATGGGTCTAATACTGCATATTATAATCCTTATTGATTACATATATCTAAATACATTATACTGTACTCATAGTTTCAAAGAATAAATAAGGGGAAATGATTTTTCACTTCCCGCAATTTACACCATTTTCCCTCCCATCTTCCCTTTACCCCATTGGGTCCCATGAAAAGTGTATAAGACGGATTTTACTGTATTTACACACAGAGTTTTGAATTTGTACTACACATACAACAAAGGCTTTTATTTTGATTCCAGAAAAAAAGTCTTACTTTAATGGCTTCAATAACTGATGACACAAACTTTTGTGACTTGCTTGGAACGCCATTATATTTCTCGTCAAAATTTTCCAAAAAAGGTATAAGTGATCGAGCATGTACCTGAAATAGAATTGATAAATCTTATTATTAGATGAGAAAGTTCGTAAGTGCTCTTCTTTCTTTTGGAGTACTTCATAAAATATTTCTCTTAAATTATAGTATACAAGAATAATTATGTATGATAATATGTATAATAATATACAAGAATTATGTATAATAATATACAAGAATAATTATGTATGAAATTTCTCACCTACTTTTATTGATGCAATCACAATTTATTTAAGTTTTTGAATTATTTTACACATGTCATTTTTAAATTACTTACTAGTTTGCTGCAAGAAGTATAACATATGCAAATTTTACCTGAGATAGCAAGTTATCCCCAAACCAAAACACCCAGACTTTTCCTTCTTCGGATATTTCCATTCCACAGGCTGTGTGATTGACTATTAAAGCTACAACATGACACAAAAAAAGTCACAAAACACATTAAGAAAATAAGAAAACTGTACTGTTCACAAATATTACAATAGATATGTATATTTTCTTTATAAATGTTGGTTGGTTTGATGATGGTTCTTTTTTAAACAGATCAGATTGAAAAATAATTAATTTAAGTTTTGTATACCTTTGAGAACATTGTTTTTAGTTTTAAATTTTTTATTCTCCTTTTCCTCATAAAAAGGATGTGGAAGTATTACCGTTACTTCAATGTAAATTACATAAAAAAAGAGGAAAATGTCAACAAGAAAGCTTCAGACAGGACAACTGGGAAGTGCATTAGATGTCCCATTTTTTATAAATGGTACTTTTATTTTTCTGTCATAAACTCTGGGTGAAAGAAAAAATATTATGAAAATTTTGAGAGATAAGGAAAAATATGATGAGATTAGAGAGTAGTGACACATGTAATTAGTCTAAAGAAGAAGATAGTATACGCAAAAGTGTAAAATAAATTTGTACAATGAGGAAAACAAATTATTTCATATGCCTTCTAATCGTTTTTCTACTTCTTTACATAGGGACCATTTATTTTAATTCTTATTTAGCTGAGAACCCATTTTGGCAATTAGAGAAGGACAAATACAATTAAAAATATTAAAGGTCTTGAGGTCAAGAAATTTTATTAATAAAGTAGCTACTTTAATAATAAAGTAGGGAGAGGTTTCTGTTGGTTCATCAAATGGGCAAAAATTGTTTAATTCAATATACACAAGTCACCAGTCCTGTACTGTTTAAGAGCACATACAACTAATTTTGAAAATCAAATTATACTTAGCTGTGAACCAAGTAATTAGGAACAACCACGCTTTTACATTTTCCCACAGTTTACACTGATTTTTTCCGATCCCTTCAATTTCCCTATGTTCATAATATTAAATTATCCCTGCTTTTACACTTTCAAAATTAAATTCTTCCTACCATTTACATTTTTTAAAGCCATCACGAATCTGTGAATGCAATTTTTTTTTCCATGATATTTTTGCTTTCTCTCGCAACGTTTTCTCTTGCTACGAGATTTATCTTGTCAGCTACGAATTCCAGTCTTACTTGGAGTTCATTCATGGTGGAAAGAAGTCTCTTTTCGCTCATTCATTTACTCTAGCACAGTGCAGTGTGCTCCTTGCTATAGCGTTGGCAGGAGTATCAAAGCCGAGTATAGTACATACAATTTTGGATATCGTAGTTTGTCCTTTTAAAAAGTTTTAATTTTAATAGTGTTTTTTTTCCTGTAATGGATTTAAAAAGAAAGACAATGAGTCTTTCTATTCAAGAAAAGTCCAAAACTTTAGAGGTCTATAAAGGATCACGTATTGCGCTATCTAAAAAGTTGGGGATATCGGTATCCAATCTTAGCACGATGGTAAGAAACAAGGATTCAATTCTTAAGTGTAAATAAAAGTGGGAATTTTTGTAAGAAGAGGAGGTGTGCCAGCGATTCAAAGTATGTAGAGCTGGACAAAATTCAGACGGCACGTGCTTCAACCATCCCCATGAGTGGTGTGTTGTTACGTGAAAAGGGCCTGAACATGACGGATAAGCGTTCCATTAAGAACTTCTCCACGTGTAATGGTTGGCTTGATGGATTCAAAAAGCACTACAATATTGTTTATAAGGTTGTGTGAGCCAGAAGAAAGTATTCGGGAATGGCAAGAGGGGAAACTGAAGGACCTCGTGAAGGAGTCTTCACCCAAGGACATTTTCAACATAGATTAAACTGGACTATTTGTTTGTGTTCATCCGAACAAAATTTTCACATTTAAAGGCGAGAATTGCCATGGAGGCAAAAACAGTAAACTTAGGCTTACTGTAAGCTTTGCCCATTTGTTATAGGAAAGTCTAAGAAACCTGATGCTTCAAGACTGTGAAAACATTGCCCACAAAATACGAGGCCAATAAAAAAGCTTGGCTGACTTCTGACCTCTTTGAGAGGCTAATATTTGCTCTTGATGCGAAGATGGGTGTGCAAAACAAAATAATTCTTTTATTTGTTTATGTGCTCTGCACATCCAAAGAAAATCAATTTGAGAAATATTAAAATTCAATTCTTGTCAGCAAACTGCACAAGCAAGTTACAGCCCATGGATTTAAAAATAATCCATACTTTCAAGACATACTACAGAAAAAAATGTTGTGCAGAGATTATTAGGTTTGATGGAGTTAGGAAAGGACACAATGACATTGAAAATATCTATCCTGAATGCACTGCATTAAATTGCAAAGGCATGGAACGACCTCATAAGCAACAGCTTCAGAAAAGCTGGCATCTTCCAAACCCATGAAGAAGTGAAGAAGAATATAGAGATCTTATTTCTGCATGGGAGAAATTGAAATTGAAAATAGATAATAAAATTAAAGACTTCCTCCATTTTGACAATGAACTTGCAACTGTGCAATCAGTGTCAGTAGAAAGTTTGATGAATTCAGTTCAGGAAGACAGTGATAGTGATTTTAATGATGATGACAATGATTGTAAAAGTAGTGTGCCTACTTGTGCAGAAGTAAGTTCTGCAATAAACACTATAAAAATATATTTCTGCAACAGATAGTGATGTTAATAGTTTTGAACATGTGTATGAACATGAAAAGCAAGTTGAAAGAATTCACCAGAAGAAGGCAAAACAGTCATCCATATTAGACTTTTAAAAAACCCTAAAATTTTTGTATTTTGATGTGATGTATATTATTTAATATTAAATAAAAGTGGCTTGTAAATTTTCAGTATTTTATTACAGGTGCAAAAGGATTTTCCCTCAGTTTACACTATCCCACGATTTACACCATTTTTTGTGGTCCCTTGAAAAAGTGTAAAAGAGGGGTTCTACTTTAATATGTTGTGAAAATTTATTATGTTAACATCTGGTACAAGTTATGAAAAGTTTTTATTGTAATTTACTATCATTTTAAATGCATTTAAATTTTTCACAGATGCAACTATTTTGTTTTACACAAGTGTACAAAATCCAAGTTAAAATCATTAATTTTCAATTTATATTTAATTTTTGTTTGGTATTATATTTTTTATTGGGTCGATTTTATCCTTTTGGCTATTTACTGGACCCACACAATTACATCTTGGGCATTTTCCAAGGGTTTTCCAAGGGTAGAACATTTTAACACCTCCCTCTTCGTGCATATTCTTTTATGATACAGGAATGGCATCCTTCCCCTCCTCGATTGCCAGATGGCCCTTACGTCAATCTAAGCTAGTTATCACAAGTTAGTGTATTGCCGATGCACTCCGAAGGCCATCTCGGATGCATGAAGCCAGTTCTCGGGACAGTTATATCTGTCTGGTAGTAGAAGGAAGGGGAATTTAAAGGTGATATATGTTGGACAGGAGGGACCCACCTTGCAACAACATGCAAGCAAATGTTTCAGGTCAAATTTGAACCAGCGATCCTTCAAGTCAAGAAAATTAAGGGGTAGCCCTCAGCTGCCCAGAACGGCTCATTATAGTTATATTTTCACCAATTAGCTATTTTCTATAAATAAATATGCAGTGTTCATGATTTTTAGTAGTTCCACAGGCCTCACGAACTATTAGCTTGCCCGCTTTAAATTTGTGATCACTAGGGAACGGAATTTATTGTAATAAAAAAAGCAAAATATGTACATAAACATTTATTTTTTGTAAAATATGTACGAAAATATAGAAAATGTGAAATAAAAATTCGTTAAAATGTCACTTTTCCAGCGTTTTTTGAGCATAATACATTGCCAATCAAATTTTAACATGGATTCTAAGAGGCTGAAAGAGAGTTCTACTCTCCAGAAGCAATTATTCGCTAGTTTCCAGAAATATATAATACTTTCGTAGTATATACAATTACACGGAGCCGGCGCTTAAGTGAATAGTACCGTGCAGCCTGTGATAGAAAGAGGGGAGTTAAGGGAACATCCCCCGTGCAGAAACATAATAAGACAATGATCTGAAAAATATTTGTTTTATTGAGTTACGTCTATGAAAATGAGCATGCACGAGGTTGAAGTTCCTTCTGCTTCAATACATCCACTCATCCTTGATCTTCATTACCCAAGAAGCAGAATGCATGGATGGGGGCGTGAATTTGATGATTAATAGCGAAGGCACGGCGTTAATACAAGCACATTGCGTGATTTTTTAAGTTTTTCAGTAACAAAGTTAGTTTTGAAGTAACGTATATTCCGAACTTGGATGTGAAATGTTCATTTTCGACTGATAAATATAATAAAATGTAATGAAATATGTAGTAATAGATAAATTATGTAAAAAATATGTAATTAAACCAAAATATGTAAAATAAAAATGGTATTAATTTGTTCAGAATGTCGCGTTAAGCCTAAAAAATATTAATGAATGCATGTATCTTGTCCCTCTAAAAATATGTATTTACATGAAAATCCATTCCCTAATGATCACAATCAGGTTGTCCTCCAGATGCATGAATCTGTTTTTCCTAATCTACAATTCCTTCAATAATCTCCATTATTCTCACCACGGAAAACCAGCACTGATAGCAGCAATGGTTTCTGCAACATGCTGATAAAGAAGTTCACTGGAAGTTCAACGGTTCCATCCTGGAGGTTCGAGCCGGAGTAGCATCCTATTCTGTATGTATTCTTTTTCCACTTTTCTGGACCTACAGACACCCCCCCCTCCCCAGCTGAGACTTACACCCGCTGCAGTGCCTACCAGTTTCCCCATGCATCGTGTCATTGTGACTCATTACTCCATGTCAGTCATTGTACAAACAGTTGGACACACACAGTCCATGAACCCATCGCGCTTAGTCCTGTATTAGAAAAGAGAGTCCGTCAGCACCACTGTCTTCGCAACAGTCACAATTCAATGAATATGAGTGAAACTGATTAATATTCTAAATATTTATGAAGGGTATTGTAAATATTATAAACAAAATTTCCCCATAAAATGTTTTTGAAACCATAAGATATAGAGCTACACTTGAAAGGATATTCTGAGACATAACTGAAGCAAGTTTCTACATCTTGAATATCGTATCATCAGTTATTGCATTATTCATTATTATTGTATTATTGCATATTGTTTGCAGTATTATAGTGTTGTATATTTTGTAATGTAGACCTGTTGCTTCTTATTTATTTTCAGAAAACTTTTATGATGCTTGCATGGGTAGCACATTAGCCCATTCGAAGACTGAAAACTTTCTTAAGTAGCATCCCAGAAACAAGTGAATATTGTTATAATCCCACACATAGAGATTTGCTGCGGACGGGGAACATGGGGGTGGGGAAAGGAGAGGCGAGAGGACATTTACTTCAGTGGCGTCTCCTCACTCTGGACCTAGGGCATTGGCAGTGAAGGAAAGTGTTACCCCAACACTACTCTTTTTGCTTACATATTTAAAGTAAAACGAATTATGTAAACCAAATTTTTATTTATTTTAAATTATAATGTTGGAATGAGGGAAAGAAAATCGCAAAATAACAACAATGAAGTTGTATTTTCTATTGCAAAGATTGAATTAATACACTTTTAAAGTATTTAAAAAGACATGCTCTCGTTTTAAAAATTAAATTCTGAAATTATCAGGTTACGACACGATCGTTCATTACTCAATTACTTGTTTCTTTTCTTCATACGACAGGGAAGATAGTAATTATTTAAAACTACTGTTCCACTTTTTTACTATCCTTATAAAAAATAACACTAGTAACTTCATGAGTATCGCTAAAGACGTAAAAGAGCAACGGAGAATATCAGGATCTCGGACGCTCGCTCTCCAGCAGGCTGTTAAGTAGAGATCCAACGCCTTGGCACGCTTTGTCCGTGAGTGGGGGGACGTCGCGCGCATGCCCTGCCGCCTCCCGATCCGTCCTGAAGACGTTGGAGGCATTCACCAACGGCCTGAGCTGCGCTCGCGCACTGCCTGCGTTGTATGGACGCGCTGGTGCCGATCTATGACGCCGTTCGCACGGAAGACCGAATAAATGAAAGAATCTAAATAAATTCAAAGGAAAAATGATTTGTTTTATTTCCTTAGGCGTTCACACACGACTTGCACACCCAAAGAAAATGCCATTGACTTCCAAGTAAATCTAGTAGTTTTAGTCTCGTTTCATTATCAACGTAAACGACGACCAGGGATGTCCAACTGGCGGCCTGCGAAAGGGTATTCGTCGAAAGTGAAAGTCCCTTGCTCCATGTCCGGCAAGAACATCGCGCTTAGCGTCGGCAAGAACATCGCGCCTTGCAGTCAACTCCCCTTAATGCAAAAATTGGTTAGGTTTAGATTTAAGAATATATTTTTCGAGTAAATTCAGAAATTCAAAATATCCCAATGTGTTTCCCTGCGTTATGCATGGTACTGCATGATATCACGGTTTCACCCCCCCCTTTTTTTGAGCAGCCGGGTAAACTGTCGAGATCAACAATACGGAGTAGTCAGGTGTGGATCGCCCAAGTAATGTAAAAATGGCGCGCAACCATATTGAATATTTTTATTGTGGCTCCTGAGGCCTTGCAAGTTGGGCATCCCTGAACTAGACTGAACTACCATACCGCCATCTTTAGTCATGATGGCGCGGTCAATATGAGCGGTGATATAACCCCTTCGAAAACTAACTAGTAGTACTACAACATCAAATAATTTCTAGGATTATTAGTAACGGCTCCGCAATATTGCACTACTGCACAAACCAGTAAAAATATTTTATCCATGCCGATACTCGGACTCCAGCGAGTTAACTCCCCACGTTTTACCGGCTACACCACATAGACATTCCGATGTACTCGGAATGAATGGATAGAGAGTCTTGGGCCGAAGATTAAAAATGTAATACCTTTCCCATTATTTTCAAAACACCGTTTTCGAAAATTCAGAGTTCAACGAAAATGCGACCTGCGCCATTATTTAAACCTTCCCATGTTTTATGAGTGGAACAAATTTAAAGAAAAAAATTGAAGTTTTTTTTTAAAAGAAAATTGTCTTTTCACAAATCGCAATTACTTCAAGCAGTTATTACGCGAAAACTAATTTTTTTTTTCAAAAATTGTACATGACCTTTTGTAAAAAAGCTGGTTTTCTAAAACAGATTTTCTTGAAGACAAAAATCTCTATCTTCAACTTTGTAGTTTTGAAATAACGTTTGGCAATTTTCGAAAATACAGCGAGTTCACCGGGAATACAACTATCTCACTTTTTTTACTATCCTTTGATAAATACGAGGAAAAATTGAAGAAAATTTGAAGCCGTTTTTATTGAGAAAATTAGTTTCAAAATTGCCTATATTTTGTGCAAAACTACTAGAAAACTATCATATTTTCAAAAAATTGTATATGACCTTAGCTGAAGATGTCTTTAAAGAAATCTCATTCAGGAAAAAATCTCTATCTTCAATATTGTAGTTGTGGGAAGGCGCCGAAAAAATTTGACCTTTTGCAATTTTCGAACAATTAATGATTTAAACAAAAATGAGACCTCCCCCATTATTTTAAGCGTCCTTTATGCTATCAGAGGACAAATTTTAATCAAAAAACTTTGTGATATTTTTGAGAAAATTTTGAAAATGTTTTTGTACACCCAAATATCAAAAAGCAGTTTCAAACTCAGAGGGCCTCGAGTTCATTTAACTCGATCAAGAAATATGAATTTTGTAGAAAATCGTCTGAATGGTTTGACTGCGGACACAGCCAGACACGTTTTGCCGACAATCGATTTTTTCGGCATCAAGGACCTTTCTTCTTTCTTATTCTTAATGAAAACACATGGAGACACTTAGGCCTCATTCACAATGCAAACTTAAACGTAACGTAATGCTATAAACTTAGCCGTAAAATTTACACCTAAAAACAAGCATTCACAATGACGACCATGAGCTGGAACGTAAGTTTCGCCTGAACCAATCAGAATTCAACGTACTGAAACTTGATCGATTTGTTTCTAGCATGGTGTAAAGATCTTTCTACCATAGTTTCTAGCTTTTCCTTCGACATATGCGAGTAGCTGTTGTAGTAGTGCTCGCATTTCCTTCATCGTGTACACAAGGATTCTCTTGTACCGAATTCACGAGTAATTCGTCGAATATAATTAGTTTATTCACAATGTCAAGTTAAAGTCACAATACAAATTGGCCAAATTCTTACTTTGAATTCACGCATGAAAAATATTCGTAAACTAGTTTTCTACAATAAAAAAATGCCATAACTACAAAATGCCTCCATACATCCATGCTACTTCAACATAATCTGAAATCGACCTTCCACGCTGCTCTCTGATTGGTGTTCGGTAGAATTCAGACGTTAACTTAACGTAAAAGCTTGGAGCTTGTGAACTCTTTAAGTTTACGGACTTACGTCAACGGTTACGTCAAGGCATTGTGAATGGTCTCGCTTAGTAACTCATTTGTAGGTTTTGCGGCTACGTTACGTTTACGTTTAAGTTTGCATTGTGAATGAGACCTTACATAGTTAAAGCACTCTTACACGTCAAAAGAATAAGTCTTGGTCAACTTTCTTTTTCTTTTTTTCGCCTAAAAACTTCCAGCACGTTAATGAAACCATTTATGTGTTTTTACTGTACACTCAGTTTGGAGTCATTTTGTATTCACCTAAATAGGAGTATTTACAGCCACAATATTGATTGAAAATGAAATATATCATAGAGCAGAATGATAACATAAGTACAATACCTGGCCACC
This sequence comes from Teleogryllus occipitalis, assembly GCA_011170035.1. Taxonomy (NCBI): domain Eukaryota; kingdom Metazoa; phylum Arthropoda; class Insecta; order Orthoptera; family Gryllidae; genus Teleogryllus; species Teleogryllus occipitalis. The sequence goes on from BLKR01001050.1 coordinate 124,818, forward strand.
ATGGAAAGCCAGTCAGCTTGGCCCACACCAGAGTCCCGGGTTCAAAGGAACGGTCTTCACCCCGTTCTGAACTATTACTTTTTCTTGCAACATTCCTTTTGGCATGTTCTTGAATGTCGGTTGAATCTAATTTTCGGACTTTTACAATTGGTTTGCTTTTTAGAGCGAATTCTGAAAATGAAAAACTTGATTAATAATAATAATAATAATAATAATAATAATAATAATAATAATAATAATAATAATAATGTATGCATTTGGCATTCTGGGTCGATAGTCCGACTGTTTTTTGGCACCGTTGTTGACTAAGACTCACCGAAACATCTATACTGTCGGTGTGAACTATGTACAAAAGTGAACGGTATCAACTTAAATTTAGATTTTAAAGAAACAAATAAAACATGTGAGTCAATTGGCAACCAAAAATTACTGCATCTTATCTACATTCATTATTATAATTAGTATTTCCCTTCACCGTTCTTACAAATACAATTACAAATAACTAATAAATTTTCTTAACGACCATTTACTAATAAAATCATTAAATTAACTTACGATTTCGTAGTAACAACCAAAAATAAAATTAAGTTATTCATAATCAACAAAATCAAATCTTGTAATTAACAAACATGAACAAGAATTCGAGAAACAAAACAATGATACAATAATGAAATAATTAATTAAACAAAATGAAATATTAGCAAAATAAGTAATGAAACAAACGAATAAACAACTGGCATAATAAGAACTTCAATAAATTAAAAGGAACGTGGCAGAACGAGCTATTTAATTGTTAATTCCAACTTACTTCTGTTGGAGTTAAGCTCTATTTTCATATTTTTTAAATAATAAATTATTTAATAATAAATCTACTTTGACTTTTTAATTTTTTCTTTGATGTCTGATATACCATTCTTTTAATTTCGGTTACAGTAACCTTTAAGATGTAATTTCTAAAATTTCATCCGGCAGTGACTTGAGCAATTTAGGAATGGCTATACGGTATTAAGCATTATCTCACCCAATTTATTAAAAGTAATAATAATAATAATAATAATAATAATAATAATAATAATAATAATAATAATAATAATAATAGTTGGTGTTGTTTCTTCCTACTGATCCTGGTTTAATGATGTTAATAGATGGAAGGTTTGATACAGGTCGGGGCCAAACAGGATCAATCCATAAGTGGAATAACAGGAAATTGTTGTTTATAAATTTATTTACATCTCAACGTTTCGCCCACTTAGCGTGTTGCCATTTCAAGAGCACTATAGAACTCGCCATCTATCAACTTTAATAATAATAATAATAATAATAATAATAATAATAATTACGAAACAGAATTTATTGTAATACAAAAGCAAAATTTGTAGATACATACGTATTTATTTTTTGCAAAATATGTAAGAAAAATGGAAAATACATAAAACAATTATTGTTCATTATAGTGTTTAAAATATATACAAGAATTTTCAAATTTCCGAACACAAAGCGACGTCTACCAGGTGTGAAAATGTATTCGGAGTGGAGGTAAAATGTTATGGAGTCATATTTAATCAATTTCATAGAGATGACAGAGTGAAAATATTTATCTAATCGGTGATGATCGGATGGTTAGTGGTAGCTGGTCGCAGTGACGGAAATAAATGTTTTAAGTTTAACGTTTAAAGATATGCGTGATAAGAAGATTCAGATCATGATGACTGATGGTGTATTGAACTAGGCTGAGCGTAAATTGGAATCTACCTGGAATTCGATGGCCAAGAAGGCAGAGGGCACGAACAGGAAAGTGAAAATAAGGGACATTCAAAACAGACGTATTATGAGAAGATTACGTGTTAGCTAGTAATAATTTCCATAATATAATTGGGCTTTACATGCATGAGGCTTTATGCCAGATGGCTTTACATGCATGGGGAAGTAAGCAAAGCATATGAATGTGGTAATGTAAATAATTGTGTGTATGGAAGTATTAATTTGTAAAAGTTTTCAAGGGTTTTTATGGACTTTTATTTTGTTTTGTTATGTTTTGGAATGAAAATGTATTATGTAATTATGTAAGTTCAAACTGAAAAGAAAGCAGATTATAACGTTTATTTATTGAAAAATTACTACTATTATTATTATTATTATTATTATTATTATTATTATTATTATTATTATTATTAATTTTAGGTACTGGTAAGAAAAATTCCAGAGTCCAAATGAATAGTAGTTTGAATATTTATTACGTAAATTTCGTCGCCGCAACTCTGCAGGGACGGTCTGTCGACTCATGAAATAAAATTTTCTCGCGATGGATATCCTCGGCTAACTGATCGGGAATTATTGGTTGAAAAAATACATGAATAGAAATTAGGTGTCAACAGTAAAAGTAAATACTCAGTAATATAAGTTAGCTCCGCTATATTCGCATGCCGACGTGAAGCTAAATAATAATATAAGGAGTCGTTGTTGACAGTATTACGCGGTTGGTCGAATAAATAAATAAATAAATAAATAAATGCAGTTTGTGTTTGCCATATAAAGAGAGGGAAAATCCGTCAGAATATGAATAAAGTGGATTTTACATTAAAATCTTTAAATTTTCAAAAATTACACATGTGTGCGTAAGCTTTCTTTCGGGGATGAAGAGAGACGTTGCAACGAGGAACAACTGCATTTCTTTTCTCACCAAGATCACTGATTATGAATAAAATGTAATTTTAAAAAGTGCAAAACGGGCTTCGAATTAAAAATACATTTCAAAGAAAAGAAAAATTTAACTCATCCATTTAGACGTTCGGTAACGTAGTAACTTTATGTAACAAAATGTCATTATTACTGAACTCATTGCAGAATCGAAAGACAAAATGTTCGAAATTATGTTTTTGTCTTTTTCGTTTTTTTATATATATCCCCGTCGGCTTTACATTTTGTTTTTGATTTTATTTTTTATCGCAATTGTGTACAGAGAGCCGTTTTTTATTATTAATTTAGTATACGATTGTTGGTTATTTGGTCTTCCGTTTGCTTGTTTAAACGCCCTAGATGATACCTTTCACATAGAATATTCCAACACAAGTTTGCACAAGAAAACTAACAGAGGAATCTCAGGAGTCTCAGACCAAAAGTCCTAGAGTTCGAAATCCGACGGTGACAGATTTTCGACCCAAGCTAAGGAGAATTCGGCCTCTATATGGCCGAGAATACTAGCGGCCAGCTGCTCCAATTGGATTAGGAGTCAAGCTCGAGACAAGAGTAGGAGTCGAGTGGCAAGGTTTTCGACACGAGCTAGACAGTTGGGCCGAGTTCAGTCGCTGTCTGGAGGAGAATGCTAGCGGTCGGCTAATCGGTAGTTTTCTTTGGTTTCTCCGATTAACACTAGGTGAAAGCCGGAGCCGTCCCCAAACACACGGGCTACTGACGTGCAATTTTCCTTTCTTCATGCCAGCTAGCGGTGTTAATAGGACTACGCACATTTCTTTGTTCCATGTCTGGGGATAAAGGGAGACGTGTAACGAGTGTAGCGTATTCCCATCGCCTAGAAACTGAGACGTTATGTATTAGAAACCTACAGCATCATTTTTACCCCAGCCGGGAATAGAACCCGAGACCCGCCTAGCAGAAAACTAGAACGCTGTCCACGAGCCACCTGAGGTGCTACACGTTACAAAATTATCAAAAATAAATTAAGTTCATTATGTTCCGCATTGAGAATTCTTTTAAATTCAGTCAGCTTTCATGCAACCCATTGCGTGTAATTTGCGAATGACATTCCCACCTGAGATATGGCATAATATTCCCGAGAAGCAGTTCTATTGTACTCAGACTTTTAGGTTGCAAAAAATGTACGACTAATAAGCAAACGCCATCCACGTGATTCCTGCAAGACTCTCTTCAATGAGCTCGAAATTTTACCATTGCCGCGCAAATTTATTTACGAATTTATAGCTTTTGTCAAAACTGACTTACTAAAGAGTCGGCACATTTTCATGGAATACAAATATTTATAATTAGTACACACGCGTGGTAGAAATCATATCCATCAAGTGTCAGTATCAACAACTCACTACAAGAAATCCATACATAATACATGTATGTTACATTGCAACACATTACCAGATGACACAAAACAATAACTAGAGGTGCAACAGAATAGCACAGACATTCTCGTAACAAATCTTTCTTATTTCCTTGGTGTAGACTGGCTTCAAGGTCTTGCTCCATTCTCTGACCAGCTGCAATCTATTGTCACCGAAAAGTACATTTTCTAGACATTTTCTCAACTTTTTGGTTTCTTAATAGTCGAACCGAAATATATCTTCAAGAATATGAAAGATGAGTAAAACCTCGTCCGAAATAAAAATTTCAATTGAAAATTTTTTGAAGCCGTTTTTAAGAAAATGGCGAATACGTATTAATGTAAATGCGAAATTTGACGCTCCTTTTCACAGCAATCTATTGAGTTTTCAAAAAATTTCATTTGAAGTTATTTGAAGCACTTCCACTCACAAATGTACTAATATGTACAAATTAACGGAAATGTGTACATTAACGGCGTGAGAGATATTTTTAAAAAATTGCATTAGTGTAGTTTTTGAAAAAACAAAACAATACGCGAAAATTAACTTTACGTCATATTAAAGAGTGCAATTAGCACTACCCATTGGAAAATGTTGAAGAAAAAATTTAGAGCCAGTTTTGAGAAAATGACGTTTGAGCGTTTCTCAAAATGCGGAATTTTGAGCTCATTTTTACAGAAAACTGTCGAGTTTTCGAGAAACTTTATTTGACATTATTTAAAATACATGCACTCATAACTCTAATGTGAAGAAATCACCTTTAAGGTAAATATTACCAACGTGAGGGACAAGTAAAAAAATACGTTTTTGTAAGTTTTGAAAAAACAAAAGAATAAAGCAATATAGCGTTTATGTCATCCGGTAGGGTGCATTTGAACCACCCAACCAAAAATTTAAAGAAATAAATTGGAGCTGTTTTTGAGAAAATCTTGTTTGTGTTTTTTTTAATTGCAAATATTGCACGCTCTATTGCATGAAAACTACTAAAATTTTCAAAGAAGTCTACATGATCGCAATGAACGAACTATTAATGGGCAAAAATTTCATCTGAAGGAAAAATCTGTGTCTTCAATTTCATAGTTATAGGAAGACGTCGAAAAAAATTCAAACTTTTGCAATTTTTGAAAATTCAGAGTTAAGCGCAAAAATCGGACCAACGCCATCTTTATAAGTGTATTATACTTTATTCTTACAAGAAATTTAAATAAAAAATTTGGAGCCTTTTTTTTAAATTTTCAAAATGTCTGAGGGCTTCATGTAAAGTATCCCCAAATTTTAAATAATGTTTTTCAAACTTTCAAAGCTTCAACAAGAGCCAGATGGACAGGGGTTTCTTCAATTTGGAAAAGATCGTACGTGTGGTTTTGGCACTAGGTTTGTTCACATACGACAGAGAGACAGACAGATGGACGGACGGGCGGACACAGACAGACAGACAGACAGACAGACAGACAGACAGACAGACAGACAGACAGACAGACAGACAGACAGACAGAGACAGACAGACAGACAGACAGACAGACAGACAGACAGACAGACAGACAGACAGATAGATAGATAGATAGATAGATAGATAGATAGATAGATAGATAGATAGATAGATAGATAGATAGATAGATAGATAGATAGATAGATAGATAGACATACGGACGGACGTTTTGAAAAAAATACTTGTTTCGTATCAGGGGACCCAAAAACGTGTATTTCCGTTGAAATTTGGAAATCGATTTTCCGCAGCATTACATAACTTTCTCTATACTACGTATATTACTCCCGTATGTTTACATACTCCTATATACATACTCCCGTATGTATAGGAGAAAGTAAAAATCGGTACACAAATTAAGGTAAACCTAAGACCTTTTCTGCTGCATAACTGTTTGTATACAATTAGAGACTGTACTGATTATCAAAAAGAAAAATAATTTATTTTAACAATGATATTGAATTAATTTGCATTTGCACCAGCATTTGTTCTAAATAATTTTAATAAAGATTTAAATATGCCTGGAACAAGAAATGTACTTCAGCTTCTGGGTTAATGACCTCGATCTTCGTCTTCTGCTTCTTTCTTCAGTTTCCCCGATCCATTGAGCGAATGCTGAGATGGCCCCTTGTTTTGCTTCTGGACGTAAATGTAACTTCACTATCTGTGCACGTTTCCTAGAGTTCAGTGGGTTATTATCATTCATTGTATCGTTTTCCATGTTCTCGCGGCAGTAAGTCGATTCCTTCACGAAGGGTACGATGAGGGATAACAGTCGAAATCTGTAGCTGATTTACCTTTCAAATAGTTTTTATTATACGGGAGTTAATAGTTTGCTTGTCAATTCTTGCCAAAAACGCTCGTTTCCACCTATATTTTTAAGTCAACTTGTAAATGAGTTAGGACAGAAATCCCATAATTTAGGAAAACGTGCACTGAATACACTTCTCTCCATTGTACATCACATAAAATAAAAACAAGTAATGGCTGCCCACAGAGAACTTGCCCCCACGTTAATCAAATTTTGCTGATAATATGCTTAATCATTTTAATGGCACCTGAAGAGTATCTCACCAGAGACTCCAGATTATCTTCACGAACCCTAATTGCCATTCGTCGGACTGAAAAAGCGATAATTAAAGTAGATAAAGAAAGTTGTCGAGTCAAAAATGCACATAAACGTTATTTTGACAGAAATGTTGTTACTTCGTTTGACAAATCAAGAATTAAGTGACTCTAGTGCAATAACGCAGAACATTATGCGAGAAAATGACATAGATTCCTGAATGCGAAAGAAAATGGCACACTAATTTTTGTGCTTGCAAAGGCGGAGATGTGTAAAATTTTGAGCCTAAACACAATGGAACTCGGTGACGATGCATCAAGAATTAAAAATAGTGCTAGTTCTCAGAATGTTTCAAACAATAGTGTTGGAATGAAGAAAGTTGATTGTGTATTAATAAGAGCCACGTTTACATCGCTCTAATTTGGTATTTTGGTAGTGACAGGGACAGATTATGAAGAAGGCATCAGTCATTCCGAGGTTGTCTGTGTACAGCACACGTAACGAGTACTTAACTCTTAATCGAGAATTATTAGAGAACTTTTCTCCTATCAGGGGAATCAGAAGTATACGGTGGGAACGGTGAATGAACAACTTTAGAAAGAAGTTATGGCCAACAGCAGCAAGAATGCTGCTGAACAAAACCACAATGTTTTCCAAAAAGTAACGCGCACACTTAAAAAATTTTCGTATAAAAGTGTAATAAATTAAATAGCTTAACAAAAAGCCTTCACGAACACTGCAATAACAGCAGAACGCGCAGTTTGAAAATAGATTAAGACTTCAACTATTTTCATGTTTCAGTCAAAATCGAAACTATTTAATTGTATGTGGATTACGCCCGAGTCCCCATTTTGCCCGGAAAGCGTCAAAGTTTATCTTTCCCTGGCCAGCACTAGCAGCAAAAATGCTGCTGAGCAAAATCACAAAAAGAGATTTTCCAAAATGTAGCACACACCCTGCTTCACAACTATACAATACTACAGACAAGACAAAATTGTACAGACAAGAATAGAATTAATAATAGTACAATTTCATAGTAGTGTACACGTTCCTTACCCACAAAGAATATTTCAAAGAATTGCTATTCCATAACGCATCTTGTGAACAGCAAATATCTTTGTTCGAGCTTTTGCTGACGGCTGCGTTTCGGGAGCTTTTCATGACGTCGGCTGAGTCATCAGCAGTGATGCGATGAGTATTAGAATTCACTCGGTGCGCGCAATATAAGAATAGGTTGAATTACAATCAAATATTTGCAATTTCAGTAAAATTACAAACTTTTCCATTACTTTTATTTTTTGGATTTTTCTGTGCCGAGATTCGGTGTTTTCTAATTTCCTTTATTTTCAGAAAGGTTTAGAGTTGTTTGATCGCAAAATCGAAAATGTTTAAAAAATTCATTTTAAAAATCACGTTTTTTCGACAAACATTCTCTTTCAACGGCTTTTGTTTACAGCAATTTCATTACAGTAGAATTGTAGAAAATTACATTTCCTGGGCAATTAGTTGTCATTTGTAGTACGTATGGTTGGCGTATTTGTACGTATATTTGACGTATGGTACTATAACCTTAGCAGTTGACGGGCCCGGGATCATCTATCAAACAATCGGGACTCGAACGTACGCCCTCCCGGTCAGAGGCACTGCAGTGACGTCAATCAATGCCCCGAGCCACCTAAAACGATTTATTTGCTGATCAACGGTTTATTTGCCAATTTTTGCGTACAATAGCTCTCATTTCTCACAAAGCTAAAAATGCACTCTTAAAATAAATACAAATCCAGTAACTTAAGCAATTAAAAAATTGGTTTGATAAAAGTTTGACTATTGTAATTTCAAATTGTGTAAATTTATTTTTTTGAAAGCATTTTATAAAGGGGAATATTTTGATTAAATTAATACTAGCGTACCCGTACGAGAACTCTCGCGTGTTAAATCTGCCTCTTCTCTGCCATTTCCATATTAAGCCTCTAATATATCTTTTTTCTTCAAGAACCTTTCTCCGTCCCTTGTTCTATATGTCTCCTTGTAATTGATAAGAAAACAATACACTCTCGCCAATACAAACTATTCTTATTTAACGTTATCACCAAGCAGAGAGGTACACCCATGTAATTCAGTCCCGTTGCAGATTCTACAGTTGCAGATTCTACAGGCTCTGAACAGGTGGGGTAGAATCGAAAAGTGTCAAATCGGCAAAAAATGTAATAAAATGTCCAAGAAGATCTCATCTTATAGAGTACGATGTGAGGAACGTTACCTTGAGGCCTGTGGCCTGAAAAGTTTTTATGGCCCTAAAACGCTTTGTTTAGGAGTTATTTAACGATATAGACCCAGTGTTGCCGGTTGCATTTGACATTAATACTTATATGCTTTTTTTAACAAATAGCTCATATATTTTACAGTCAAAATGCAATTCATCACGGCTCCGTGAACTTCTCTTTCTATAGAGGCCTCATTTATAAATATTCGTTGCGTATAGAGCCGCAAAATGTATGTATACTTCTGAAATAATATAGGAGATGATTATATTAAGGGTTTATATTATATCCTTTTCTCTATACTTGTTACATATTCTTATCAGCATGTACAGTATTTTACATTTTTATATTACATATTTTCTGGACTCTTGGGATGCGACATAATTATTGGGAATAAACTGAGTAAAATTACAAAACAAATAGACTTCAGGGAGCAACCATGGCCCCTGCCCGCATATTTCTAAATCGTAACCGTGTTTATCCTGCACCCCAAATTAAGCCTTCTCATTGGCCAGAATCTTGGATGCGTTCAAGTGGTTTGAAATATGCACACTTAGAGACGCTACGACGACCGTGTGAGCAGAAAGAAACACTATACAGTGGACTCCAGTTATAGTGAACTTGGATATAGTAAACCCTCAGTTATAGTGGACTTAAGTCACAGGTTCCGTTTCACTGACATTACAAATAAGCATAAGAAGATTCGGTTATAGTGAACCTGAACTTCGGCTACAGTGACCGTAGGAAATACGTCCTGGAAATAAATTCCCTCCTGAAAAAGAATATAAATCGCCTCAGAGCCACAAATTCCAACACTAGGCAGCTGGAAAAATATATCCTCTGCCCAAGAACAAAGGACCAAGGTCATAATCGAAGAAGTCTCCCCTAAGGTGAAGGTAGCGGACCGGGAATGGGCATCTTACTGATGGCCTCATGCCACTCAGTTTCACTGCGGAAACAAAGGCCGTCTCCTGAGTGGGCTACACCCGGCGGTGGTGACGCGCAATTGCCTGCTTCAGTTTCAGTCTTGGTGTCACTTGATATTCCGCGAGGTAAAGCGCGTTGAGCTCTACGTAGGCGACAGAAAACATGCGACTGCCAAAGCCTGGTGATATCCGCCGTCCCGCGCGGAAAAGCGATCAGTTTCATTAGCCGCTTGCGCCATCCCACCACTGAAAGCATCACGTATGTTATTGGACGAGTAAAAGCGCCTTCGGAGAGTGGTGCTGTATTTTAACAGTGCAAGAGGCATTGAAGGGTGTCAAGACTGCATTATGATATTTACACACAGAGGACAATGCAGAATAAACTACGGAGAGAGCACGAACTCTGGAGAAGGATCTAGAGAAATTACTAAAGAAAAAGTGCGAAGCAAACAACTGAAAAAAGATAATATTTTAGGAACAAATAAAGATATTCAAATTTGCAGTTCGTACCGTTAATGTATTTTGCGGTATCTCTATATTAATAAAATAAATCGTTGTGGAGAAATAATATTGAATTTTGACATCTTCGGATACAGTGAACCTCGGATTTTGTGAACTAAATATTTTAGTCCCCAGAAGTTCACTGCGACCGGAGTCCACTGTCCACTGTATAGATTAAAACATTATAACTGTTGACATTTGGTCAGCTGTGAGACTGTCATCCAATCAGAGCGTCACTATAGTGACGTAATGACGTTAAAACTCCAGATTGGATGACAGCGTCACAGCTGACCAGGTGTAAACAGACTAAATGTTTTAATCGAAGTGTAATTGTGCAACGAAATATTCTGTGAGTGATGTCACGATTCACTCTTTCCTCAGTTGAATATATTTAATTTAATTACTTTTAATTTTTTATTTAAAATAATGTAGAATGGAAGTCATTCGAAATCAAGAGAATTAAAACACGACTTTGCGCATTATATAGAGTATACGACGGATATCTAGCATGGAAATGTATTTATAGCCGATTTCGTACACCCACGTACTTTAGTTGCTGTACGATCTACTAGTTACTAGTAGTTAAAAACACCTTACAAAATATATACACAAACAATATTTAATAATAGTATATTTTATTAATGCGTAGCTTAGGCAGTTTGAATTTCTGATTAAGACTGCGGTAAGGAACTTTAACTCTTCGAATACATTACTAATATTTAACGTTACGATGTTATCATTAAGTTTCAAGCAAATTACAATTACGAATAATGCAACACATGTGCTGCATTCAACTGCGGCGAGTCTCATCTGATCTTGCAACTCACGCCAATCCCAACGTATGGTTTTACTCGCAACACCTTAGTGTTCACCCTTGCAACTCCTTGGAACGGTCCAATGATTCTGACCAATTCTAGACCTTTTTGAGGTTGCTGCATATAGGCATGGTTACGCTTTAGAAATATGCCCTTTGTGGCCGTCCCCCTCCCGGATCGGCCCCCTCCCAACAGCTGGCTGGACTGAGGAGAGTTCCGCGCAGGTCCGTGCTTCTGAGAACCGCACGCCGCCTTCCGAAGGCGCGGCCCAGCCCAGCCCAGCCCAGCCCTGGCGCGAGCAGCCGTTGCGGCGGCCGCGTGGGAGAGCGCTCCCTGCGGTTTGCCTCGTGCGTTGCATCGCCTCGTTTACGCCTCGAAATAAAATTCGGTAGTGATCCACGATCGAGTTTTCTCCTGGTTTTGAGTGTCCCTGATACCGAAAAAGTCGACATTTCTTCTTCCTATATGTTTTTAATTACTGACTTGTTCATGTACTTTTTTCAATTTTCCAATATCCCTATCACAATCACCAATATCCCTGGCCAGACGGTAATTCATTTTCTGTTGGGGCAGTACGAATCCAGCCGCGCGATATAGCTTTGAGTGCAGTTAAAATACACGATTTGTGGGAACTTTACACCGGAAAAGTGCTATTTCTCAACACGTCTCTCCGTACGGCCATCTTTCTGTGGACAACTCTAGCGCCTACACTCTCCGTAGGATTTTCTCCGAAATGAATATTCCTCCATCGACCCATTTGCACTTGAGACCCTGCGAATTTGAAACAGAGATTCTACTTTCTCGGGTATTTAACATGAAACGTTTTCCATATTTCCGAAATTTTCTCAAAAATAAACCCATTTTTTCTATTTTTTCGCGAATACAGCATTGTGCTCTTATAAAAATAGCGGGGCGGATCGCGGTGGGTTGGGGTAGGAGTTTGGGGCAAGAATGGTTAACAAAATATTCGCTCCGATGTAATAAAATCTATTTTCAAAGGCAAATTAGCTATAAATTTGGGATCATGTCCTTCATTCATAAACATATATTCTAGGGGTGAAAATGTGTGGTTGCCTTAAATGTAATTACCGTTAATATTTCTTTTATACATTTAAGTAGTAATTGGGTTCTGTTTCCTTATATTTTTGTATGCCGAACAACGCATTAACAATAATTGAACGTTTTCTGTTAGGAACATTTCTTTGTACAATTCTTGGTTTTGTCAGGTAGTTTCCTAAGCCCTTCCTTCCACCAGCGCGAACTTAACGAATTGCGGAGCATCCCATTTCCCCCCTCCCAACAGCAATCAAGGAGTGCACGTTTCTAGACTTCAGTGGAAAAATGGTTATTCAAATTATCGTTCTTATAATTCTGCCATGATAACATGGAGCAAGTCATCATGAAGGACAAGATCCCAAATCTGTAGCTAATTTGAACTTGAAAGTATATTTTATTACATCGGAGCGAATATTTTTGTTAACAATTCTTGCCTCAAACTCCATTTGTTTTCTGTATTTGAAAATCACCTTGTATATGGTGTACGGTAGTTTTCACTGACTGTCATGTGGTTCACAAGACATAACACTAGGTGGTTTTGCTACGTCCGTGAACCACATGTAGGTCACAGACTTTTACGATTTCTACGGCCAACATTTCCATTGATCTCCCCGTAAATGCACAGATTTTGGCGTGGATTTGCTAGGACGGTCATAGAATTTAGAAATGCACCAAGACGTGAGGAAAAATATTGTTATTTTTGAGAATATTACAGTAAAATTATCTTACAGTCGGAGAGGTTTGGACGTGGAGAGATATTTTAATGTTCTGGTAGGGACAGGGAACGTGTTAAGAAAACATGCACAGAATACACTTCTCGTAGCACATTACACACAGTTTTTAACGTTTTTTGGCGTACAATAAATAAAATAAAATTAAAATAAAGTCGTTCAGGTGATCGATGACCCTGCTCTAAGGCTTCATAATTAAGAATATAAACAGAAACTGCGTTAAAAAAATTGCATATTGATGCAGCACCAGGAAAAGATGTAGGTACTGTAGGTTCCCAAACACAAAACCGTGTTGGGCCCACCCTCTGGAAAAAATCCTCCATATTTACTACTAAAAACATGTAATAGAATAACCATGTGTACAAAACAAATAAAAATTATCTATCTGCTTAAAAATTTGAAAATATATTACATATACAATCATATTCGATGATTTTTTGTCGAATATTTTTTTTTCTGTGCACATGGCCCCCCATGGATAGGATCGTAAGCAACTGCTAAATTGACTCGCCGGTAAATCCGACCCTGAGCACCACAACGAACTCGCCTGGCCCCTTTTCTCAAAATTCGGCGCTGTGGCCCCCCAGCAGCCAGAGGCATCAGGACAAAGGTAGCGACCACCCCAGCTGCAAAGTACCGGAGGAGTGTAGCGCTTCTGCATAAACGCACGGAAAACCCCAGAGAGGCGATTTACAAACTTCGGACGCCGGTGGCCAAAACGTATGGGTCATTTTTGACGTGTTCCCCATCAGTTGTCAGGGTGAGGCGAACATTTATTACTCATTTGTGAAACTTTTACGTCACAGCTCCCCGACAAAAAATGTGAGCCGTAAATTAAATGACCAATTTCTACCTTTTGTACAGAAAATTAAATGAATTATTTATCTGGTGTCAAATGGAAGTATATTTTTTAATACCCTGGCATTCTCGTCACTTTCCATCCTGCATTGCCCCACCCTGCCTGCTGCCCTACAAATCTGCCACACTTCCCACCCCTCACCCTCATTTCACCCACCCCAACCCACCGCGCTCCACCCCACCATTTTTAAATAAGAGCACAATGCTGTATTCGCGAACAAATTCAAAAAAATGAGTTTAGTTTTGGGAAAATTTCGGAAATATGGCGAAAGTTTCATGTTAAGAAACCGAAAAAGAAAAATCTGTTTCAAATTCGCAGGGTCTCAAGTGCAAATGGGTCGATGGAGGAATATTCATTTCGGAGAAAATCCTACGGACAGTTTAGGCGCTAGAGTTGTCCACAGAAAGATGGCCGTACTGAGAGACGTGTTGAGAAATAGCACATTTCCAGTTTAAAGTTCCCACAAATCGTGTATTTTTACTACACTCAAAGCTATATCGCGCGGCTGGATTCGTACTGCCCCAACAGGAAATCAATTACCGTCTGGCCAGGAATATTGGTGGTGGTGGGAAATTGAAAAATATACATGAAGAAGACAGTAATTTTCGGCCCGGTGGCCGAGATCGCTAAGGCAGTAGTATCGTGGTGATCTCGGACCGAAGGGTCGCGGGTTCGGGTCCCGCCTCGGGCATGGTTGTATTTGTGTTCGTTCTTTCGTACCCCTTATCATCACCAAATCGTTTCATCCTCATAGTTACCACACCGTTAACAGCAATAGTGGTCGCTAATGACCTAAGATGTTGATGCGACCTTAAATAACCAATTATATACAAAGACAGTAATTAAAAACATATAGGAACAAGAAATGCCCACTTTTTCGGTATCAGGGACACCCAAAATCAGGAGAAAACTCGATCGTGGATCACTACCGAATTTTATTTCGAGGCGTAAACGAGGCGATGCAACGCACGAGGCAAACCGCAGGGAGCGCTCTCCCACGCGGCCGCCGCAACGGCTGCTCTCGCCAGGGCTGGGCTGGGCCGCGCCTTCGGAAGGCGGCGTGCGATTCTCAGAAGCACGGACCTGCGCGGAACTCTCCTCAGTCCAGCCAGCTGTTGGGTGGGGGCCGATCCGGGAGGGGGACGGGCACAAAGGGCATATTTCTAAAGCGTAACCACGCATGCATGCTGCAACCCCAAATAGGGCCAGAATTGGTCAGAATCATAGGACCGTTCCAAGGAGTTGCAAGGGTGAACACTAAGGTGTTGCGAGTGAAACGATACGTTTGGATTGGCGTGAGTTGCAAGATCACATGAGATTCGACTCAGTTGAATGCAGCACACGTGTTGCATTATTTGAAATTGTAATTTGCTTGAAACTTGGTAACATCGTAATGTTAAATATTACTAATGTATTCGAAGAGTTAAAGTTCTTAACCGCAGAGTTAATCAGAAATACATACGACTCCTTATGCTACGAATTAGTAAAATGTACTATTATTAAATACTTTTTTGTATACATATTTTTAAGGTTTTTAACTACTACGTCGTACAGCGACTGTGATTGAGTTGACTGTAGGGAGAACGTGTAAGGACAACACGAACACACACAAACATCCATTTCAGAAGCGGGATTCGAACCCACGACATTTTGAGCCGAGGCACCTACGGCCCTTCAGCTTCAGCGTCCTCGGCTATTCAGGGCGGCATTAAACAGAACACTTCGAGGAAAGAGATCAAAGAGTAGGCAACTTATTTCAGTCCATAATAGTTCCGTAGCGGAAAATTTTCATACACTTGTTTTCTGAACACTTAACTGTATTTTGTGCATGCGACCCCCTTAACTAAAATACGGGGGTGTACGAAATCGGGTATATATACATTTGCATGCTGAATATCCGTACATTTATATAATGTACAATGGCTTGTTTTTATCCTTCTGATTTATAACGACTTCCATTCTACTTTGTTTAAATAAAAAATGAAAAATAATGAAGTGAAATATATTCAGCTGAGGAAGAAGGACATCGTGACATCACTCGCAGAATATTTCGTTACACAATTATACTTCGATTAAAACCTGCAGTCCATTGACACCTGGTCAGCTGTGACGCTGTCTTCCCATCTGGAGCTTGAACGTCATTTCAATGACGTCACTATAGTGACGTTTAAGCTCCCGGTTGGATGACCAAGTGTCACAGCAAACCAAGTGTCAACGGACATAATGTTTCAATCTGAATATAGTGTTTCATTTTGCTCACACGGTAGTCGTCGCATCTCCTAGTGACCATATTTCAAACAACTTGAAACGCCTCCAAGATTCTGGCCAATGAGAAGGCTTAATTTGGGACTGCACGATAAACATTATTACGATTTAGAAGTATGCGCACTGGTGCCATGGCCGCTTCCCCAAGTTTGTTTTGTAATTTTACTCAATCTATTCCCAATAATTATGTCGCATCACAAGAGCCCAGACAAATATGTAGTATAAAAATGTAAAATACTCTACATAAGATGATAAGAATATGTAACAAGTGTGAGGAAAAGGATATCATGTAAACCTTAAATATAATAATATATTAATTTAATCAAAGTATACCCATCAATATAAAACATTTAAAAACAACTATATTTCCAAATTTGACATTATAATAGGCAAATATTTTTTAAACTAATTTTTAATTGCTTGAATTACTGGATTTATATTTATTCTAAGAGTACAGTTTTAGCTTTGTGAGAAATGAGAAACAATTGTATGAAAAAATGGCTCTCATTACAGTGAGCCGAAAATAAACCGGCTTAGGTGTCTCAGGGCATCGATTTTTGTCAGTGCAGTGCCTCTGACCGGGAGGTCCTACGTTCGAGTCCCGATTGATTGATAGATGATACCGGGCCCGTCAACTGCCAAGGTCATAGTACCATACGTTTAGTGCATTTTTTTCCTCGGGAGGTGGCGGAGTTTTTTCCTCCGCTGGATGGTGAGATCCGGCGACAACCTACCTGTAATCTAGCGTGGATTTCCCCAAAAGGGTATCTCCCACCAGAGGGGCATCACCCCAGCAGGGACAAGCTCTCAGATCCCGACGGGTCTCCCGACATCTTTGTTAGTGTAGTTCATATAAGTGTAAGTGGGTGTAAGTAAGGGAAGAGTATACGGCAAAAAAGAGTGAAGGAAGGACCGCGCGCGGTACGTGGCCCGTTTATTGTGGTACTGTTCCGGCATTCGCCTGGTTTTAATTGGAGAAACCACGGAAAGCTACCGATCAGAGCAGTCGGCCACTATAATACTCCTCCAGACGACTGAATTCGGCCCCTTAAATTTAACGGCGATGTTACGGCCCCTTAAATTTAAAACCGATATTTTAATTCTGAGGCTACTTTACATGAAGCCTCTGATACATTTTCAAAGAGATAGCTCCGTTGTTTTTGTTTAAATTTTGTAGTTGGATAGTGTGAAGGTCGTTTAACAGAAGAGTGCAGGTCTCATGTTCGTTGAAAACCCTGACTTTCGGAAAATTGCAAAAGTTCAACATTTTTCGGCGTCTTCTACAACTACAATTATAAATATAGAGATTTTTCCTTTAATGAAATCTGTTCCTTAAACATAGATTTTGAAATAAGGTCATAAACAACTTTTCAAAAATTTGAGTACTTTTTGAAAATTGCAAAAAGTCTTTCTGCAACTACAATTATGAAGATTTTTTTTTCTCAGTGAAATGTGTTCATCAAAAACAGATGTTTAAATAATGTAATATGAAAATATTTTGCGAAATTTTGTGTCAAACATTGACTATATTTCTTTAAAAAAACAGCACAATTTGTTTGGATTAAATTTGGACCATTGACGTTTAGGAGACGAGGTAAAGGACGTTTAAGAGAATGGTGCAGGCCTCGTGGTTGATTTGCCCGTTTTTTCGAAAACTGAAAAACATAAAAAAATTCTGCGTTTTCTCACAATTTCAATTGTGAAGATACATTTTTTTTACTTTCAGTACAAGTTCTTTAAATTACTTCAAATTAAGTTTTTCGTAAACGGAATAGATTCCTGTCAAAAAGAGCTTCAAATTTCGCATTTACAGTAATGTTTAATCGCCATTTTCTTAAATGCGGCTTCAAATTATGTAATGAAAATTTCTATTTAGGTCAATGTTTTACATTTCTTTAATATTCTTGAAGTAATATTTCGGTTCTACTATTAGGAAACCGGAAAGTTGAAAAAGTGTTCAAAAACTTTTCTTTGTGCGACAATAAATGACAACTGGCAAGAGGATGGGTTAAGGCTAAATGTACCGACACTAGTTCCATTTGTCGCCACCACGTGGCAGCACCAAAATAAGCAAAATTTACTAGACCGATAACGTCTGAACAAATTGTCCGATTTTCGGTCTGTAAACGGAATTGGACTCCTTTTTAAAATAGAATTCACGCTACGATGCCGTTTTTTCAAAAAATATTTCCCAAAAAAAATTTAAAATGATTTCTCTTAGTTCCGGGAAGAAATTAAAAATGTGGGCTCATAGCGCGATGACGACGTGCTTCCTGAATTCAACGCCGTGTCAATCATGCAAATCGGATGAATAGGAGCGGCGTAAAGTGAAATTTCGGAAAAAATACCTGATCCCCCTTCCCTCTTCCCCCCTCCCCCCTACCGCAGTGAACTTGGAGTAAGCATTCGCAACGATATTCGAGAACCACTGTCCCAGTGCCATATCGGATTTGGAAATCCCGGAACCCCTCCCCCACGGCCACTTTAGCCTAGCCCTTCGCGGCGGGCGCTGAAAGAACGCCCGCCCGGTGCCTAGAGGTTCTCACAGACGAACAACCTGCTCCATGGTTTCACAATGGGCAAACTGAATCAGACCTGTAGAGATATTTCAAGATTTTCACCGTGAAATATAAAGATGGAGTCTCACAATTGTTATAAATCTTGGAAACTCAGTCATCGAAGTGAAGATTCGAAGGATTATATAGTACGAGTATATACACTTTACCTTCGATTCCTCTCCATTCGCGTGATTGTGATTATTATTATTATTATTATTATTATTAAATAATAATGATAATAATAATAATAATAATAATAATAATAATAATAATAATAATAATAATAATAATAATAATAATAATAATAAAGTCTTAATGTTTCGTTCTTTTCAAATATTATATTTCTCTGCTAAGAAAGCAAAGTATATAAGTCAGAGAACTCAGCAGGGTTGTACGATGTTTAGAAAAATAGTATCTTAATGTAGAAATGTAAAAGTTGCCGAACTGTATAACAAAACATAATTTATCCCCCTCATAGACGGATATTCCTCTTCTAGTGTGGTGTTCCTGTGTAAGGGTTAAAGTTGTATTGCTTTCATGACAATTTAATGCATTAAAAAATACATATATATATATATGTCACAATACAATGATTTACACTACATCCTTTTATATTATCATTTACGTAGTTTGTATCAAAATGACGCGCCGGGAATTACTTATTCCAATCATCAAGTTTATACAAATATAACAGAATCATTTTATATCAACATAACTTACTAAGTAAGCTGGGACATGTCACGATTCTTAATATTAGATTTTAATGTTTGTTACAGTGTTGGATTCAGGATGCATCTCGCCTGCGCGCTATTTTACCACTTCTTCAATTTTGTCCCAAAGTACGAAAACAGTTTTAAAAATTTTACTTGGGAAAACAGATTCATCAGGTGAAGTCTATCAAGGAGACAAACGCCGTTTTGAGATCAAAAATCGAGTCGCAGGATAAAAGAGCTCATGCGTAATTTCGGCTCATTCTTTCTGGTAGTGGAATGATAACGGAAGATCTTAGAAGTAAAATGTATGTAAAATAAGATGTTAGGACATGGAATATTGGTGGTATCTACACAATTAGTTCAATTTTCTTTTTGAAATCAGTTTCCAAATCGGAATTGATATTTTGAGTAGTGCCTCAAATAACTTTTGGATGGTATGAAGACGGAAATATGTGAACAAGATATACAGTTTTATACAACTATTACAGATGATATGAGACCGTTTGGTTGTGTTACAGCATCACTAGTTTGATAAGTGGAGAAAAATATATTGAGATTGAAAGGGACGAAACCGACTGCCCGGCTTGCCTGCCTGAGAGCAATGCCTCCTCCCGAAGCCGCAGGCCGCCGGGTTTGGCCGTTCGGCCGCGTCGAGGTTCGGGTGACGCAACTGGAGGGATCAGGTACTTTTTCCGAAATTACACTTTACGCCGCTCCTATTCATCCGATTTGCATGATTGACACGGCGTTGGATTCAGGAAGCACGTCGTCATCGCGCTATAAGCCCACATTTTTTAATTTCTTCCCGGAACTATGAGAAATCATTTTAAATTTTTTTTTGAAATATTTTTTGAAAAAACGGCATCGTAGCGTGAATTCTATTTTAACAAGGAGTCCAAAGCCGTTTACAGATCGAAAATCGGACAATTTGTTCAAACGTTATCGATCTAGTAAATTCCGTGTGATAGTGCTGCGATCTATTGATTTTTCCTATAAGTATTTTTCGGTGCATTTAGCCTTAATACCGTAAAGCCAGTCCACACCAAGGAAAATAAAAAACTTTACTACGAGAAAGTCTGTGCCATTGAGTAAAAATAGTTTAAATGAAATACGTTAATCAAAAAATAGATTTTCAAAAACGATCATGTTGAATTTTTCGACAATATGAGTATTTTTGTGTAATTTGGCGACAAACATAGTCGCCCACTCCGAATTTACTGCGCTTCGTGAACATAATTTGAGTTGTTTTTGGAAGCTATTGCTGTTCTTATAAAAGACAGTAGATTGTTGAAAATTAACTTCGAACTAACAAATTACTTCTTTATTTCAAGAATTTTTTATCGCTGATTATGGAATGTTTCATTAGTACAAGTTTGAAATTACTACTGTTCCTGGCTATCGAAATAAACGCTGGTATTCTCCACAGGCGCTTTGTTTCAAATGGATTTGTTTGTATTATATTAGCACTATTTCTAATACTTGACATGAAAGAAAAATTGAATACCAAAAATGTATACCAATATTTTACTTTAATTTCATATACCGCTACCTGCGCTTCCTACCCACCACCCGGGAACAATGCGGCGTAAGAAATGGGTCTACTGGCATTTCCTGGTGGGCAATCCCGTCAAGATCTCCGCATGTTTATTTTCTTCGTGCTCCCAGTCAATTCGGACACTGTCACTCTTAATCTCCGTGTAGGCCATAAGCAAAGATAGCTTCGACTGCGCTTTTCTACCAAAGAAGATAAAATTCTCGTTGAATATGATAGACATAATAACATGATCGTTTCGATCGAAAAAATAGCAAAGAGGTACCGCCGATGTCATCAAAGAATAGGCGCGACATTAATCGAAGCTCAAACTTACATGAATTGTAGTAGTGTTAATAAATAATTAAAAAACTAATCGGAAGTCAGCTATTGAGTTCCCGGTGAGACGTTTGTTCCACAAATATCTCGTCCATGCACGTGCAACCCACAGGCAACCATATAGGTGTTATCGGGTGCTACTTGTCCGCATATTCACGTAAATATTTTTGTTGAAGAGCTCATGATTAACCCATAATATGCTTAACAAGCCCAAATCTTGCTTCAATACAAGCGGAGTGAGTTTATATGTGTGGATGGTTTAACCTTTTGACTAAAAGGGGCCAACAGTGAGAAAAGAAACATTAAGTTAGGAGGTGGGTGTATATTACGACCAAGAGAAAGATTCCCGAGAGATCCAATTCTGCGAACTGATTAGACAAGATTGAAAATGCAGATGATGACACCGGAAAATACAGATCATATCACCGGAAAACGAAGATAACCGGTGCGACACTGCAGATCAGACACTTGGAGAGGACGTACTTAAAAAAATGTGTGTGACTCATTTAAACGCGGGGCCATAGCCAGCCGCCAATCTTATTTAAAGGAAATTAAATTTATCTACGAATATGGACTCGCATGACTGTCATTGTGTTGACGCGAAAATACTTTGTTTGCTGAAGTTTCCGTGAACCAGTGGCGGCTGTTGTCACAACAAACTGGAGGTTGCAGCTCCATCGAATGACGGAAATGTAATTTCCAAAATTCAGAACACTATAATAAACGTAAGCAATTCATGTAAATTAATTAAAACTAAGTTGAATAAAAGTCTATATTGATTACTTTCATAATTTTATGCGTAGTGACCACATCAGTTGTATTCACCTCGCGGTGCTGGCATATTCACCGCGTAGTTCTTTGGACTTTAATGTCCAATGGACATTCGAGTTTCTGTATTAGTAATACATTGAGAGAATTGACGGTAATAGAATTCATACAAAACAAAAAAATAACTTGGTTCCAAAAATTAGGTGATTGCACTCCAGCACTTTGCAACAATAACTATTGTTTAGATACGTTTTTCACAAATTAAATTATTTTATTTCCAAAATTTCACTACTCTGGAACATATTGCAATAATGAGAAATTTTCTACACTCCTATTCACTTTAAACGATGCACTCACCGTAAGAATCAGAAAGAGTCTTTCTTCCAGAACGGCCAACTGTACAGAAAGGACTCAGTACAGTACATTTTGAATCAACGAACTTCACATGAAATAAAACCGGGAGCGGTAGCTCAGTGCATCAACTGATGTCACTGCAGCGCCTCTGGCCGGGAGGTACTAGGTTCCCACTCCCCACGGCGGCAGGATTTTCGACACTAGCTTTTCAGCTAGGTCGAATTCAGTCGCTGTCTGGAGGAGAATCTAGCGGTCGGCTGCTCTGATCGGTAGTTTTCCGTGATTTCTCCGATCAACACCAGGCGAATGCCGGAGCAGTACACTATCAAACGAGCCACGGACCGCGCGCGATCTCTCCTTCCCATTCCTTGTCCTATCCTCTCCCCTTACACACACACTTACACTAACATGCAGTACACTACAACATATCCCGGGAGACCGGTCGGGGGCTTAGAGCTTGTCCCGGCTGGGGCGGTGCCCCGCTGGTGGGAGAGTCCTGGTTAGGGGGAAACCCCACTAAGAACGCCGGAATCCGAGGGTAGGTCGGCGCCGGATCTCGCCATTCAGCGGGGGATCACCGCCATCTTCCGAGAAAAACATACACTAATGGGACTAATGACCAGAGCAGTTGACGCGTCCGGAAACACGAAAAAATCAATCAATGCAACGGTTCGCCCGCGGTAAACACGGAGATCATATTACATCCATTTGCAAAACATTTCCAAAAACCTAATTCTAGAATTCCATAGCTCTTAGACAATGGGTCTTGTACCAGCTAGTGAAGTCTCATGTGAATCCTGGTGTCCACATCGTTAGTGTTGGGTTTAAGCTACGGAAACGGTAAGGTTAGAAAGTATTTAAAACATGACCCATGAAAGTGCAATAGTGTACTTAACGGTGAAGCAAAGATAATAATTTTAGAATTTTCGGAAGAGCACTTCAATTGCATCTTTAAGTTGTGAAATTACTGTTATTGATATTTTAGCAATTTATTTACGAGTTACCTGAACATGAAAAACTCATCTGCAAATTTAAAATATTTTAATAGTTTGACATTAAATAATATAAAAATAAAAAAATAATTTTCGTAGAAAACCTACAAGACCGCTAAAAATCTAATACGTTGTTTTCAGTGATACATTTTAAAAAGTGAGATACATATTTTTGGCATTAATTAATTAATTAATTAATCAAAATTTTTAAAATTAAGAAATTACAGAAACCCCACTGTGCGTATTACATCATACTAAGCCCTAGTCAGTACTCTCAAAAACGTTTGAAAGTAATGCGTACATTATTCTGTTTCCATGGAATCAAAATTGTTCAGGAATAAAAGTCATTTTCCATTTTTCGTACAATCCCATTTTCGTACATTTCGTCCCATTTCCCATTTTTCGTACATTTCAAATTTTTCGTACTTCTATCATTAATTCACTTATTCCTTGTGTCACTCTTAATACAGTACCAAATTATTCACTTTTTATTGTAAAGAAGGGATGCTCTCCTCAAAATTCGAAAACGACCTTTTTTAATAGCATCCTACTGTGTTTGTTCACATATCTTTTCTAAATAAATTACTAAAAAATGTATAATTTCTATTCAATTTTTAGACGTCTCCATAATAAATACGTATGAAAAACAACGGCAAATCCATAATCAGTCATCAAATAATTCGCAATACATTGTTTTTGGTTAAGAATTGTACATTTTCCGAATCAACCTCCGTTCTCCGAAAGGAACGGCGAAACGGGTAGTGTGTGGGCGAAGAAGGCAGATCGCCCCTCTTCTCAGGATTCTGTGACTGTCCCGACCTTTTGCACTCACATCCGCACGGCATCGCGCACGCCATGGAAGCACGGGATCGTATCACCGGAAGAGTGGATTATCATCCCAATTCGCGATTTACTTCTCGTGGACTCGTGTGGGCAAACTGTGAAGCTTGTTCGTTTATGGAATCCGCAACGAAAGCACCGTAGGCATGGAGATCCTTATAAAACATTAATAAGACATTTATTTGGTCCTAATAACACATTTATTTTTCCTATTATTATTTACTTACTGTCATACAAAATGGTGTAGTACAACTGTAAAGATTATTTTCGCATCCTGCATAAGAACTTAGTGCACAGGGCAGGTATGGGTCGGAAACCATCAATGTCCAGGAACATTTCGCTTGATATTTTTAAGTGCATACTCTTCACACACACACACTAATTGTGTTAGTCATGTGACATAGATATCAAATATAGATGTTGCCAAACACGGATGTTCAATATTTTAAAAAAATATTGTTAATAATTAGGGAGCGGAATTTGATGACCTAAAACATCGCCAAAAATGATCAATATAATGCTCTTAAAATGATTCATAAAATGCCCTAAAAGAAAAGAAAAATGTAAAACAGTTGATCAAAACCACTTCAGATGGACAACTCATGCTGATAAATATGTTACTGATGTAATTGAAGTCTCTTCCTTTCGTCCAAGTGAACTCAGGTTGCGAACTTTTGATTTGGACACTTCTTTACATGGAAATCACTCTTAGTTATCCCGAAATCGACCAAACTGACAATTGCGCGGGTAGGCGGCACAGGAACATTACATTACCCACTCACAACGGCCAACATTACAATTTCTAAGAAAAAAATGAATAGGTTACTCAGAAATTTTGTTAAGAAAATTTTATTCAATCTCGTAAATATTATTTGAATCAAGTACTAATAAAATGGTATTAAGATTTAAGAAATCACCGAAAATGTTTAAAAAATGACGGAAAAGGGTAAAAAATTACTTAATAATAGACGAAAAATACCGGGAGCGGTAGCTTAGTGCATCAACTGATGTCACTGCAGTGCCTCTGGCAGGGAGATCCTAGGTTTGAGTCCAGACGGTGGCAGGATTTTCGACCCTACCTTTTCAGCTAGGTCGAATTCAGTCGCTGTATGGAGGAATTCAGTCGCCGGCTGCTCTGATCGGTAGTTTTCCGTGGTTTCTCCGATCAATACCAGGCGAATGCCGGAGCAGTACCCTACCAAACGGGCCACGGACCGCGCGCGATCTTTCCATCCTCTTCCTTGTCCTATCCTCACCCCTCACACATACACTTACACTAACATGCATTACACTACCACACATGCAGGGAGACCGGTCGGAAACTTAGAACTTGTCCCGGCTGGGGCGGTGCCCCGTTGGTGGGAGAGTCCTGGTTAGGGAAAATCCGGGTCGTCGCCGGTTCGTCGGCGTCGGATCTCGTCATCCAGAGGGAAGATCACAGCCACCTCCCGATGGAAAATACAAGACTAATGACCTCATTAGTTGACGGGCCCGGAATCTCAATAAATCGATGAAAAATCAAAAGAAGGTTTATAAAAATGGGCCATTTCCTTTTGTAATAGAATCAAATTAATGTCTCTACTGAAAAACATTGTTTTAAAGTGAAAAGAAAAATATTTCATTAAAATTATTAATAATACATCGCCCCAAAACCATTTGTGTTTTTGAACATCGATGTTTTAAATTTTGTTTAGACATGTGACCGACCCCGCAACATTGGCTACTCTCTTTAACGAATACTTTACGAGAATTGCTGCCCATATCACTAAGAGTCTTCAGCCACAAAATTCAATATCAGACATTTCCTCAAAAATTTTAGAGAATATAAAATTCGTTCGTGTTATATACAATGTTGTTTACAAGGAGAAGTGAATAGTACTACCGTGTAGCCAGTAAAGAATCCCGGAGGGGGGGGGGCTGAAACGTACCCCCCTCATACTCCATCTTCGCGATAATGCAATTATCAGTAAAAATAATTGTTTTTGATCAAGTTACGCATGGGACCTTTAAAACATGAACCAGGACGTGGTTAAAATTACTTCTGCTTCACGTACATCTGGTCATCCTTGATGGCACTTATGCGGGTTTTAAAGTATGGAAGGGGGGAGTATGTTTGACAATTGATGTAGAAGGTCTGGTGGTCATATCATTGCATATCTATGTAAGAAATATGATTGCAGTAACATAGTACTCACTACTTACTACTTACAGTAACATACCAAACTCGCATTTCAAATGTTCCGTTTCGAAGTATAAATATATTAAAATGTAACTTAATATGTAATAATAAGTGAAATACGTAATTATACCAAAAAAATTAAAACAAAAATGGTTTTAATTCGTTCAAAATGCCTTGAAAATTCTAAAGAATGTTATCGAAAGCAGATATCACGTTCCTGTAAAAATATGTATTTACATATAAATCCGTTCCGTAATCATGACATTTTACTTTCAAAATTACCTTACCGGGTGCGGTAGCTCAGTGCATCAACTGATGCCTCTGACCGGGAAGTCCTAGGTTCAAGTCCTGACGGCGGCACGATTTTCGAAACTATCTTTTCAGCTAGGTCGAATTCAGTTGCTGTCTGGAGGAGAATTCTAGCGGCCGGCTGCTCTGATCGGTAGTTTTCCGTGTTTTTTCCGATCATTACCAGGCGAATGCCGGAACAGTACCCTACCAAACGGGCCGCGGACCGCGCGCGATCTG
The DNA here is from genome assembly GCA_011170035.1 of Teleogryllus occipitalis. NCBI lineage: Eukaryota > Metazoa > Arthropoda > Insecta > Orthoptera > Gryllidae > Teleogryllus > Teleogryllus occipitalis. The sequence goes on from BLKR01001050.1 coordinate 151,656, forward strand.
TCCTTCCCATTCCTTGTCCTATCCTCATCCCTTACACATGCACTTACACTAACATGCAGCACACTACCACATATTCTGGGAGACCGGTCGGGAGTTTAGAGCTTGTCCCGACTGGGGCGGTGCCCCGCTGGTGGGAGAGTCCTGCTTAGGGGAAAACCCCACGAGCCGACGGTAGGTCGGCGCCGGATCTCACTATCCAGCGGTGGAAGATCACCGCCATCTGTCGGGGGAAAACATGCCCCACACTAACGGGACTAATGACCAAAGCAGTTGACGCGCCCGGAAACACGAAAAAATCAATCACTCAAAATTACCTTCATATGGAATCCGTGGTATTGGTTGGTTATGATCGCATCTTAAACAACGATCTCAGAGAGTAGAAATACCTTACTGAAATGATGGAACATATTGTACACACCTCTTTGACTCTTTGCCAATTGCACACGGAGTCCCTACACTCGAGCTCCCTAGTCCTCGCTCAGCTCGGCATAGCACGGCCCGGTAGAAAAGATGAGCTCCACTCGGAACGTCACGGCTCAGTTTGAAGTGCTGCCCACCTTCCTTTCCAATACGGACTTCCTAGTTTTCGGTCACTCTTTCTATCGACCTGTGCGTACCATGTTTCTTCTTGTGAATCAATTATTTCTATAACTATTAATGATTTCTTCAGAATTTAAAAAAATATTCCGTTGTTTCTCATAGCTATCTAGTCCAAGATGAGTTATTACGCCGAGTTTTCTGTCAATAAAGTTGACAGCTCTGCACTGCTGAGACGTAGACAGAACCCGCCTCTCCCAGCACCCCCCGGTGTTGAGTATCAAGAAAAAGTGCGCGATTAGTATTCTCTTCCTACTATACATAAACGATATGCCCTCGACGATTCGAAACGGAAGAACAGTTCTCTTTGCAGATCGTACGAACATTTTTTGCAATAAAGAAATCGTAAATAGTACAATATTAGATGTTTCAAATTGGTTTCGAAATAACAAATTAATAGTAAATGAAAAGAAAACAGTTTTAATGCAGTTTTCCATTTCAAATAAAGAATTGTGTACTCCATTGAAAATGAACGGCGTACCATTGACTGATGCTAAGATAACAAATATTTTAGGTCTCTCAATTTAGTCAGACTTCAAATGGGACATTCATTTAAATGAATTGAACACAAAATTAAGTTCATTTTGCTACGCGATCAGAATTCTTTCAAATTCAGTCAGCCTTCATACTGCTCGTTGTGTATATTTCGCCAATGTTCATTCCCGCCTGAGATATGGCAGAACATTTTTAGTTACAAAAAAGAATTGTACAAATAACAAGTAAATCTCACCCACGTGATTCTCGTAAGCCTTTCTTCATTAATCTAGGAATTTTACCATTACCGCGTCTGTTTATTTACGAATCAGTGGTTTTTGTCAAAAATGACTTGCTTAAGGGCGGGAACATATTTTCAGAAAACGCCGATGTCTAAAAATATAACAGTCGATGTAATCACGTCCATTAAGGTGACAGTGTCAACAGCTCACCAAAAAAAAATTCACACGCATGTACATTATTTTACAACACACTACCAGATGATATTAAACAATTAAATTCGATAGAAAAGTTTAAAACCCAATTAAAATCCTTTCTGCTGCATAACTGTTTCTATACAATTGGAGACTACTGAGCATCAAAACAAAAGTAACATTAATTTTAACAGTGATATTTAATATATTATTTACCATTTGGACTGTATAATTCTAAACAACCTGTAACAAGTATTTTACTGCAGTCAATGACCCCCATCTCGATCTGGTTTTTCGTCCAGTTTCCCTGATCGTTTGAGCAAATGCTGAAATGGCCCCTTGTTTTGCTTCTGGACATAAATGTAACTTCATGATCTGTGCACGTCTTCTAGATTTCAGTGGGAAATACAGTTATTCAAATTATCGTTCTCCATGATGTCGCGACAGGATTCCTTGACGAAGGACATGATGAGGGATAAGAGCCCAAATTTATTGCTGATTTACCTTGGGAAATAGATTTTATTACATTGGTGCAATTATTTTGTTGACAATCCTTGCAAAAAAAACGCTCATTTTCTTTCTGTATTCAGAATTCAAGTAGTATATGAATTAAGGTAGGGATCACAGAATTTTGAAAACGTGCACAGAATTCACTTCTCCTCATAGCACGTCACACTGTTTTAATGTAAAATAAATGAATATATAATAAATCTCTAATATTAAATTCGGGCGCAACAAAATGTAATTTGACAGTGACCGTGTGACTGACAATTATAATTAATATTCAACAGAAAACTAAGTTAAAAATAATAAAAACAAAGGACAAAACAGCCTGAAAGCCTGAGCGCCCGTGCCATCTCAACCGGTCAGTCTTCAAGTTCGACGAATAAGGGACGGGAAGAAGGGACAGGCCCTCTACGTCCACAGCGTATACGTTCACCGCCTCAACATGTGCGAAATACCGGGTGACAGATCAAAACACAAACCTGCTGTTCGAGGCACTGAGAGAAAACTGAAAGAATTGCAACACTGTTTCTGGGACAGCTCCTTTGACTGCATTTCCACGACAATCCCCTCTCTCACCCTACCCTACCTTTCAGTCGCCCCTTTCTGTGGTCTGTGTCATACCTGATCAAAACAAAACAGACAATCACTTCATTCACGGTTTTGAAGTTAACTTACGGCGAGTCCCAGCATGCAGTAACGCAGATTTGTCGGGAAGGAGTATTTCCGAACGCAATCTTCAAAGAGTGCCAGGTAGAGCTCAGAGGAAAAATTTCATCGGAGTCAATTCGGAACACGAGTGCGTACCATATTTCGGTTCGTGAAGTGCTATCTTGAGACCAGGGCATGCTTGATCGGAAAAGCAATCGCCGAAATATAGTGCTCACGCAGCGAACACTGCAGAAAGTTCGGGATGTTCTTTCTTCTCCGAAAATATCATTAAGGAAGCGTTAACAACAGTGTATTCTTTCTTATGGAAGTGCGCACTGTGCCACAGCAAAATTGAAAATGCGCATATTCAAACAGCGGCCATCTCAGGAGGTTAAGATTTTTGATCAGGCTGCTCGCACGAATTATTGTAATTGGCTGCGACGATTTTTTAGCGAAGGTCTAGAGGCATTTGAATAAGTATTTCTAGTGATGGGGCTTGATTTCATCTACATTATTATACGTTAACCAGCAAAGCAAAACAGTAGACTCGGGTACTGAGAGACCACAGGAAACAGTAGAGACCATTGCTTTCAAAAACAATTGGAGTATGGTGAGCCATTCCTTTTCTCAGAATAATTGGTCCGTTGTTTTTCAAAGAAACAGCAACGGCGGATACATATCACAATACATTAAGAAATTTTAGAGTGTTCTTGAAAAGGATGAAAGCAATTGTTTTCAGCAGGATGGGGCGACGTCACATACAGCCAAGTCGATAATGCAATTTCTGGAAGAATTTTTTTGGAACCGAATAATTTCACGAGGTTTGTGCTTTCGTTTCACTTCGTTCGTCTGATTTGTCACCACCAGATTTGTATCTTTGAAGATGCCTCAAAAGTAAATTTTCTGCAAACAAGTCTGCTAATCAAGAAGAGCTCCAAAAAATATCGAAGAAACGATTCGCGTGATTGACGAAGAAATGTTACGTCGTGCAGCAGTAAATATTCTCATGCGAGTTAACGCTTGTTTGTTAGCATTAAAGGAGGGCATTGTAACATTTTTTGTTTGTTGAAATTTGCTTACTTCGGACACAACTTTTCTTCATAATAAATAATTTCCATTTCTCCTTTACCGATAACTTCATTTGCTTTCTTGTTTTTGTTTAAAGGGAATGTCCAAAATCCTTATCGTTAAGGTTAAATAGGATAAAGAGCAAGGCTGTGATGTACCGCTAACCAGTGACTATCTTTTACTGACAACTTCACCAGTGATTATTATGCACGGACTACTGAGCCCGCTCATTCAAAACTACTTTTATTTTTAAAGTAACATTATTTCAACAACAACGGTAATAATAATAGTTATCAATAAAATAAGAAAGTATGCAACAATCATAGATGTAGACTGTCCACTGACAACCTCAATGAGACATAATCGGAGATGATTTCTAAATACCAGAATTTAGCAGCAGAAATCCAATATGTTTGGCGACCGAGTAAGGTAGAAATAGTGCAAGTCAGTTAATGCACCATGGTTTATAAGAAATTAAAAGTTACACAAAGAACTCTCAATTCAAGACATTAAAACATGGATACTAAAAATCTCAAAACATTTCTACTCATCCTTACACACTAGCCCAGCTTGTAGATACCCGGGTACGTAAAAAATACCAGACCATCGAAGTTAACCCGAGCGAAAGATAGTTCTCTAGAGGAAGGTAGTACGAACAGTGTTCGTTGCTTCGAACACAAACTCACAACATTTGGGTTCCACGTGACCAAATCATGATAGCTGTTCGATCCATTCTGAATAATATTGAGTTATTTTTAACGACAAAGTGTACAGCCAATACACGGGCAAACCAGTTGGTGGTCCATTAAGCACTATTTTTGCGGAATTGGAAATGCGTAAACTAAAAATTTATTCTGTCCATCAGTTAGAAATACAATCAGACAAGTGAAGAGCCCTGTACATAGTTACTTTAGAATTATTACATTTGGTTTTGCGATACAAACAAATACCATATCACGATGCCACGCTGTTTACAAAATACCTAATAAATTAAACTGCAACAATGCGCAACAAAAGGTTTACTGTTAACCTAAAAGACCAAGAAACAAATTTGACCTTCAGAATATTGTTTATCGGATAAATTATCAACAATGTTCTAAATCTTACATTGGGCAAACTAAGAGAAAACTGAAAGCACGTGTATCTAAGGATATTCGTAATATTTATGAAATCTCGGATAAGCAAAATTCAATTACGACACACCGCATCGTGTTTTGTTTGAGACATCCAGCTGGCCAAAACCCATTTTTCGAAGTTTCACTTTTGGGCGATGTTTTTGATCCGTTCGGTAGATAAATATCCAGAGTACATGGTCTCAGTGTTTGTAAGGTGCTGATTCAGAAGATTCAGTCTCACGGGAGGTGTCAAGTTACGTCCCACTGATAGCCGGCGCCGAGCCGCAAACTTCTATTCGTAGTGCACGCAGTTCAGTTCTATTCAGAGAGTTCTCCTTACGCGTATTTTCTAATTCCAGGATGGGAAATCCTCAGAAAGGTACGATCTTTCATATGAAACAATTCTTACACTAAAGCTAAGAAATTAATACACTATGCTAAGAAATTCTCACACAAAATTCGACTTTAAAACATTTTCGCGTATTCGAAAATTGAAAAATTAATGTTGAGCTACAAAATTCGCTCCCCATTTCTCCGCTTTGAAATTAATATACATGCATTCTGAAAAGCTTTCTTTATAATATTATCGTCACATTTTTTGCAGAGAAGTGCATACTTGATAATTATCACCTCTTTTCGGTGACAGTGCGTTCACTCACTAGGCGTTCACTCTTCGAAGTATTACTTGAAACTGATTGGCGCACAGAAGTAACATAATCTATAAAACACACATTCAGTATCGTGTGCACTAAAATAAGTGAAAGATAGACAGTTCTTAAGAAATGAAAGGTCTTTCATAAAGTCGACTGGAAAGTGGTTAGATGGCATTGTACTGATTAAGGACATTGTGTATCAAATCATTCCATGCGAAAGTACTAAGTCAGGTTGTGTGGGTCGCCCGACCAAACCTTTTGGGGAAAGTATTGAGCGATCAAAAAGGATAAAAGCAAAATAAATAGCCGAGAGAACAAATGGGGATGAAACATCGTTAGCTAGACCGGGAGCGGTAGCTCAGTTCATCAACTGATGTCACAGCAGCGCCTTTGACCGGGAGGTCCTAGGTTCGAGTCCTGACGGCGGCAGGATTTTCGACACAAGCTTTCCAGCTAGGTCGAATTCAGTCGCTGTCTGGAGGAGAATTCTAGCGGCCGGCTGTTCTGATCGGTAGTTTTTCATGGTTTCTCCGATCAACACCAGGCGAATGCCGGAGCAGTACCCTAACAAACGGGCCACGGACCGCGCGCGATGTCCTTCCTCTTCCTTGTCCTATCCTCTCCCCTTACATGCACTACACTACCAAATATTCCGGGAGATCGGTCGGGAACTTAGAGCTTGTCCCGGCTGGGGCGGTGCAGTATCATGTAAAGTACCTCCAAAAAGCTAAATATCCGTTTCAAATTCAAGTGGTCGCGACTTCGGTCAAATCGATAAGGGAATATCGATTTTGGTGAAAATCGTCTGAGGACTACACTCTAGCGCTGACCACAGACAGACGGTCAGACAAACAAATTTTGCCAGCAATCGATTTTGCCTTAACAAGGACCCACATAACATGGATTCTGACTACACAATCTGTGGATTTCACCCCCACTCGTCAAATCTTCTTTGACGATTGTCATTTTTGACAAACGTCAAAATATTGTCGCGTTCTTACATTTCACCAACACTTTTCCGTCAGGAATGACGCTCCATTAACTTTGACAATTCGTCAAGGGACGTGTTTTGATTTTTTCTCCTAGTACAGATGTTGGCTACAATGTCAGGTTACAACGCGGTTCCGCATTTGCTATTAAACCTGCTGACTACTGTTGACGTATGAACAATTATATTCAAAGTAGGTGGCATATGATGAAAATCACATATTTGCACATTAACGAAGAAATACATTTTTCTTTTTCTGAATCGTTCTATTTCATTTTCTCCGAAGACAACATCGGCACGTGTGTGCAGTCTATCATCTCTGTATCTCCAGGAAAGTTCGCTATTCAAAAAAAATCTCGCCTTATTGGTTAGGCTTCAACACCCCGTGGAAATACCACATAATGTGGGCGTAAAGAAGGATTTGCGAAAGAAACGATATTTTCATTTACACAATTGCAGTCTGAGGATGACAAAATTCCATTGCAATGGCCGGAGGAAATGTCTGGCGAAATAAAATCTTAAAGCTATCAACTACTACTGGGCATGGGCGTTAGAGGCTTATTTCTGTTTAAGGAATATTCCAGATGCGATTTATTTCTTCTAAATTTTTCCAGAACACCGGCTTCGACTTTCTCTCGTTACGATTTGTGCATCTTCAAAAAAAAAAAAAAAAGTACGTTAATGAAAAACAATGCACGCATTGATTCACCCTAACCTCACAACAGCAGTCAAAGTTGTTGATGGTGGGGTACTGGTCCGTCAAAATTTGACGAATATTTTGGCAATGGTCAAGCAAAGCGACCTTGGTAAAACGTAAGTAAGGCGTTTGATGCGCCCTCAATGATTGACGTCCGTCAAAGCTACTGATCAGCGCTGTTGAAACCGGCCGAAAGTGTCAAAGGAATTAATTTACTACATATTACTTCTTACGAAGAAAAGACAGAAAGTAAAAACGTTTTACATTTTTACTTTTAAACGCTTTATTGGATTATTTTGCATGAACAAAATATAATTAACAATAATATATGTTTCAATTCTTCAATCTTCAATAATGAGCAGTAGTGTCATCTGCAAAGACTACTATATATCACTCCCTGGCTGAACAAGGAATGTAATTCACGTAAAGAAGGAAAAGTTTTTGCCGCCAAATAGGACATGCGGGATTCTATAATAAACTGACATGGATTTCGAGCGTAAGTACATTTTTTTAATGCCATAAAAAACTTTTATTTTTTGCGACAGATTGCTATGATATGAAGTTATTCAGTTTAGAGGAATACCGCTGTTTCCTATGAATGTGGCGTCGAATGGGACATTTCATGATCTAAAAATTCAAACGCCTTCGAGATATCTACAAATTTGCCGTTATATCTTTATATACAGTTCAAATGTGCAGTATACAAGTGAAATCTAGCAGAGAAACCGACATCTGGAGAAACCTGCGAACGTGACGTCGGAAGAAGGCATCTGTTGACGAATCTAAGAAGTGACATAAATGGCTGAAGGACTCGCAAGAAAATAAACAATTGACGATGGAAGAAGATTCAGAAAGATCAATGATAGACTCAATAATCGAAATGTGCAAAGACAGCGAAACAAGACAAACACAAACAAAAGAAGAAATCATACAATTAGGAAAATAATTAAAACAATAGAGATAAAAATTCATATAAGAAACAAGGGAAATAGAAAAACTAAAAGGCGAAGTAAGAAAACAAAATGAAACTATTCGAAAAGAAACAAACAAATCATTAGAAGCAATGAAAGAAACACGTCAAGGAGCGACAAAATGTACACAGGAAATGAATGATACATTATATGGAGTGGGAGAACAAATTAAAACACTTGACGAGAAAAATCAAAAAACAATAGCCGAAATAGAAGGAAGACTCGACCTACTAGGGAAGACGAAAGAAGAAGAAATGAAGGGAATCGAACAAAGAAAAAAGCTGGAAGAAATGGAAGGAAAATGAGCAAGAAAGGAGAAGAAAAGTAACATAATAATAATAATAATAATAATAATAATAATAATAATAATAATAATAATATAAATGAAGACATAACTGGCTTCCAGAAAGAATTAAACATGAAGGTTAAGAAAAACTTGAGAAAAACATGCAGTGGAAGTTACTTTGCATACAATATTGGAAAAGGCATCGAAGGGGGGAAACTTAAGAAGAGTAATACCACGTTTTATCACATTTAAAATATGAATGATTTTTGTCGATGTATCGAGGTTTTGCTAAAATTTGCCATCACTAGTACGGCAGCGAGGGGAGGGGCGACAGTTGGGGCAACTTGTCCCAGGTCCCCACTTAATTGGGTCTGCGATTTTCATTCAATACAAATTAAAATGTATGTACTTATAATTCAAATTAGGAGCAGTAAGTCATTTCCATTGCACAGAGGAGTGAATTCTGTTCATGTGGTGGTGGTGGTGGTGGGGGACTCTTTAAAGAAGAATCCTCGGCAGGTCTCCGGCCCCAGACCTCTTGTTTTGTCTGAGCGCCCCTGCCATATGCTTAGGGCCTCTGGAGGCGAAGGCTGTCCTTTGGCCTACAATTTACGTCTAGTCGGACGGGTGGCCTTGCCAGCCGGTACATCACAAGGAGCCGGTCGGCGGTTTATTGGAGTCTTGGACCATTCCGCAACAAAAGCGCGGGGGACAGAATTTGTGAGTACGTGCGAAGAAGCAACCGTCCCGGATAGCTGTACATCCCACTCTCCCTAACAGAGGAGCAGCCCATGTTGCAAGAAGAAAGGTCTGTGACATTGCGCATCCCCTTGTCATGCATTGACGGACCACATGACTCATCTGCACTCCCGTGAGAGAATTTTGAAAGTGGGCAGAGAAAAGATGAAACTAACAGATACTTAAGTTAGTTCAATACATTCAAAACATGCACCTATCAATTGATATTTTATTTGGAAGTATTTACATTAATTGTAATTGAACAATCTATTAAAGAGCTGTTTAACGGTACTTTCCACTCGTTTTGGAAAAGAATGGGAGATGCACGTTTTCTAAGACACTCCCTACCCGTCTCACCACTGGCAAAATTCCCTATATTCTTTCACTTACCTATCTTTTGATTATAATGAAAACGTCAAACGTTGCGGCTCTTGCTTTTTCTAATATATCGGGCGGAGTTCCCATATCTCCGCATTAGCTTTCATTTCAATATCCATTACATCGATAGACCCTGAGATTCTCGTCATCATTCATGAAAGTACAAGAACAACGATCAACAAGTATGCGCAGAAAGTATATGTGGCCATATTAACAGAACAAATGATCGAGTGATATCTAATAAAATGTAATACATCTGACAAAAGACCCTTTTCATGACTCAACAGGATACCCCCACTCCGCCTACCGACCTCGGCAGGTGAACTTTCCTCTCTCGTCATGAAAAGGTCGACTGTTTTGCTTCGTGATGTAAAATACTATTAATTTTATTAAATGTATTCAAAATATTGTCTCAGAGCATTATTTCCATGAAATTCTCATTCAGAAATGTTTCTTTTTTTGTCAAGCATTCAAGATTTACTGAATTACATATGTGATCTTTTGACATTTTATGTTTTTGTATAGCTTTTGCCTAGCATTTTTCATGTCACAATATCCATCTCTATTCCAAGTTCTCTCCGTAACTGACAAGAAAAGACATGCGTCAAACATGCCAACTAGTACATATTCATTAGTGTAGGTAGTGCTACTTTCAGATCACTCCAAAGGGCTACCACTGACATCGTGTCATAATCCGTTCGAGTACGCTCTAATGGTAGTAATCAAGTACACTTAGGTACATTGTAAATATACACACATGGGTTTCTAAATGTGGGAAGTGTATCTTTTTATATGAGCTATAATCCTTCATTATTTAATCATTTTACTTATCGAAATGTTATTTATTGTCCTAATATTTCCCGTCTGCCTGCGCTCTTTGTCACAACATAGCCTCCCTCTCTCGTGGGTCGCGCGGTAATTCAACACTGCCAGTTTGCGGATAACTAGACATCGGATGTTTAGGCACTAAAAAATCGTCTTTTAGGCGCCTATAAAGGCACTGAAAAAGTCATGAATAAGGAGAAAAAAGGCACTGTCATAAGTTACATACACAATAAAATGGAAATATTGTAATTTTTCTCAATATTATTTTGTAAACTTAAATGGACAAAACCAGTTCGTATATTTTAATGTAAAACTATATTTACATATTTACAACTCTTTTACATTTTATTCTTAATAATTATTCTTAATAATATTTACATATTACCAGTAACTTTTCAAGGATCACAATTTCCAATTTGTGACGACTGGAAGACAAAATCAGTTTGAATGCGGAGAAAAATATCTGAACGATGTGACTGGCATATATTTTAGCAGTCCAACACTAACAACACTGAAACCTGAGAATTTATATTTATTTCCACTTAAAATTTCGGTTCCCTCTGTGTATTGTCAATCGTCCATATTCTCAGATCATGGTTGGTATTTATGAAATAGGGAAATGGAGAAAAATCAGTTGGTATACTTTCAGGAATTCTCTGGTAATTTTAAATTTCAAGACGTGAATTGAAGGTTTCGTAATGAATGGTCACGTTGGACCATCGCCGATTTTCCGATATCTTAGCATTGTATATAAATATAATAAATAAATGGTAAAAAAAAGTCCTAAAAAAGGCATTTATGCTAAAATAAGCAAAAATAAGCATTATAAAACTTCGTCATATGTCATCATTTGTCACGATTCGTGAACATATTTTATCAGCCTTTAAATAAGTTCTCTAGAAAAAAATAGGCATTTCCCTAAACATCCGATGTCTAGTGATAACAAACTGATGAGTGAGAAGGATCAGACGAAAGGCAGCTTTCGTGTTTCTATAGTATGGGTTGTCCAAACGCTCAACAGAAAATGAACCGTCTTTGAGAGTTTCGGTCTCCAGTCCGTTTTACCGTGGCTAGTGAGCAGTGACAGTGTGCTTTACACAGTAGCTGCTGTTATTCACAAAAAAAATTATTACAAATGATTCAAAGTATATCCACTGAAAAACGATAGGTCGTTGATCAAATAATCATTGAACATAACCACATTCCTCTCCGTCTTCCACCGTACCATCCATATCTAAATCCAATAGAACTTGTTTGGGGATTTATAAAAAGGCGCGAGGCAGAAGAAACTATTGGTGCATCCTTAAAAGAAGAGAAAATGTTTTGCAGAGAAGCGTTTGCACAATACAGTGCTGAACAATGGAAGAAATCCTGCGAGCATGTGTAGGGAATAGAGGCGACATAATAATTCAGATAATGTGATGGACCAACACATCTATGAATCCGTCATTTCTTTGGACACTCCTGGGAGTGCGAGTTCTTCTGAGGTCGGGGCCAGTGATGACGAGTGGCGGTCAGCGCGATCGCTGCGTCTCGCAGTCGCCTCTTCTTCTCGCCTACGCGCTTCCTTATCGCCGAGAGGGGAAATCTCAGATGCCGCAGGGTGGGAGCAGCCTCGGAGACTTTACCAAAGGTACGTCCGCCATGATGGTTTTTTTGCGAGCGGTTCAGGTATAGTATGCATCCCCCTTTTCAGTAATGTGGCTGATGACAAAACTGACTGCACGGACCAAGTCAAAATGGTCCACTATATTAGAACACCCTCTGGTCTTGATCTAGTGCAATCTTGCACCAGACAAATCTATTTATTTATTTATTTAGTCAAAAACTGTATGAGTCGTATGGGAGGAAAAAAATCATCTGCGCACGCTTTCTTTAGTTTCTGAATCCCTTCCCAACTATATAACTATTAATAGTTGAAAGATGAAAAAAGTAATAATAATAATAATAATAAAATAATAATAATAAAATAATAATAATAATAATAATAATAATAATAAATTTTAAAAAGCGAGAGATTAACATTTCAAAATCTAGATATTTTCGTTGCCGAATTATAGAAAACTTATTTGTAACGGTAAACGAACGGATTTGATTTTTCTCTATTGCTAACAAATAGAAACTCACCCTAAGATCTACTACCACTACAAGCAAAAGGAAAGCTCAACAAAACGTGCGCATAATCTAACGATTATATCTCATTCCCATGCGTTTGGCTGTGTCTTTTTGAAATATGATAAACTAGGTTAAAACGGTCGACTGAACCTCTCGTCACAAGAAAGAAAATTCAAATGATTATTCTATTTCACATCACGATTATTGAATTTTATGAAGGAGAGGGAGTAGCATTTTTTACTGTAGAATCAAAAACAAAAATATCAACGATAATTCACGCATGTGTTATGGCACGTGCAGCTCTTTTCGTGTATACAGAAATATGATTATTTATTTTTTCAACTCGGAGAGTGGACAATAGAGGTGCCGCTATACCGGAGAATACAAGCGCCTGGCTGCTCTCATCGGTGGTTTACTCCCATCAATAAGATGCAAACGCCGGATCGTTACCTCAACAAACGGGCCACGGTACGCCCTCTCTTTCATTCCTTGTCTTTTCTCCTCTCTTCTCACACATTCACACTTACATTTATATCCACAATGCTAACAACATGTCGGGGGCCTAGAAATTATCTCGGCGGGGGCAGTGTTTCGCCGAGAGTAAGAGACCTGGAGGGGGGAAACCCCGCAAACCTACTTCTAATTCATCCGGATCTAGCGTTCCAGCAGGGGAAGAACACCGCCACCTCCCGGCTATAACATGCACTTCATTGAGCCAAATAGCTGACGTGCCTGGAAACACGAAGTACGACATGATATATATATACCGTATCTTGTATTCGGTATTACTTCGTGCAATTATCTGCTCGTTTAATCAGTTCTAAGAACTAAATCCCCCCAGAAAGCTCAATCGCAACGCCACTGCCCTATGAAAAACATGGCATATTCATAAATATTTTTAGACTCATATTTTGCATGCACAGTAGTACCTTTATCATAAGCACAGCTATACCGGACAGAATTTATGAAACACTTCGCTCTGCGCTTTTGAACGAGCAACATCGCTCCGAACGTTCCGCAGAACAGTGGCGATACATTTTCTGTGCTAGTACTAAACAGTGTTAAGTGGTCGGAAGTACGTGTTTAGTGTTAGTGCATCTATATTTGTATGTCTAACAATGATCTTCTCAGCACAGGGCAGTTATTAACTCAAGCCCTAGAATCAATTTACAATCCAGAATATTCAACCATCATGGCGGCCGCGGAAGGTTGCTTGGACTTCACGGGCAGCAGTATGGATTACATCGAAAGCAACACACCGCAGTCTCATCAAAACGCAATCAGCCATTCTTATATGAGTGAATCATCACTGGCACCTGTCGAATCTGGGCAAGTGCCATCACAACAACAAACAACTGGATCAACTCATTCAGATACGCAACAAAGCAAGGTAATGCAAGGAAAGCGAAACCGGGAGGACGGAGGTGACGCCAGTGACAGAGACGCAAAACGCATGACCTCGACAGACCCTTCCTCAGAACTGAACACCGACAACAACTTGCAAAAAAACTATAATGTAGAAGTGTCAAATAGATTCAGTTTTTTAAATGAAGAGTTACCTGAAGTGCCAGTAGAAGTAAAAAAAATCCCCCCAATCTATTTAGCGGGAATTAGCAATCATACAGAATTTATAAATGAAATCAAATCTAAGTTAACAGAAAACTTCACCACCCAGCTCAAGAACAATAAAATTAAAATACAATTCACGACAATAATAGACTTCAGAGCCGCAGTTAAATACTTTATAAATACCAACAAACAATTCCATACGTACTCAGACCCCAGTGTAAAGAAATATTCACACTGAAAAAAAAGATACCATAATTCCTAACAAGGTTTCAATAGTTACACAAAACCTTCGTATGCGAAACACAGACCTTGTTGCTTTACTCCCTTTCCTGGTTACAACAGCATCTACGATTGCTGATCTTGATGGACCAAACTTGATGGACCAATCGGCCTGTGATTTCTGAGAGGTTGATGTTGCTTCATAAACGGACCTGTCGGCCTCATCAAGCCTAATCATGTTGCAGAGCACTAGCTGGCCACAGCAGCCAGATACCTTGTCAGATAATTACGTATTGAAGAGCATTCAACATCTGTTAAACACACACGTGTATGTATGTGTGTGTGTGTGTGTGTGTGTATATCACATTATTTCAATTACATAATAGAAGCATTATGCGATAATTATGACTTTATCAAGCAAAGAAAACAAATCTGTCATTCTTGCTCAAAACGGGAACGAAGTTTGAGACAAACTTTAATAATTATATTATTTTCCGTCTGCGTTGTTACACATATAAATATAAATATCGAAAGACAGACTAATTACGTTATATATTTATCAGCTACCAGTCCCAAGGCATTCGGCGGGCTCTTGGAAGTGCATGGGGGGGGGGGGAGGGGGAAGGGACAGGAAGTTGCGCGCGCGCACCGAACCTGGCTGGAACGTGACCGCAACCCAATATTATCTGTTCATCATAAGAAAAATTCTGATTTAAAGAAGTACAAGTGTAGGTTCACTACATAAGATCGAATTTGAGCCATCGGTTGTTAAATTAACCTTGCATCAAAACTACTGCAAACTCTTCGTGGAGGAGACAGTGCGAACTGCACGCGTGTTGCTGTGCGATAAGGACCTGATATCAGCCGAGGATTGACGAAGGTCAGGTGCGTGACACGGCTTGGTCCGCACCGCAGCGTCGCGCCGGCGATCGGCCTGCGACATTCTATTCAGTTCATTTTGGAAGGGCTAAGAGAGTGACTGGCCCTTCAGGAAAATTTCTTCTAAGTGGCGAAAAGCGCATCGTTGTGAAAGTTTTCAATTTGTTGTTGTAGAAAAATACGTCGTTGGCAAAGCAAATCGTTGAACGTACTATGAGTTCACTGGTAAGTACTGTATTGAAACATATCGTGCTGCATCAGTGTGGATTATAATCTAAAGGATATTGGTGGATATCTTTTAATAGGTGCCAGACTACAGAGTCTAAAATACCTCTTTGAAGTGAAAATCTTATTTCATTGGAAGTAAACGGGCGAATGAAGTTCGAAAGAAAATGATACCTTCATTTACACCGCCTATTTGAAATCAAACAAGTATTGTCAACCAAGATTAAAAGAGAATGGTGGAATTGCAACTTTTAGGTACGTATATACTTCTGTCATGCGTTGTAATAATAAAAAGGCATATATTAATTTATGTGCATTTTAATTGGACATAACCTACAAATCTTGGCCATGAATCTAGCTCAAAGTTATTTTAATGTAAGTTGTAAAATTCCTCTAAAAGCTTATGTCCAACAAGATAACCAATTATTTCGTTTTACATCATCGGTTTGAATCCTTTCAATTCAAATTCTAATGTTGTTAAGTGGATACAGAATTCAATTACTTCCAAACTCATTATTTACCTATTAAAAAAGTTTAAGTTATTTGATTAGTTTTTAATACTCAATTAAGCATTGCAAATTCGTATTAAAATGTAAAGAAATAATATTTATTATGTTGCCAATTCATTGAAATAATTTTAATATAGTCTTCAAGTGTCATTAATGGCCATTAGAAATTGTAGAATTAATTGTTGTGTAGTATTTCCATATGTTATAAGTGTACAGAATTTTGATTACTGTATTTAAATTGAGACTAAAGCCTATCATGTTCTGTAAATAATTGAACAAAATAATAATGCATTCCTCAAACAAACTGCTGTGAAACACTTTCTATTTTTTTTTTTTTTCAATAATTATCACTTTAATTATATTTTCAAATACTATTGTATTAATTGTATTTTTCAGGTAGTTTTTGGCACAGGTGATGGAAATTGGTCATTGAAACAGGTGATGGTTCATCGATACAGATATTCATGGATATTGTTAATTCTAAATGGCTATTGCATTCTATGACAAGATCATGAACATGTATTTGAAGGTGATGCCAGTATACATTTTGCTAATTTTGCAAGCATCATGGACTTTTGTGATTTCATTCGTATTTAACATTCACAAAATGTGTATACATTAATGGATCAATTTTTTTAGTGTGTATCATTTTTGACCAGGCAAGTTATTTTAAAATTCTCATTAGGTAATATAACTTGTGTTATAATTCTGTTATAGTTTCAATGTGTACTATGTCGTAGTGCTCTCAGAATTACTACAAATGAGTATGAATAATATAAAAAATACACATTCTCACTAGAGAAGTGTCATTAACTTCAAAATGCTGTTTTTTCAGGACATTGTTTTACAACTAGAGTTCTGAATCAAGTTCATGGAGTGTGACAAATTGTAATTTTCTTTTGAAAGATTATTAATTTTTACTTTGGTTTCCAAGGAAAAAAGATTTCAAGTCTTTCATAATTTAGGGTTCTCCACTGTGTGCTGTTTCATATAGTATGGACAACACTGCATTCTCAAATATGCAATGATTTTGGCTATTATTCATCTTCAAAATTACCAAAGAAAAATATCTCAGATTGTGTTAATGATTCTTGGGCAAAGAAATGTCATTACTGTTGTAATAGTGTTGACCTTGATAATTTTCTGAAACATTTCCCTTGCCAAGTGAACAAAATACTTTCCTTTTTAAAAAAAAACAATTCAATATTACTAGACATGATTCTCGTGCCCTTTAAAATGCTAAAACCTGGATACATATGCCAGATAAAATTTGACAAAAAATGCACTATCAAATTTTAGCTTTTTTCATTGTCTTTTAAAACAGGAACACTATACAATTTTTCGAAATTTTACTTAGTCAAATTCATCCTTTTGTGAGACATCAATCTTTTTGAACATTCTACTACCTCACCAGAAGTAATTGGAGCATATTTGTAAGATGAAATCTGAGCCAATGTGAGGTCAAATTCTGCATTTTCTACTCTTGAATCACAATTTTTTTTCTTTAAATTTCATAGAAGTTTTAAATCGAATTAGAATTTATTGGTTTATATAATTTTTCCTTGGCAGTCACACTTGCATGTCCAAACACTAATTTCAAAGACATTGTAATATCTTCAACATTATTTAATGACTTCAATAGAGGTAATCCTGCTGTTTTCAATTTCTGAATTGGTATTGGCAATTTTATAATATATTTTATTTTATTTTTTGCATGCAAGCAGACTAAGAGTCTGCACCTTATTATTTTCCCCTCCCTTGTATCACTGTCAGTTACCAGTGATATTGAGTAGTGATCTATGTGTGTGTGAAATTAATCAATAGTATTCGGAGAATATAATCCTAAATTTTGAAGCAATCCAGAAAAGTATGCATTTAACAAAATAACTTGCCAAATTTAAAAGTCACTTCAGAACTGGTTATTAATTTGCTAAGAAAACTTATTATTTGACTCATCCAATAAAATGAAGGCCAAGCATTTCGTCCCACGCTAAAGTGATGAGTCTTCTCCCACCTTACACAATACTAAAATTATGATTTATCCCGACCTCTCACTATATTTATTCGCTGTTATTGAGTGCACATTCTTCTCCACAATTTTTTATTGTTGCATTCAGGTGATAATAACAATAGTTATGACATTAACTTTTTGGGAGTGTAGGATTTGTAAATGCAGACCAATGAGCTTATTCATTGTCAAATGGGCAAAGAGGTTTCTAAGCAATGAGATTGATTCAAATAGCAGACCCAGCAGGTAAATCAATGCTGGGCAATACATTTTAATTCCAGTTTTTAAATTAATTTAACTAATTTGATTTGATTTTATTGTTTGTGTGTACATTTACATTACAGATATTGAAATAACAGAAGTAACAAATATAAATATGATTTATGTTGGTGATTTCTTCCATATACTTTTTTGATTTTAACAGTATGTAAACTATTTATGAATTCATTGTAATTGTAAACTAAGTGTTAATTTTATGTAGATGAATTTTGTGCTAGTGAATGCAAGAACCCAAAGTTTAGTGAAGGGACTAATAGAATTGAACCTTTAGTAACCAAAATTAATATAAACATAAAACAAGAATTTTAAATTTGTAAAATGAAAGGTTAAAAGAAATAAACAACAAATACATTCGAAAATAATTTTCAGCTACATATTTAGCCATAATTTAAATAAATCTTGGCGTTTTTATAAAATAAATGTGAATTAAATTTGTTTTTGGGAGATCAGTAATAAAAGTTGCTATTTAAATGAACTTGTGAAACAATTTTAAAATAGTTTTGAAACAGTAATAAAACGTTTTTAAAATAATTTTGAAAAAAGTTATAAAATATTTTTGAAATAATTACTGATGACTGTAAACATGTTCTTAGTCTCCTTGTGTATTTAATCCACCTGATAACATAAATGATTAAGTGGTACATCAATGTTTCATTATCATTTGTTAGCTATTAAGTTTATGTCAATATATTTCACTCTATTGTGAGTTACGTTATATTTTACACATTTTATTTTACTAAATAAATATTTTAATGTTAAATTCTAATATTTTATTTTTAGGTACATGCTGTTTCAGAATATTCATTGTATGTATGTATGTGTGTGTATATATATATATATATATATATATATATATATATATATATATATATATATATATAAAACTTTCATTCAAAAACAATGCAGGCATATTGATGTATGTATATCTACCGTAATAACAGTCAGACTGCAGAATTTAAAGCCTTTTGAGGCTTATTGTGAAATTTAATTATCACTAAATGCGTAATTTTTATGCAGTTATATTTACGGTGCTTGGTTGTGTAGGTAAATATACAGATCTGTTTTTGGATCAAAAATAAATAATGAATATTCTATTAATAGCAAGTACCACGTATAACCCATCCTATACCCGTCAACGATCAGTAATTGTAACACCAATTAGAAATGCTTAAATAAGGCAACACGTACGGCTGGTCCTTCAACCAGTGTAGCTGTGCAAGCCGACACGGAAGACCGGGTCCTTCTATCAGTTTCGCCCGGATGCGTCATGACGGTAGGCTGGATCCTCCAACCTGTGTTGCTCGCTTGTGCCGAGCAGATAGCCAACTCTTCCAACAAGGTTGCTTGGACTCGGCAGCTTCTACCCGTGCACTCTGACAAGGTAAATTCAAAGGAGTGCAACAAGGGACTCTTTACGATGCAACTTTTCGTTCCAACTATCTCCGTCACGGAACAGCAACAGTGTACCTGGTTGGGCCTATATTATCATGCATTCCCTTGATACAGTATAATGGATCAGGTATACTGCAACTGTTCTTTTTTCTCCGTGCAATAGTAATAAAAAACATTCATCCCACTATCACGGAAAACGAAATTCTCGAAGACATCGCATCTAAATTTCCATCAGTTACAAAGGTCACGAGACTAAACAAGAACAATGTCCCCATCCCAGTAGTAGCCGTGGAATTCAACGGTACCGAAAAAAGAGAAAGTGTTTTGGAATTAAAATACATTTGTAACTCCATAGTTAAACCGGAAAGAAGAAAGAAAACTGTAGGCCCCATTCAGTGCTACCGATGCCTTGACTATGGACACAGTAGAAATAATTGTAATTACCAAGTTTCGTGTGTTTTCTGTGCAAAAAAATCACCTTTCAGCAAACTGTCCATCAAAGAAATCAACTCCTACGTGTAAGAATTGCATGGGAAAGCACAGGGCTGACCTCAGGTCACACGAATGTACATATTATAGGAAAATAATCGAAAATAATAGCAATAATGTAAAATCTGGATCGCCAAATCCCAGATCCCACCAATCACGCACGCCACCTCCCAATAATGACTCAACGAACTTTCCATTCTTGCCCACTACAAACAATATTCCTAACTTCACTCAAAGATTAAATTATCATAATCAACCAAGGAATGCAAATAATGCTAATCATCAACAATATTACAATCACCAAACAAACAATCAATTTAACCAATACGGTAGCAGTAACACTTTCATTACCAACATCGCACAATTCATTACCAATCACGTAGTCAATCTCATTAACTCTCTAATTCCAACAATAATACAACATATCCAGAACTCCATTGCATCCACATTTAGCAACAGTTATGGAAGATTCACACCATAAAGCATTGATCATATTAAATTGGAATGCAAATGGCATCGTAAACAAAAAATTCGAATTAGAACAGTTTCTACATGCAAAAACGATAGATATCGCATGTATAACCGAGACGCATTTAAGCCCAAACAAAACATTCACCATCCCAGGATTCAAAACCATCAGAGCTGACAGAAACGAATATTCGGGAGGTGGTGTATTGACTTTGATAAAGTATAGCATCCAACACCACCAATTAACCTTGCCACACACTCCAGGTATAGAAAAAATCGGGATAAATGTAACATATGACAATAATCAAACATTAACTATAGTCACTACGTATAAACCACCCAACATAAAAATCAATACTACTTCTATCAACAAATTACTTGAATTGCAAAATCCATTTATTATAGTAGGAGATTTGAATTCAAAGCATTCGGCATGGGGATGTCGGACCACAAATGCGGCCGGCGAATACCTAAACAGAATAAAAAATACATTGCAACTTAACATACTAACGCCCACAGAACCAACACATTTCCCATATGACTCCAACAAAAATCCAGATATATTAGATATAGCAGTAACAAATTTAAAAGACCTATTCTACTCTACTGTTCACCACGAATTAGACTCCGACCATATCCCAGTTGTTATAACATCTAAACTAACAAAACCTCCACCCTCTCCTGCTCCCACACTGAACACTTACAATATAAACTGGCATCACTTTAAAAACGCTGTTGAAAAATCAATACCAAAATTTCAAATCCTTAATTCTTCTGATGAAATAAATCATGCAATCAGTGAGCTAAATAATATATTAATAAAAACTCTGAATAATTCTCAAAATACAACAACACCAGAAATCAGAAAGAGACTAAGAAAACCATTACCTCCTAATATTACTGAATTAATAAAAGTTAAAAATAAAACCAGAAGGCTTTGGAACACCCTAAAAATCCCAGAACTAAAAAAAGAACTAAATCATCTAACTAATATTTGCAAAAAGGCAATAAGTAAACACAACCAAGAAAAATTCAATCAATTTATTGAAGGACTAAATACTAAAAGCAATTCTCTGTGGCAGTTCACAAAGAAAATTTTAAGGAAAAAGAACAGCATTCCCCCACTGTCAACTGATAATGGGAAAAAATATTCACCCACAGAGAAAGCCGAAATTCTGGCAGCTCATTTTGCCAGCACATTCACACCCAATGACTCCATAAAAAATGCCAAACACGATGAAATCTTAAAATTTTCAAACGCTCCTCTTTACAACGTTCCTCACAGAATTAAATTCATTTCTCCTAATGAAATTAAACTAATAATCAAAAAAATGCCAAACAAAAAATCTCCAGGACACGACCGAATTAATACTGCAATCCTCAAAAGATTACCGAACAATGCCATCGCATTTTTAAATAATATATACAACTCCATACTAAGAACAGGTTATTATCCCCAAACATGGAAACATTCAATAATACATCCAATAGCAAAACCAAATAAAAATCAATCACGTGCAGAAAATTACAGACCAATCAGTCTTTTACCCACAATGTCAAAAATCTTAGAAAAATTAATTCTTGTCAGATTAAACAAACATATAAATAAAACGAACGCAATTCCACATCAGTTCGGTTTCATATCCCACCAGTCAACGACGCACCAGCTTCTGAGGCTAACTGAACACATCCACTCTGCTTTTCAAAAGGGATATCACACAACCACTGTATTTCTAGATGTGTCACAAGCATTTGACAGGATATGGCACCCAGCCCTTTACTTCAAACTAGTCGAAATTGGTACTCCAAAGTATTTAATTCAACTCATCAAAAATTTCATAGCTGACAGAACTTTCTCAGTTACAGTTGAAGTTCACTATTCTAACCCCAGACAAATTGCCGCTGGGGTCCCCCAAGTTTCGCCGCTATCCCCAACCCTGTTTAATCTTTACACTGCTGACATTCCTACTTCCCATCAAATAAATACCGCCCAATTCGCCGATGACCCACCAGCCTCTGAGGCTAACTGAACACATCTACTCTGCTTTTCAAAAGGGATATCACACAACCACTGTATTTCTAGATGTGTCACAAGCATTTGACAGGATATGGCACCCAGCCCTTTACTTCAAACTAGTCGAAATTGGTACTCCAAAGTATTTAATTCAACTCATCAAAAATTTCATAGCTGACAGAACTTTCTCAGTTACAGTTGAAGTTCACTATTCTAACCCCAGACAAATTGCCGCTGGGGTCCCCCAAGTTTCGCCGCTATCTCCAACCCTGTTTAATCTTTACACTGCTGACATTCCTACTTCCCATCAAATAAATACCGCCCAATTCGCCGATGACACTGCCTTATACATCTCCGGCACTTCACTACAAACTCATCAATTCCAGCTCCAACAGCATCTAAATCTAATAACAAATTGGGCAAATAACTGGAAAATCAAATTACATCCCTCAAAATCAGCAGCAAAAATCTTCTCATTGAAAACCTTTGCACATCCATCCCCACTACTCATAAATAATAACGCTATAAATTGGACCCCAATCACGAAAACAATAAAATATCTTGGATTAAATTTAGACACTAAACTCAATTGGAAACAACACGTTGAAATAAAAGCACAACAGGCAAAAACCAAATTAATCCAATTAAGACCTTTACTAAACTCATACAACCATCTCTCACTGTCAAATGCACTAACGCTATACAAATCATTCATTCGCCCAACATTATTATACGCATGTCCGATCTGGACCAATGTCGCCAAAACCAATCTCAACAAAATGCAAATATTTCAAAACAAATATTTAAGATTAATAACAAGAGCTCCATGGTTTATTAGCAATAAACAACTACATCATGATCTAAACATAAATGAAATAGCTCACCAAATAGCATACCTATCAAACAACTTTTACACTAATTTACCCTTCATAAAGGCATCAACTCACTACAGACTCGGAAAAGATCCCAGATACAAAACCAGAATAAAGAACAGATTCCCGCTCCATTCTTTCCTCCAGATATTTTCAAATATTGATTAATTCTGTTGAGGTGCTGTTTGTTTCCTCTCCCATTTAAAGTTTGTTATGTACAATTTTAAACTAGATTAAGTTGATTAGACTAAGTTGTTTAGATTAAGTTGATTAGATTAAGTTGTTTAGATTAAGTCACCATACAATTGCAAAGTTTCACTTGTAAACTGAACATTGTAATTTCAACTAAACAATAAATAAATTAAAAAAAAAAAAGAATTTATGAAAGGAAAAAAAGACAGACAAAACGAACGACGCCGACTTAATCTACTAACGATTTTATTTGTTCATTATTTCCATCATACACATTTATTTTAGGATTAACACATACACATTTATTTTAGGATTATAAAATATTCAACATCTCAGTTACCTCTATTTTAAATGTATTCATCATCATTCTTGTTTCCATTATCTTATGTAAATGTGGTGATTACGGATGAATTTGTTTTCTGTCGTGAACACATGTTACGATGCTTTTCTCAGGAGAGAAGTTCACACCTATTCTAACTTACACGACGTAACAATTTTTAAGAAAATATAATTGAGGACACATAAAGAGTTCATTTTTTTTGTATTTATTTTCTCGTTCTCTCTTTTACAGATTTATTATTTCATGTTCTTGTTGCAATCTTTCTTTTTGTTATAGCTTAATTTGTTAACTCTTGTGTTGTTAGCTAATGCGTAAACATTTTTATATATAAATAACATACATTTTTATTTCTTTTAAATATACTAGGGGAAGTGGACCCATATTTTACTTATTGTTTTTCGTTGTTTTTTTAAAAACCAGATTCGTTTACAGAGACCTGACAGACATAATTTTTCTGACCTACCAAGTCATCTCACTCCCGCCTTTGTAATTCTCTGGTTTCCTTTCCCAGTTCAAAAAAAAGAAGTCAGCAGCCCCTGTGGCCTAACGGAACCAAAATCTCCTTTGAATTTCCTAGGAGACAAATTGACACTTTTATGACCGAGCTGTTCGACTACTGAAAACTTTTTTGCGCGCAGTTGCACCCGCGCTAGAGAGGGGAGGAGAGAGACGGACTATAAAGCAGGGAGACAGGGAGAGGAGAGAAGGAGGGGAGCAAGATGAGTACATTTATACCCTACATTTGTATTTTTCAGTCTAAAAACGCATCATGAAGTATCGTATAGAAAAAAGTAACATTGGGGTCATGCACATTCATACGTGAAAAAGTGACATTTCGTAAAAGATTTCCGTGCAATGTTTCATGAGAAGATTAGGAAGTAGGAAGTTTATTAGCAGGGTGGCCCGGCAAACCTGGAATCCTTGAAAACCGAAAATGGAAGAAAAAAACAAATGGGAATTTGAAAAATCCTGGAAGAACGGGGGAGGGGGAGAATGATAATTTGATTTGAAAACCGGGATTTTTCGTTATTTTCAGAATTATCGGCAACTCTTCACAAATTCACTTGCGTCATCGAATTCGGTTAAGTTCAACTCACTACATGACAATAGCGAGAGAAATCGATATATGAAAAATGCCATATGTGTTTTAGAATTACGAAGTCCGTGACTCGCGGACACTCCACACATAGTCGCGTGTGTATAGGGTAGGTTGCACTACAGATGTGTCATAATGGTTAGCGCGTGCGCAGACAAAGATATTCCTACAACAAACGTGTCACAGGGAACTTAATCGCTGAGTTTGGCTACCGCTCTACAATAGCCCGCGAATGGTGTGTATATATATATATATATATATATATATATATATATATATATATATATATATATTCACACACTCACACCCTCCAATGTACTTCAACATATTTTTTGGGGGGAGTAAATCTAAGTATTAATACGAATAGAAAAATAATTAAACTGTAATTACGAAAATAACTCAACTCAACAATGATTACGAAAACCCGCCTCAAACGGTAACATCGCCAATCCAGGCTCAATATCGCGTAACACCCTCAACTCCGCTCCAGACCAGTGTCGCGCGCTCGATCAGCTGGAAAAGATCATCCTTGCCGTTCCCGTTTCCGTCCAGGTTCGCATTCCCGTCGTGTTATGAACGCCTGAGATGTTCGTCTTTCACCTTTCTTTACGTTCCCGTTGGCGGGCTATTGTGCAGCGCCACATCTAAGGTGGCATCGATGATACCCGTTTGCTATTTTTCCGTATCACCTCCACGCTTCTCAAAGAGAATTTTACCTTATTTTATAGAAAATCGCCGGCGAAGCTCTCTTAGCGTATACCCGGAAATTAAGAGTGACAGAATTGCCAAGAAGCATGAAGCTAATAAACATGCGGAGATCTTGAGAGGGTTGCGCGCCAGGAAATACGAGTACACCCTATTCAATGGTCACGATTTGGAAGGCAGTGACTAAAGGTGGTCATTTGCCGCATATTCTCTCTCGTTCTCGTAAGCGAGAAAGGCTGAACGAGAATCTCGTGCAACTAGAATGCATTCTCGAGAACGAGGCGACTCGATAATCTCGTAGCCAGGGTCTCCGACGGTGGAGAAGCCAACGATCTTCGTAGATAACAACACGGCGTCGTTCGAGTGACATTGGATCCTCCGTTCGGGCGGGAAGCCTGGTGACATGAGAGACTACGTTGCAAATTCATGGAATGCCTCTGAACACACTCAGTCTCTCCTTTCCGCGCAAGAGTCTTGACGCCGCCAAGTTCACCTTCCCCGAAGGCGAGAGTCGCAAGGGCTGCTACACGATTGTCCGTTCAAAATCACATGTCAGAAAGTCATATTTTATACTCAAGTCACTATCAAATATTAGCATATGATACATCATTATAATCTTCTTTTCATGGTCTATACGTTGCTTGTGAGAAAAATATATAGTTCCATTTAAAAAATCAAAGTTGTTTAAATTTTTCGAAAAACTAAAACTATTATAGACAATTTCTCTACGGCATGATTCTTGCCCCATGATTCTGCATTGTTCAGCGAGAACTGCATTTCGATATTCTGAACCCTTCTGAAGTTATAGGGGTAGTCCATAATTGGTGGGGCACCCGGTATATCGGGGTGCTTATCGTTTAAGCGGAAAAAGTGTCACTATTGATAACTAAAATTGAAACAAAAATTGACATTAAACACTGCTGAATAAACTTATCGACTACTCTTATGGCAGGGAACAGAAGCGTAACGTTTAACTCAAAATTAATAATAATTGGAAAATGTTAATTTATGCACCCACTATTTATTATTTTTTACAAATTTGCTCAAAATTGTCAAAATTGGTTTAAAAATACATTAAGCCAATAATCAAAGACTTTGTAAACTTAAGAAGAACTAGGAAAATAGCACTTTGTAGTAGTGTTTGTTAATTTATAATTAAGATTTAACTGACAAAATGAAGTCGAAATAATATTTGAACAAATAAAACTGAGTGGGAGTCTGAAAGCCTGAATGCTCAGGGTCATCGCAGGAGGTAAGAACTTCCTCAGTTCGCCTCACAAGGGTACGGGAAGAGAGTGGGCACACCCCACGACCACCTCTCCCCGAATGAAATACGAAGCGAGGCTTCCGAAACAGAGCATCGGGGTTATCTCTCCTGTATTCTGCTCGATGAAGATAGAACAGAAACCTTTCCTTTCGTTCGATCACGAACTGACAATTGCAGTTATTTCACACTGAACTTCTACAAAACTGTGATTGTAGGATTGCTTCATTCCAAAATAAAACATTTAGCACAACACATCGATGTTCAAAATATCGGCATTAATAAATTGATGTTTAAAACATCGATTTTTTTTAAACGCTGCAGTGGCAACAGTTTTTTCTCAGAGTTACTTCAACCTTTTTTCATTTTTCTTGTGCACAGACAATACGTAAAAACGTAATGTTATGAATATGTAATGTTTGATTAAGGAATACAATTATTTTATTTAATTCAATTAATTAATTTTTTGACGAAAATATTACTCTATTTATTATGCTAAGTATTTTCAAAACTTGACACACAAAAGCAAAACACACGTACGGAAATCACACAAAAATTTGAAATCTAGTAATTGTCATAACTACCCACGTGATATCACGCAAGGACTTAAAATTTGTAATAAATATGAAATTATTTCAAAAGTACTTGAAATTCTGACTTTCGCCGGCTGGTCTTTCACAAAGAACATTCACGAAAAACCCTCTATTAATTTACTTACAAGATCTGGGCTGTCCGGGTGACGCCGCGTCGAAGGCTGGGGTGCCGACGTTTCGACCGACATATCGCGGTCCTCTTCAGGGCAGTATAGCCCCCGCCACCCGGACAGCCCAGATCATGACTCTGGCAACTTACAAGTTTATTTACGGGAGTGCAACTTTATTTATTTACAACATCTATTATAGGCATTTTTAATTTCAATACGATGAAAGTGTGTGGAGGAAAATTTACCCTAAGCAATTTTAACTACGAGGTTTTTCCGATCCTCGTCAGACTCGGGACTGCTCACGACAATACTTTGTCCCTTCCAGGTATGGTAATCTCGCGATCGGCCGCTCTCGTTGCCTCCTCAAGGGAAAGAGAATGTCTTTCACGAGAGTACTATCTCTAACTAAATTAACTCTCTAAATTAACTGGAATCATTTCTGTGACTTAATAACCCGCAGTTTGACATATCCATATGACATGATATCCACCGAAGACATAGATATTGAATTAAACAAACTCACAAACTGAATGTATCAATCATTAAAATACGCGCTTATACCTTTCAATCAGCCACACAGAAAGTCAAATTCAACACGGCCTAAAGAGCTTCTTGAACTAATTAAAACGAAAAGAAAAATTTGACGTACTTGGCAATCCAATAGAAATATAAACAATAAACGTGAATCAAACCACATCTCAAAACTTGTCAAACAAAAAAAATGAATTTAGATTTTTAAACTTTCATAACTTTCTAAGCCAACTTCACCCTAATACCCGACCACTATGGAAAACAATCAAAAGCATTACAAAAGAACGAACAGAGCTACCACCTTTACAGAATAATGGTAAGATAGCATACTCAGATGCTGAAAAAGCGAAGGCTCTAGCAGAATATTTAGAAAGTGTCTTCAACCCAAACCCCATAGAATATCCTATTTTCAATGCTGAATTAGAGTACATGAAACTACCTATGTGCACTGTCCCAACAAAGATGAAATTCATTTCTCCTTCAGAAGTGGCAAATATAATTAAACTTTCCAGAACTAGAAAAACACCAGGGTATGACTGTTACAATCAAAGTATTAAAAGCACTTCCTCGACAAGCAATTGCAATAATCACAGCAATATTTAACGCATCGCAGAGAATAGGATACTATCCGTCGTCATGGAAATGGGCAGTTATACTTCCATTCTGCAAGCCAGGCAGAAGTCCCAAATTCCAAGCAATTACAGGCCTATTAGCCTACCCCCTTGTTTGGCTAAAGTTTTTGAGAAACTTGTTCTAAATAGACTCCAAGCATACTTAACGAAAATTAATGTAATTCCCAATCAATTCCCACTCAATTTGGTTTTAGACCGAATCATGCGGCTACCCATCAACTGCTGCGACTTCTCGAACACATAGTAAACGGTTTTTACGATAAAAAGCACACAATAGCTCTCTTTTTAGACATTTCGCACGCATTTGACCGAATTTGGCACAATGGACTAATGTACAAACTACGAGAAATGGTAACACCTGATTATCTACAGAAACACTTTCGAAGCTTTCTTTTTTTTTTTCCTAGGGCTTTTATCCAGCCGACAGCCGGTTGCCCTTTACGTCCCGAAGGGACGCATATTCGACCATACACTTGCGGGCTCCTCTGATCTGGGGTCAGCAGAACGCGAGGCCCTCCGCGATAACACACACACAAAGTCAAGGGACAAACAGCCATGCCCAAGGCGGGACTCGAACCCGCGACCCTTCGGACCGAAGCGCTGAGTCGGTACTCGCTCTTAGCCACCTCGGCCACCCAGGTCGGCCTTTTCGAAGCTTTCTTACAGACATAAAAATAAATGATATGTCACCACTTAACCCTATTCTCGTACGCGTCCCACAAAGCTCGGTTCTTTCACCAACACTGTTCTCAATTTTTACAACAGACTATCCAACTCCACACGAAGCAAGTATAGCTCTTTATGCTGACGATACCGCCATCTTCACTTCACATACCGACATCAACTTAGCCTACGATTACATACAATCATACATTTACCATTATGCGAATTGGACCAAAAAATGGAGAATTAAAATCAACCCCTCAAAATCACAATCCAAAATATTCACACTCAAGACGTCCTCCCTTCCCTACACCCTAACAAATAAATAACACCGATGTACCCTGGCTTTCTCATTCTTCGCCAGCCAAATACCTAGGTATCATACTGGGGAAACGGTTAACTTAGAAACCGCACATTCAATTAACAGCCCATAAGACACCAGCAAAAGTTTTAAAACTCTACCTGTTTATCAATAGAAAGTTCACCCTTAGTATAGAAACTGGGCCGCTCATCTATAAAATGATAATAAAACTCTCAATGACATATGCTTGCCCAATTTGGCGCAACACTGCACCAGCCAACGTATCCATTTTGCAGTAAGTTCAAAACAAATATCTCAGACAAACCTTGAAAGCCCCCTGGTTCATTTCTAAGTCACTAATTCACCGAGAGCTTCAAATACCGAATTCCTCTCAGAATCCATCTCACAAACCTCTCCAAAAAATTACTCTCTCCTCCCAGCATGTCCCAACACTCCAATATTCAATCTCGGTCGAAACGCTCATCATCCTTCACGCATTAGATCCAGATTCCCCAAAGACCTCTTTCGCCCTCCCTAATTCATAAAAATCATTCGCCACAATTTCCCACAAAACACACCCCTCCACTTCTAAACAATAAATGCAAACTTCCCTTAGTCAAGTTATACAAATATGAAATTTTAAAAATAGGGAAGGGTTATACCAAGACCCGCATTTGACTAAGAATGGCGAAGTAAATGCATTATATGTAACATTGTACCCGTCAAAATCCCCGAAAGACGAAAGTCGAACGGGAAGAAATAAACTTAAAAAAGAAAAAAAGAGCACTATCTCCACCTTACGTTGCGATTCCCCCTCCACGGTTCTGCTCCCTTCTTGGCCCAGCGAGAATGACTCACAGCTCCTACGAGATACGAGAGAGAATATTGCTGGTTGGACCGACTCTAGTAGTGACATTAACATTCAAAGACTGGCACTCTGTCGTCAGTCTATAGTATGTTCCAGTGTTACCGCCGATTTCACCAACCTTCCTCAAATTTGTATTGATTGTTGTTTCCATGAACGTCAAATATTTGTCCCCTCGTTACGTTTCACCGACACTTTGGGGATAAAAATGACGCTCCGATAGCTTTGACGATTCGTCGAGAAACGTACGTTGATTTATCGTCTTCGTATTGAGGTTGGCTAAGATGTCACAACACGGTTCCGCATTGGCTGTACTGATGCTGTACAGCATCAGTACAGACATACTGCCGCATTGGCTGTACAGCATACTGATGACGTATGATCTATTATATTTCAAGTAGGTTGGAATTGATTGCACATTTACAAGTTTATTGAGAAGACCTTCATCATTGTAGTTGTACGAAAACACCGACCAATTTTTGAACTTTTGCAATATCCGAAATTTTAGCTATTTCAACGCGTCCTATCCGATGACAAATCTTAATTTAAAAAAATTGGAGTCACTTATTTTAAAAATTGTTTTAGAAAAATGGAAAATATTCTTTAGGCATCACGTAAAGTACAAAAATTAAAAACAGGTTTCAAATTCAAGCGGCATCAGTCAGATCTAATGGGGAATATCAATTACGGTGAACATCCTGTTTACGGGTTAGCCGTAGCTTTGTTCGAGGACGGACGGACAGACGGACAGACGGACAGACGGACGGACAGACGGACGGACGGACATACTGACAGTAGACGGACGGACGGACAGGGACGGACAGACAGACACAGACAGACAGACACAGACAGACAGACACGGACAGACAGACACAGACAGACAGACACAGACAGACAGACACAGACAGACACAGACAGACAGACACAGACAGACAGACACAGACAGACAGACACAGACAGACAGACACAGACAGACAGACACAGACAGACAGACACAGACAGACAGACACAGACAGACAGACACAGACAGACACAGACAGACAGACACAGACAGACATACACAGACAGACAGACACAGACAGACACAGACAGACAGACAGACACAGACAGACAGACACAGACAGACAGACACAGACAGACAGACACAGACAGACACAGACACAGACAGACGGACGGATGGACAGACACGTTTTACCGTCAATCAATTTTTCGGCATTAAGGGCCCACAAAACTTGGATTCTAAGCTACTTTTTCTGTTTTCTTCAAAACAACATTCATTTAGCAGATCCTCAAAACAGACGTCGGTAGAATTGTTAAGAACGTGTGTCACTGCATTTCTAAATAGAAAGGAACTAGCATATATCTTCAGTCTTTGAAGTGAACGAACAAGTGCGCTGCGAAATCTCACTCCGGTTGATGAGATGCTTCTTGACGTTCCTAGCGCCGCCGATGCTACTCCGCGCCGGTTCGCCGGCGGAAAACACGGAGTTCACGTAACGACCTAATTCCAACATCTCCAAAACCCTTTCTAAAATTTCATAGCACTTTGACAATGGGTCTTGTACCAGCTAGTGAAATCTCACGAATCCGATTGTCCAGACCGGCAAAGGTGGCTCAGGGCATCAACTGGTGGTCACTGCAGTGCCTCTGAACGGGAGATCCTAGTTTTCGAGCCCTGGCGGTGGAAGGATTTTTCAATATTAGCTTAACAGCTAGCTTGCAATCAGTAGCTGTCTAAACTAGAATTTTAACGGCCGGCTGCTCTGAGTAGTTGTTTTCCGTGGTTTCTCCGATCAACACACGGGCAACAAACAGGCCACGAACCGCGCGCGACCTTTCCTTCCTCTTCCAGGTTCCTTCCTCACCCGTTACTTATACTCACATGCATTACACTACATTTGTTGAGGGACCAGGCGGGAGCTTAGAGCTTCCCCCCCCTGGGGCTGTGCCCTGCTAGTACGAGATTCTTTGTTGGTGAAACCTGCGCAGACCGACGTAGCCAGAGAGGGAATGTCCCTGCCAAGCCACGCGACAAAAAACATGCACTTCACTAACGTGAAAATTACTAGGGAGAGGATTTTTAAACCCCAAGCAATCTTGAAATATGCTTTAAAAATTTGCATTTACGACCTAAAAATTCTCAAATGTGCACTTTAATATGTAATTAAAATTAACAATATTTCATTTCCTAGATAAACTTTTCTTGATAAAATTCATGAGAAGCTTGCTTGGAAGGAAAATATATACTTTTGTGCAAATTTAATATAATTTACCCGTCTTCGCAAGAGAAATAATTAAAGTTAATATATTTACCTTACTGCAGTACATTGAATGTCTTGTTGCATTTCTTGTCCCTGCTTTAAAAAATATATCAAGAAATTTCCTACATTTGCACAAGTATTTTTTCATCTATAAAAAAGAAAAAACGCAAACTGTGGCAAGCTCTTTCGAATCAATGAACGCTCACAAATAAATAGATTCTATGAAAAAATGAAACGTTTTATAGATAAATAGATAAATAGATTCTATAAAAAGATGAAACATTTTAAAGAAAGTCTCTTTTTTTAGGAAATATGCAACATATGCGCCTATAATTACATGCATATGAACCAACAGGAAAAATCGGCCAAATATGCACTAACGCATCACTCTATATAGCATCATATTCTAACCATATGTCAAGAAATTTCACTTAGCTATGCACTGAAGCAAGGGACAAAAAGAATCAAAATCATAGAAATCCTCTCCCTACTAATGACCTTGGCAGTTGGCACGCCCGAAATCGCTCATCAATTGAATGTTCACCATTGTGAGCATTGTGCGTAAGCTCTTTCCTAAGTCAACGAAGTTAGGTGGGAAAGTAATTGAAAACATGACTGATGAAGTGCAAGACTACTTAACGGTGAAACAAAAATATTCATTTTAGAATTTTCAGGGGAGCAATCCTATTGTAGCTTAAAGTTAATAAATTACTGTCATGATGTAATACTTTATTCACCAGTCACTCGAATATGAAACACCGTCATCTACTACAAATTTAAGTATTTTAAAAATTTCATGTAAAACCTTTTCTTCTTTGGTCCTATTCTTCCAGAGACGGAAGTTACGTGCCCCATTTAGAAGACTCCACAGTATTAACATGATGGGTTTTCTCGGTAGGATATAATCAGGGTACTCTCCCATTGCTTTCCCTGATGGCGATTATTATTATTATTATTATTATTATTATTATTATTATTATTATTATTATTATTATTATTATTATTATTATTATTCAGAATGAAGTGATAGGGCGATGATGAGAGGTGAGGTGTGGTGGGAGGTAATCGTGGGCCTTTCTAACCATCCCTTCGCCTTACGACCGATGGAAACCACGAAAACGCCGGACAGGATACCGGCCCGGGAATGGAACCCGGACCTTTCGACTGCGAAGTGAGCGCACTACGCACTGAGCCACTTCGCTCGGTCAATGGGAAGCCTAGAAGGTCGCTAATACTATAATACGTTGTCTTAATTCATACGTTAAAAAAAATCAGATACGCCCTACAGAGTTTGGTATTCATTACTCAACTAAGTAATAGAAATTATTAAAATTAAGAAATTACGGAAAATATTATTTGCATGATGTACACCGTATTAAGCTGTTGTCAATACTTTCTAGAAATTTCGAAAATTATGCAGGAATAATTGTTTACAAATAATTATTTCTCATTTTTCGTACAATTCAAATATTCAGTGGTAGTCACTTCAACCATTAATTGACATTGCCATACCATATTATTCATTTTTATTGCTATACAGAATTGCACTTGTGAAAATTCAAAAATGGCTCTTCTTAAGAGCATTCTAGAGTATGTTTGTAGGCATACTTTTTATAAATAAATTACTACAAAATTATAAAATTTCTATTAAATTTTTACACGACTCACGATAAATGCGTGAGAGAAACTACGGAAAATCGATAATCAGTTATTAGATAATTGGCAGTGCGAACATCTTTTTTGAACGGATTGTGCATCCTACATTTTCCAGATCATCTGTTCTCCGAATGCAACGGTAGCTTCGCTTCTTTTCTGGACTTCTCTGACATCTAACACATCGTGCCGAATTCTCGATTTCAAATGAAATGTCATCAGTTAGTAGATCCATTGCGGAGCTAGAAAATTTTGGCGCGGGGCTGAAACGTAGCCCCCTCCCCCTCCTCCGAAAAAGTTAAGTGTGAAAATGGTACCAAGACTATTAATTACATTATTTCAACAAATAACAAAAATTACGTTTAAGCCAGAAAAAGTTCTTGGAAATATATTTTAAATAAATGTTTAAATGAGTATTTAAAGATCAAATAATACAATTTCCACGATGTGCTCAAGACGCTTAAGATGTTTATAGTGTATAGTAACGGTTTAACAAAATCACTTGTTAAATAGGTTAAGTTAAAAATATCCCGATGCAATTGCACACAGGCCGATGCGGTCCACAGGGGAGGTGAAGGAAGTCCCAAGGAGGAGGTTGTGTGGCGAGCACAACGCCCCGGGCGACTTTCCCCTCGCCCCCCCCCGGAATGGTCCTGGTACTTGCTTCGAAAGGAGGCTGAGTCGACCTGAATGGAAATCACCGGAAAAAAGTCCCAGCCTACACCGGGACTCGAACCTGGGACCCGACCAGAACCGACCCGACCTTCACATCAGTAAGCCAGTGCCATGCCACTGAGCCACCGCGGCTACTTTTCATATGTCAAATACATGAAATTATAAATATGAATTTCAGTAGAAGCTATTTTAATGTTTTCGTCATTTGATTCATTTCATTGAGTCCTACCTTATAAATAATGATTAAGATTAACTATTTAAGATAAAACATTAATTAAAAAGTTATGAAATATCAGACTACTGTATCGCGACTTATAAAATTACGATAATGATTTTTCTTTTTCAATTTTTTTTATTAATTTTCCCCCATCAGTCCCACCATCGGGACCCTTGACTTGCGATCGCCCGGTGTGCCCAAGCACTGGGTAGATCAAGCAAACCCACACTTCCAAATTTTGAAGTGCTGTGGAATATTGGAAATCACGTTTTGGAGACCTTACGTGACCTCAGGGCTTTCAGCGGGCGAACTGATGCATCGGCGGCGCCAGAAACACAACGCGACGTCTGTGGACCGCTGTCAGATTTTCTATGGCGTTCGTTTTTTCATTGAAGACGGCAAAAGCTGTATCCCCTGGTCTCTTTTTAGTTTGAAGTGCACAATGACACGCGTTTTTAATAATTCTACCGAAATCTACCGGGAGCGGTAGATCAGTGCATCAACTGATGTCACTGCAGCGCCTCTGACCCGGAGGTGCTAGGTTCGAGTCATGACGGCGGCAGGATTTTCGACACTAGCTTTTCAGCTAGGTCGAATTCAGTCGCTGTCTGGAGGAGAATTCTAGCGGACGGCTGCTCTGATCGGTAGTTTTCCGTGGTTTCTCCGATCAACACCAGGCGAATGCCGGAGCAGTACCCTACCAAACGGGCCACGGACCGCGCGCGATCTGTCCTTCCCATTTTTTGTCCTACCCTCTCCCCTTTACACACACACTTACACTAACATGCACTACACTACCACATCCCGGGAGACCGGTTGGGAGCTTAGAGTTTGTCCCGGCTGGGGCGGTGCCCCGCTGGTGGGAGAGACCAGGTTAGGGGGAAACCCCACCGCCATCTCCCGAGAAAAAAACATGCACTACACGAACGGGACTGATGACCAGAGCAGTTGACGCGCCCGGAAACACGAAAAAATCAATCAATCTACCGAAATCACTTGTAAGGATATCGTAAACCAATGCTCTTTTCAAGAAAACTGAAAAAGAAAATTCATACACACGCGCTTGGTGATTTAATGTTACACTCTGTTTTAGACACTTTTTTATCAGATCCCATTATTGTGTATATCGAGATAAGATATTCAGGGTCCCATATCTTTGCAATAATTGTACATTGATTCTTTATGCATAAGGTCAACTTTTTCGTCTTTCTGATCCTGACATAAAACATCCGCTTTTATTACGCTACAAGCCCTCCAAAGCAACCGACATCTTGCTGACAGATTGATTGTAGCGTCGGCGCACGGTGGTGCATTTTCCCGAAATCCTGGCCAAAACCTCACAAATGAAATCGCGTTTACTGAACTTTTGCACATACCACAACACACTATACTTGGGGGCATCTACTTCTTCTCACT
This sequence comes from Teleogryllus occipitalis, assembly GCA_011170035.1. Classification (NCBI taxonomy): domain Eukaryota; kingdom Metazoa; phylum Arthropoda; class Insecta; order Orthoptera; family Gryllidae; genus Teleogryllus; species Teleogryllus occipitalis. Next base: position 188,587 of record BLKR01001050.1, read on the forward strand.
TCGTGCCTCTGGATCAATTCCCCTGGCACCAGTAGTCATCCGAACTTACCCTTCGCGGGGTTCGGTAGACCTGCAGTGCCAGAGTATCATAGAGAGACAGTCTTTGGTTGTAAGTGGTGGCCTTACAAACTTGTGCAGAGAAAGAGCAGTATGGATTCTCTTCCAAAAGGTTTGCATAGTATTTTCATGTATGTTTTAAAATGGACGAATGCATAATACCGACGTAGGATGAAATATTAAAATGCATCAAATTAATACAATAATTTTAATTACTCGTAAGTTCACGTAGACTGAAAGTTACCAATTTCGCGGAATTCTGCAATGTTTCTAATTTCATTTACTAACTGAATCTATCCTCTTTTGAATCGAGTTGTAAAATCATGCCCCAACTTTTCCCATTAGTGACTACAAAGAATTAACTTTTCGTCGAGGGCGCGTGACCGTCGAATATATGTTTAATAAATGTTTAAAAATTAAATCAAAAATACAATTGATCGGATTGTAATATTTGTTTACTTAACTCGTAAGTTACATACCAACAATTATTTCTATTACATTGATATTGTTATAAAATTCGTATTATATTGTTTTTTAAAGAAATAATATTGTAACTACAGTTTGAATATAGACAAGATACGCATTCAAATGCAATTGAGAGAAAAAATGGGTCTGAATGTAAAGTTTTCCAAGCAGCAGTATGGTAATAGCAACGACGGTAATTCAGAAAGACGCTTTTTTGAGAAATCTAAAGTTTCCGCAGAAATAACGGGATAGATGAGGGTATAATTAGGAGATTTAGAAAAATTTTATTGACAATGTCCAGTGGATACACCATCTGCATTCCTTTTTTTAGTAGTATGCACTGGAAACTGCCAAGAAATATGTTTTCTAATATTCACGGTATTACATGCCTAGAATCTATTCACAAAGATATGGGACGGTATGGAGAAGGATTCTCGCGAAAATGTTCAAGACAGCACAAAATCCACGACATGTTTTAATCGCCTATTGAGATCTTATGATCCCTTCATTTCCAGTTTGAGGGGTCTTCCCAAATGAAAGTTAAAATTCTTGAATAAAGATGCTTTGCCTTATTTGCCTGAGCCCGATATGACCGAAGGGAGAAATGGGCCCTAGTGAAAAATGTGCTCTTCCTTTCCCGTTCTTCGGAGACTACATGAATTTTCTCTGGCAAAGAGCATGAGATGACATTAAGACCATGCTTCTTTATGCCAAATGTTATCAATTAATATATAAATAATCCCTACGGTTTTCTAAAGTCAATGTTGTGAATAGATGAAATTTAACAAAGTCTATATAGAAAAATATATATTTACATTTCACAGAATTAAGCAGTGCATTATTCTGGTACTATGTTCCCAGCTCCGATACATTGTAAAGAGAATCCAAAATAATTTTGGTTGTAGAAATCATACTATAGTTTTTAGAGATTTTGGCCAGGAAATCGGCAAAATGCACCACTGTGCCGCGGCGCGGCGTGTGAGTAACGGCCCCAGAACCATCGCCTGTAAGACGCAGGAGGTCGGCTGGTGTTTCGGCAGCCGGTACGCCCACGATAAGTGAATACTATTTTACACAATAATACCTCGCATAATGCTTCATAGCACTTACAAAATTGCATTGATGAGTTTTGAAAGGAGCTGATCAAGCTAATAAAATTTCATGTCGGACCGTGAATCCAGCCCGGTGAGTGTTACGTGATGTCGCTGTGATCGTTTGCCCTCATATCCGTCGCGAGAAACACGGAATCGTTTCACAGGAAGGCTGCACTATTTTCTGATTTCGCGGGAGCGATTTACACAGACATCTCCTGAAATCGTACGGGCAAGATGCGAAGGTATAACGTTTGTGGAATCCGTAACGGAAGCAACGTGTGCACGAAGATTTTTATATGTTATAAGACATGTATTTGACGGAATATTAACACACAATCATGCAAAGATGGGGTAGTACAGAGCAGACATGTAATACCATTAATATCTGGGCACTATTACTTGACAATTCCAAGGGCATAAGTTTACTCCCGAAAAAGAGGAATGCTGATGGTTTAGCCAAGATATTATGGAGATATTACCAAGAAAATTGTTCTGAATTTGAATTATAATATATTCCCATTATTTCTTATTTTTCTTTACGGTTCTCAAAAAAACAAAAACGCCTAGGTGTATTTTATCGATGCTATTTCCATAACCCTGCTTGAGACTATCTACGTTGCGTACTCAAACCCACCCTCAAGACGTAATATGTAATACGTATTACTTTCACATAATAAATTTGTAATAAATATTCTATTAGTGTAATATAATTTTTTAAACCCATGCACAAAACGTAATTTGTACGTAAACATTATTTTCATATAATATTATTAAATGTGCATGAATAAAAATTAATCATTAGTTTGTCATTCTCACTGACTTGTTGGTATCTGGACACACACTATTATACTGAAGCACTAATGGAGCCATGTCAGGTAAGTTTAAACAACTGGTACGCAAGCGGGCGGTTGCAATGAAATTAAATAAGAAACGTCACGAAATTTAACAGAATTTCGCGGAATTGGTAACTTTCCTTTCAAGCTACGTGAAATTGCGAGTACCTAAAATTATTGTATGTTTTCAAGGAAGTAAATCACTAGCATCCAATCACAACCTCTAGCATGCAATACTATTTTAAAACTTGCGACGCTAGAACACATACTTTCTCGCATTAATTACTGTTGCTATTTTTTAAACAAAGCAATTAAACAAATAAAATTAATTAAACAAAGGTTAATCCTGCGCCAATTTAACCGTTTTTTCTCTACGAGTGAAAAACTTTAAAAACAAATTATGTTATTTTTTTGTAAATTCCGTACACTTGAAGCAGAAATTACTGCAAAACTACTTTCTTCAAAAAATTGTACATCTTCTTTGAAGATGTCTTTGAAAAATTTATTTCGTCTCTAAAGAATCTATCTTCAATATTCTACTTGGAGGAAAACGCCTAAATCTGTTTGGATTTTTGCAATTTCCGAAACATCAGTGATTTCCACGAAAAGACCAGAGACCTGCGCCATTCTTTTAAGCGTCTTTTACGATCTCCAAAAACCAAATTCAATAAAAGAAAATGTTTAGGCACTTTTCATAAAATTTTAAAAAATGTAAAAACTTTATATAAGTACCCTTCACATTGCCTTGAGATCATTCAAATCAGACAATATCAATTTTGGACAAACAGCTTAACAATTTAGACGCTAGCGTTGATCCCAGACAGAAGGAAGAAAGACGGGCAGACACACGGACGGAGACGAACAAACGTCTTCAACCGATTTCTGGGTATCGAAGCCCCACAAATCATGGATTCTGACTACGTATCCTGTCAGACGAAGTAATTTACTACTTGTACGAACAAGATGTATCCACTTTTTCGTTACGGGAGCCGGCAGTAGACGTTCTGTCGAAAATTCGCCATTTCCCAGTGCACTATTACATTACTTTCTCTTCTTAGGTAGAAAGGCGAGTACATAAAAACTTCATAAGAAAACACTGAACATACCTTTTCGACGAGAACCCATGACGCACAGCCTCGCAAGGACACCACCTCCAGAAGCAGCCGCTCCGCGACGCTGGCACTGGCGCTCTGGCAGGGCCACGGCTTCCGCGGCAAGGGAAGCTTCGGTTGCTGGTGGCCGGCCCGGGGGAGGGGGAAGCAGTCGGCTCATCGCCTCAGGACCTTGGAGCTCAAGGGAGGCCATGCGTCATTGAAGGCCAACGCCTTCCCTATTTTTATTACAATTTGAACGTTTATTTAATTCATTTAATTTGATCGTATCTTGTCTTTTTCAATATTGCAAATTAATATAGTTTCAAAACTAAAAGAGACGGGCCGGTCACAGTGTGTCACGTTTCAGGCACCGCGAATGTATGGCACTGAACGCACTCAGTCTTTGGGAACAATTGAACAACGGAGGCTGTCTTTTACAAATATATACAATATAATCGATTGTAATAAATACCAATACACACATATACACATGTACACATACATACACATATACACATGCACGTATCTGTATAATTTTTATAAGTCCCCACTTACTACATTCTTTGTATCGGGACACAGGGTTTATCACGGCGGCCCTGGCCTGGAAAATTGACACAAAGAATATGAGCAGTAATCTATGCACTCAGATGGACAATTATTGAATATTATTGAAAATATATCCATTTATTGTCAATTAATAATTTTTGTGCTAAAATCCATCGAATAATCGTTCTAAATTAATGAAATAATCTGGTAATCAATTATTTTTATATTTGCCGTAAAAGACAAGTAAAACGTTAGATTGAATAATTTTCAGTTTCCTAACAGGTGTTAAAATTAATTAAAATAATTTTTAGCAATTACATATTTAAATAATTTAAGTTTACGTTTTCTTCTTTTTTGTCGAACATTAGAAATATTATTTTCACAAGGTTTACCAAGCAGGCTAAATCCGCTCCAGCCTGTACACGTTTAGACAGATAAACACTTTGTATTTCAAAACTATAATGCATATAAAAATTGACTCTATTTAAAAAATGTTTGTTATGTTTAAGCAACTCTCGACATTAACGTATTATGAAAAATGTTAGAAATGTGTTCAATTCCATACTTTCCACCCATGGAGGACACTCCGCACACACTGCTGCGTAGATCAAGTGAACAAGCGACAAGAGAACACGAGCTGAAAAATACCGAGCGAGCACAGGTCAGTACTTCTCAGTTCCCACGCTTCCCTGGCCGAAGTTCGTCTTTCCTACCCAACCCTCCTCTTATTGGCCTTACTAACCTTGGCAATCACAAGCGGACGACAGAATAGAGACGAGCTGTCGTGAGTAACATAGTGATGGGTTACTTCGGTTTTTGTGGTTATTGATCTACGAGTTACAAGTGTATTTTGTTGTTATTGGAATGTTAATTGTCGTCTAGCGAAAACAGCCGGGGGTTGTCAAAGCGGAGTTGTGAAATGTGACAAGAATATTCATGTACATTTTTATAAATGTATAAAGAAAAGGAAACATCTACTATAATAATGAAATACATTCTAATAAAAAATCTAGTGTAATTCCCACTTTTTTAGTCTCAAAACAAAATTCTTAGCGTATTTCTCAGATTTCAGTCTCGTTACAACTCGGTAAAAATCAAACCAATATGTTGAATGAATGGCTTGAATGTAATTAAAGAACGAATGATGTTTAAGTGAAGAAACAAATCATGAGAAATGAAACAATAACCATGAACAATTCTTAACTCCGTAAAAAAATAAAAAATGTTTATCAATAGGACGTGGTTACATAGCATGTATTTACATATATTTACAAAAACCAGTAACTTAATTTACCAACTGCTTCTGTAATCTCAGTAAAATACGACCCATTTTAATGTACTCATTTTGACTATTTCTGAGACTAGCTTCCAATTATTACAAATTACAAATCGTTAGGGTTAATCTTGTACTGAACACAATGCAGCATTCTGTGTCTGTGCTTTCGACGGAGAGCTAATGAGTGCTCTGCAGAGTGAAAACTAATCCGCCACTGTTTCTCACTAGTCGCAAGGAAGGTCAGCGGAAAGACGAATCAGTTTCAATGATAACGTGTATTCAAGTTCGCGAACAACGGTTTAAGAGAATGTCACCGTGTCAGTGGCAACGATTTATGATCGCCACAGGTGATTTCGTTCAACAAGAACGTGGTGAATACTTTGAAAATTTGCGTGGAAGACTTCCCAATACTCTCTTACAATTTTATTGTATTGTCTTCTGTCTACAGCAACCCGGCAGGAATTTATTCGATTATTATGCCGTTTAGCCTTACGCGGCTGGTCTTCAGGCTTTCTTTAACTAGAAGGAAGACTCTTTTAAATATAATAATTATTTCTAATACTATGCGAACTTAAATTTAACATTTATATGTTAAATTAAGCGTACCTTAATTTATATAATAAAAGAGGATTTTTATGGAATAGAAAAAAAGTATGCAAAAAAGAACTTATTAATTCATAATTTATTAATTCAAATTGTTGAAAAAATTTTAATTATTAAATAGATAATTATGAAATTAATAATGAATGAATATTGAATTGATGGAAAATCTATTTTCATCGTTAGTACTGATGTTTGCTTTTGTGTCCTTCGTGTCACAACCAAGACTTGCTGTATACATACTGTACTCTATATAGTGTATATAGTTATGCTTCAATCTCTCAGTACCTCCCCTTTCAGTCTTCGTTTTCCCCTTAACAAGCACCACGCCGCGAAGGTCACCTTCGCCAAAGGCGACAGAAGGAAATATTGTCCGTTTAATTCAAAACCACATGTCAGAAAGTATAATTTTATACTCATATTGCTATCAAAACATTAAAAACTTTGCATATTTGTAGCCCCCTTTCTATAATTTATATACAGTTAATGAGAAATATATGGTTATTTTTCAAAAGGCGAATATGGTTCAATTTCTCGGAAACTAAATTACGGTATATTTCTTGCCCCATGATTCCGCATTGTTGAATGAAAACACCTTTTCGAAACCCGACGGTGGTGGATTTTCGACAACTGCAACATTTTAGGAGCTGTCTCGACAAGAATTCTAGCGGCTGGCTAGCTGCTAATCGTTAGTTTTCCGTGGTTTCTCAGATCGATACCAGGCGAATGTTGGAGCAGTACCTTAACAACAACGAACAGTGGTCCATCTTTCCTTCATCTTCCTAATCCTATCCTCTCCCCTTACACTCCACTCATCACGCATACACCATACATTTCGGGAGACCAGTAGGGAGCTTAGAGATGTCCAGATTGGGGCGATGCCCGACTGAGGGGACATACCTAAAGGAGGGGAAAATTCAGCGCAAGCGGAAATGTAGTTCGGCGCCGGATCCAGCGGGCAAGGAATCTCCGCTTTCTCTCATGATAAAAAATTCACAACACAAACGAGACTAACAAACGTAGGAGCTGACATGCATGGATATCATCAATTAATTCAAAATATATAATAAAAAGAGAAAAATGTAAAATAAAAATGCTTTGTAGTGTTCATAATTCCTCCATACAGCGTTTCAAACTTTCAAATACAAAACGTCGCTGAAGAGGTTTAACCCGTTTGATACCAACTTTTTACTTCAATTTTTTTCTATAGTCAGTGGCGTAGCGTGGTAATTTTTTCTGGATAGGCTCTAGAGCAGATTTACTTAGTATTATTAATTGCCTTAACTCAAAATGACAATTATTGACGACAACACATTAGAATGTGTCGTCGTTTATTTATTTATTTATTTATTTATTTATTTATTTGTTTGTTTATTTATTTATTTGTTTGTTTATTTTTTATTTTTGTTTTATGTCGCATCAACTACAAAGGGTTATTAGCGACAACTACAAAATGACATTATTAGTTCTGTACATGCAAAGTTATGACAGTTTGGATGGGAACATGCATATCACATTATTAGCATGTTTATACATTTGTCTTATATATACGCGTACAAATTTATGCTCTTCAAAAAATTAAGAATCCGGCTGCATTGTTATCTGTCCTTTAGTACACTTGACATGTCGTTTGAACACCATGTCTCTTCCGGTCAGATTCAAACCTGGAGCACAGAAATAGATGGTTAATGTACAAAGAAACATTACACACATTGCACATAACAGTCATTTTCCCTATGATCAGCATAGTTTTCGTCTTTTAGAATCTTCTGAAGAATTTCATATCTAGTGTAAAAACCGTTCCCATTTTATTGTAAAACTCTTATCTTCATGTTTGAAGATCTTCACTTGTTATTTCGTCGTTGTCGGACAATTCTTTTGGAGAATCTGTGTGGACTGGGTCCTTCAGTTTCTTCATAATTCTGGTAAATCTTGATTTTATTCCTCAGTCAGGCAGTAAAGGGTATATTTCCTTGAGCATTTCAATTAGCCTGCCTGTCTCTTAAGTGTAACTGAGAGATATTTGAAGGGGGTTACTTAAACCATAAGTATTTTCCAGAAAGTCTTTTAGTTGCTCGTACGTTAGTACATTGTTGGACCCTTCTGTCCTTTCTTTCGCTGGCGCTAGTTGCTCCACTATGCTTTTCTTATTGCTGCCGCTAGTAATAGTGTTCTCCCTGAATACCGTCCTTTTCTTCTTCTTAGTTTTTTTTTTTTGCCGTACCGTTCATTTTTCATTGGGGACGGTTGAATTGTTCTTCCTGAAGTTCACTTGAATTGTTGCTGCGAATACTTGTGATCTGTGATAAGGCTCTCTTAACACGCTTGCCTTGGTCGAGTGGGAGAAATTCATAGTAAATAGGTACCTTCTCTCTTTGTTCGTTTTCAGGGGATACATTGTTTTCAATTATGTCTTACGATTGGTTTGGGTTAATGTCTCCTATATTTTTACAGTTTTTGGCAATATGTCCTTCCTTGCAGTGAAAGCATTTAATGATTCCGCTTGACATGTAAATCCAGTTTCTTTCTCCTTTGTATGAGATCAGTATGGCTTCAGGAATCTTACTTAATGAGTCTTCCGGTACGAACACCTGTATACGGAAACTTAAGATACGAGTGAACTGCTCTTTACCAAAACCAGTTCTTAGAAATGACACTTGAGAACTACGTATCACTTTCAGTTTATCTAGTTCATCTTCAATTACTGCGTTAGGGATCATAGGATAAGAATGTGAAATTACAATACGCTTGTGTCTACTTCCAAGAGACCGAATATTTTGAGAGGAGCCCTCAATTTTAATAGTCTTGTACTTCTCTGTTAATTCACCTACCAACTGCTTACTGCTCAAAAATACACACACCCTGTTATTTGAAATTTTTGAAGTATACCTGATGTGACTAGGCGTAACAATCGATGCTAAAGCTTCTACGTACCTTTCGAGGGGTGTGCTGTGGTCTTTGCATTCAATTATAGTACCTCGTTCCTTCTCCGGATACATGGCATTGAGAACAACTCCGTTGTAACTTGGACAGCCAGCGTTGTTTCCTTTAACAGGCTGGCTCCTGTAGTCAGAGGCCTGCCCTCGGATAGCCGCTTCGGAATCAGCCATTAATTTCCTGTTCCCAATTCACAATGAGAAACAGGTAGATTGTAATCAGAACAGTTATATGTACTGAAGTAGACATCTCACTTTACACTGACACTTAAACTTCTTAAGTTCGGTGAAAACACGCAAACTAATCACAGACCGCGGGGCTCTACTGAACGGGGCACACGATGCTACATCGACCACTGCTGCCGAACGAATCTGTTTATTATTATAATTGCCAGAAAATTATATCAGATTTCTTTTGAAAGCATTTTAAATACTTGGTTGGTGGAAATCTGAGTAACAGCGTGCCGTAGAATATTTCAATCTCCACGCCTCTGTGGTGTTTTCCTTGCATTGTCCGCATCTTCAATGAAAAAATTAGTTTGATTTAATCAATTAAATCTTGCTTCATCATTTACTAAAAAGAGGTAAATTTACCCAGCATTCGGTTGAGTGAGTGTGATAATCTGAAAGTAAAAGGCTTGCTATGTTTTGCGTGAAACCCAAAAGATCTAATGGTATGTCTTTTCCAATCCAGTTGCCAGTAGACCACTCTTTCTCAAAGTGGGCGATAACGTCTGCTTGTGGTCGCTGGAGGCCTACAGGGGGCGTTTATGGGCCCCCTAGGGGCTCATAAAGGGCACAAAGAAAATTGGGAGGTGTTGAAGCGATTTAGGGAGGCAAGGGCTGATTCGTGTTTTTCTTCCATTTTAAAATTTAAACTTAAGTACAAATATACACCTCAGGCTAAAAGTTCCTTCTTAATAATTACCGGAAAATTAAATAAACATTTTACTAGACCCAGGAAGTTCAGGCATTGATTTTACCTAAAATAGGCAGGAAAATGGCATTTATTTGTTCTGAATAGGTATGCGAAAAGGCATTTATTCTAGCTAAAGTAAGGGTGCAAAAAGGCAAGTAAACAGTGAAAAATGACATTTGAAAGGAAATGGTGTAAAGAATTAATAATTAAAATGATTAACATTTTTATTCTATCTCTAAAATTTGGATTAGCTCTTAAAGTGAAAGGAAACGATCTTTTCCTTCAATCTAAATCCACAGTGACATCCTATATATATGATGGCTATGAATTTGTTTTACTCGCGTCGCTGACGCTACGAAGTGTTACTGTGAACTCTCTTTTGAATCTTGACATGGCATCAGTGAAAACGAAATTTTATTTTTTGTTCTTCGCACTTGTGTAATCGCCAGCACTGAGAAGGCACTGATGTATTATATACTGATCACTGTCGTCACTAGGGATCGGAGGCCATACACAAAAGTAGGATGGGATTCTTCGTGAAGGAACAAAGCCTGTCGGCATCAATGTAAAAATTCAAAAATGTTAACTGGTACCATCTTCCTTTTTCATTTAGATTTTTAATAGCCTCTGCTACCACAGAAACATAAAACACTATCAGTGCTTCGTGTTATGCAGATTTACAGGTAGTACGTATATTTCCAGCTTGATCGCGAACGGTGCCTGGAGGAAAAAGGCAAAAAGAATCGACAGCTAAAATAAGGAAAATAAAATTCTACTAAAACAGATGTGCAAGTGATTTCTATTTTTAAAAGTCAAAATAATATAAATAACAAAAACGCATTTTGCCAAACTTCCGGGCTCTAATAATTACTACACCATATTCTAATTTTCCATTTTTATGTAAGGTGATAATGGCTAATTACTAGTAAACATTAATTTCAAGTGTTTTTTGTATTTTACTTACAAGACTTCGAATCAAGTATATTATGAGTTTATTCGCTAACAAAGTATAGTTATTCCACAGTACTATGTATAAAAAATAAATACACATGCATACAATACAATATACACTGACTTTATTTCAACACAGTAACCACTGATTTTGGTGTAAAGAAAATGAGACAGAAAAAACAAGAAGCGGTAAGCTGGCAATTTCACAGAAATAGAAAAATAAAAGTTAAAAAATAATAAAAGAAATTTAGTAGAAAAATAAAATGTCAGAAAGAAACATTTGCTACCCTACATAAGTGAAAGAGAGGGCATATCTATTTTCATTAAACAACGCTATTAGTGCAATCCTGTATCAAGACGCCGGATTATTGATACTTATTCTAACTTGCTCAGTACGAATTCCATTGAACGAGCTAAACGAGATTGTGCATGGTTATCTTATTGGTGTCGGGGCGGGGTATTTTCATCCTGTATGAGATTTATTTATTTATTTATTTATTTATTTTACGTCAAAAAAACAGTTAAAAACTGCGTATGACGTGCTAATCGAGCTAATCGAGTAATATTTCTTTTATGTTCATTACCGTTTTCGAGCGCAATCATTAGAAAGTTTTTTAAGCTCAATATTTTACTGACGAACAGACAAAACCATATCGGAAGCAAAAAAGAAGAGACGGTAATAGGTAATACCATGGTTTTTCGGGTCTGCCCACGTCTCTTCTTCCATGCGGTTCGTTAAGTAATGCTAATTTAGGTAGTCTTGTATTATCCATCCGTTGAATATGTTGACACCAATTGTTTCGGTATTTGGTTATTTTGCTTCCAATTTCTTCGGCATGTAGTTTTTCCCTAATCTTCTCGTTACGAGTATGATCTTCTTTCGTGCAGCCTAGCGTTCTTCTCAGAAACTTCATTTCAGTGGCCTGTATTCTACTTAAGGTTCTTTCTGTTGGTACTCAACTTTCGCTACCGTACAGAAGAGTTGGAAGAGCCATAGTCTTATAGAACTTTATTCTTGTATCTTACCTTGTCTTATTTTTTAATGTATTATGTATAGTACCACAAATTCTTTGGAACCTTGCCAATTAAATGTTGATGTATTTACTGGTATCTTGATCGACTTGACAACCTAAATTGCTCAAATTGGAAACTTGCTCTAAAATTATTTTATCCAAAATAAGTTTGGATCGTATTAGATGTTTTCCCCGAAATGCCATCACCTTTGTTTTCTTCTTTCGAAATTTCAACATCGTATTTTTTACATAAATTATTTAAGTGTAATAATGCATACATAATGCATCATCTTGTTTCCTGGAATATCAAAGCGTCGTCTGCATAGAGTAAAATATTTATTATTATTATGTATTTAAAATATTTTCTTTTGATATCTTAATACCTTTGTAAATAATTTGCTTCCAATTTTGGATAATGTCATCAATATAAATATTAAAAAGTGTTGGTGAGACTGGACATCCTTGTCGCACTCCTCTGTTTATCAATATTTTATCAGTTTCATTTATTTGTACTTTTATTACAATACTAGAGTTTTTATACCAGCTCTTTATTGCTTCTATTAACTTTTGAGGATAGCCATTATTTTCCATTATAGACCACAGTTTCACTCTATTTACATTATCGAATGCTTAAACAAAATCGATGAACGCTATGTGTGTCTGTTGATTGAATTCCTTTCTTTTTTCTATTATTTGTTGCAGTATGAATATATTGTCTGTATTCGATCTCCCTTTTCTTAACCCATTCTGTTCTTCACCAATGAGAGTTTCTGAGATACTTATTAGCCTTTTATTTAATATTCTACCGTACAACACGTATACTGAATTTAAAATGCTGATTCCTCTGTAATTCTTACAATCTTTGCGATCACCTTTCTTGAATAAGGATATTACTTTCGCTGTTTGCCATGATTATGGTATTTTATTAGTTTACCAACAATAATTTATGATGTGTTGCAGTCGCTAGTGGAGCATCATCCCGCCATACTTTAATAGTTCTCCATTTGTGCTGTCTGTTCCCGTTGCTTTCCTATTTTTAAGTTCTTTCAAAGCCTCTTGGATTTCGTTTATCGTTATGGGATCGACTTCACTGCATATTGCTTCACATGTTTCTTCTTGGGTTTCGTTTCCGTTATACCATAGGTTTCTATAGTGCTTAATCCAGTCGGTCTTCTCAATTACATCTATTCTCACTGAATCTTTTTCTTCTTTGTTCAGATGTTTAAGGATCTTATAAGCAAAGTTTTGTCTTCCATGTATATCATTTTCAATTTGGCTTATAAATGAATCCTAAGCTTGTTCTAGGGTTTGTCGAATACCTTTTATTTTTGCTAAATTACGTTTTTCCTTGTATCTTTCTTTACTCTCCTCAGTATTTTTTGTAGGCGTTGAAGATAGTGTGTTTGTTTGTTTCTTACTAGGTTTTCAATCTCGCTGTTCCAAATTTTCACACCATTTTACTCCTTATTTTCCTCTTTTTGCCTATAGCTTATCTTGCAGCATTTTGAATGGAGTTTTGCACATTATTCCATTCTTTCTCTATATCTCAGTTGGTGTTTCTAATAAATATTTCTGCAATCTAGTTTGGTATAGCATTTTTATTCTTTCTTCTTGCAGAAGATGTACTTTGTATACTTCATCTAAATTACTTTTCTGTCGTCTTGTAGTCCTCCATCTTTTCCAGAGAATGAACTTGCTAATTAATACAAAGTGAACCTATATCATATCCTTGATGAACTTGCACATCTTTTATTTGTGATTTCAATTTTTCATTTATTAGGAATAATCAATTATTGACTTATATCCTCTTGCGCACCAAGTATACTAATTTACATCTCGTTTTCTGAAGAAAGGATTAGAGATCTTTAAATTGTTTGTGCTGGCAAATTGTATAAGTTCATTTCCGTTCTTGTTTAGTTTGTTTTCTCCAAATGGCCCAACTATTCCAGGTGTATTACTTACTCTCGCATTAAAGTCACCACATACGATGAGATGGTCTTTTCTATTTTCTATTTGTGTTATCAATGTTTCTGCAGTAGCTGATATATATCTTGTGTTTCTTCCACTTTCCTTTCCTCTGGAGCTATTATGGTCAGATAACCTCTGGAAATCCTAAATCTTAAAGGTATCACTCTTTCGTTGATGAAATTGTAGCTTTCAATTCTTGACTTCCAACTTTTATGAATTAGAATGGCTATTCCTGCTCGTGCCCTTATATTTTGAGATACATCACTGTAAATCATTATGCATTCGTCCAGTTTTTCTTGTCCCTTTTAATTTTTTCTTAGTTTCTGTGATGATGGCAATTTGTATCTTTCTTTGGAGCTTACGTTTTTTCCAGATCCATTTCTCTAGACCCCAATCCTCTTACATTCCAAGTTGCTATTCTTAATTCCTCCGAAATTCCTTTATTCGAGCGTTGGTCGTATTGTCCTTTTCGTGCGTTGGTCATCGTCTATTTTCGTCCGGCTTTATCTTGTGAAGATTGTGAGTATGGAATTTAACTCCGAAGAGGTTACCAGCCTCTCACGAAGTTTGTGGTGTGATGGGGCTGCTATCTTATGACCTTTCCACCTGCCATCATGTGCATTAACCCCACATGAAGGGTTGCTCCTTCCGCCCAACTTTGACCGTTAGAGACTTCGTCCTTTACCCTGAACACGGGCTCTCCCTTTCAATCCCCGGCGAGACGGGTTTCTTCAAGGCTATCGCCTCGATGTAGGTTCCCTTTTGGTGTTGCTGAGGTGCTCTTCTGTAGTACTTCTTTGTCTGACCCCACTCCATCGACCTGTCCGGCAAGGGAGGCCCTACCAGTAGCTACGCTACTGCCGGCATAGCTCTCAGGGTCATTGGAGTACTCAAGCTCCACCACTAGCGCCAAGGTCAAGTGCTCCCTAGGTAATACAGTGATAATTCTATTAAACACAGATTTATTGAAAATTCCACAAATCCATCTTCGCTCATGTGCCATGTTTCTCAAAAAATTTCGAATGAAGTGCCTTCTAGGCTTCATGCCTTCATGGTAGCATACATGCTTTCTAGGCTGCAAGATCATTTTAATAAAATGCATCCAGATAAGAAAGATGGAACTGGAAAAAGAGTACATAGCTCAGTCAACTGTATCAAAACTTTTTCAGTGACTTTTAAGCAAGACGATGATGGAACGAGCGGCAGATCTTGCAAAAAATTCCTTTTAGCAACAGTTCTATGCAAAGACAAATTGATAAAATAGCTGAAAATATTGAAGAGTCATTGTGAAATCATTTGAAGGGTGGTCAATTCTCAATTCAGTTGGATGATTCCACTTTACCAACTAACGAAGCACTATTGAACCATTCCTCGTCAAATTACACT
This sequence comes from Teleogryllus occipitalis, assembly GCA_011170035.1. NCBI lineage: Eukaryota > Metazoa > Arthropoda > Insecta > Orthoptera > Gryllidae > Teleogryllus > Teleogryllus occipitalis. The sequence goes on from BLKR01001050.1 coordinate 203,725, forward strand.
AGAGTTGACGCGACTTTTTTTTAAATGTACGATTTTTTTCTTAAATCTGGGCATGAAAAAAAGAGACACGTGTTTTTTATATGACTGAAAATTGATTATTTGTGTGGTTGTGGTTATATTAAATTTTGGAATTAACGCATACTTTGGAAAATATGATCAATTGTTGCTCGAAATTTACTTAATTTAAAAATTCCTTCCTTGTTTCATGTAATAATTTGAAATATTTATTTTATTCATCTGTAAATATTTTTTAAATATATATGTATTTCATTTAACTTATTGTAATTATTTTTTAAAAAAATATATGAACTCAATCAGTTAAAAATTTCAAAAAATATAGGCGTATTTCTTGTTCAATTTTCTATAAAATACAAGAAAAAAGTGAACAAACATACATGAACATACAATACATGAAAAAAGGGAACAATAAGTCATTTGTTAGAATGATAGCGCGCTCTCCCTGCCCATTCACAAACGAATTGTGTTCAGTCAGTCTTTGATGCAAGTGCTGAAGAACTGTACAAAGATTGACCATCTGCCTGATTACGGTTTCAAAAAATATTAGTGTCTGACATGTTCAGTCTGTCCCCAGAAGGGATGGGCGACAGCGAAGCGAATTCTACTACCGCTTTTCCTTGTGTCAGCGAAACAAATTTTACAGCTGGGCCCCTTTGCGTCCTAGGAATGGGTCGCCCTCTTGACCTTGCTCCTAAAATACAACACAGCACTTGTCAAGGGAATGAGAACTTTTCGGAACATCAGTGGAAATACTCATCTTGTGAAATGCAGAGTGCTGGAATTTGTACTGAGAATCGTGTATACACTGTGCAACATGAGTGGCGGTCACCGTTGGAGATATGACATGTTTCAATACATTTAATTATTCTGATCGCAATTTCAAGAAGAAAATCTTTCAGACGCGTAATCCGCGATTTACACGTGAAACGTGATTTAGAGGTGTCATTAGACTTGCGAATTTGTAATTTATGTTGGAAAATTACTTGGTTGGAAAATCCCATGGCTAGCTGGATACAAGCTTTATTCTACAATTGGGCAGATGTTGCCCGGTGGCAGAATGCAGAAATATGAAATTACAGTTACAATTACAGTTATTTATTTATTTTTACGTCAAAAAACAGTTAAAAACTGCGTATGACGTGCTATGGGCAAAAGTGAATTGTGTGCACATTTTCAAAATTCTGTGATCCCTACACTAAGTCATATACTACTTAAATTTTGAATTTTTGAAAGGGAGAAAAAAAACAACTCCCATGTAATAAAATCTATTTTCAAGGATAAACAAGCAATAAATTTTGAATTTTGAAAGGGAGAAAAAAAACAAAAAAACTCCCATGTAAAAAAATCTATTTTCAAGGGTAAATAAGCAATAAATTTTGAATTTTGAAAGGGAGAAAAAAACAACAAAAAAAACTCCCATGTAATAAAATCTATTTTCAAAGATAAATAAGCAATAAATTACTCTTATTACTTCCTGCCGCGACAACATGGAAACGATAATTTGAATAATTGTATTTCCCACTGAATTCTAGAAGACGTGCACAGAAAATGAAGTTACATTTATGTCCAGAAGCAAAACAAGGGGCCATCTCAGCATTTGCTCAATGGATCAGGGAAACTGGACGAAAAACCTGATCGAGATGGGGGTCATTGACCGGAAGCTGTAGTACAATAGTTGTTACAGGTTGTTTATACTCATTTATACAGTCCAAATGGTAAATAATGCATTATGTATCATTGTTAAAATTAATGTTACTTTTCTTGTGATGCTCAGTATAGTCTCTAATTGTATAGAAACAGTTATGCAGCAGAAACGATTTCACTTGTGATTTAAACTTTTCTATTGAATTTAATCGTTTAATGTCATCTGGCAAAGTGTTGTAAAATAATGTACATGTATTGTATGTGAATTTTTTGTAATGAGCTGTTGATACTGTCACCTGATGAATATGATTTCTACGTCGAGTGTTATAGTAATAGACTTCGGCATTTTCTAAAAAAATATTCCCGCCCTTGAGCAAGTCATTTTTTACAAAAACCACTGATTCGTAAATAAAAAGACACGGTAATGGTAGAATTCCTAGATTAATGAAGAGAGGCTTACATGAATCACGTGGGTGGGATTTGGTTATTATTCGTACAATTCATTTTTGTAATCTAAAAGTCTGGGAGCTATAAGATGTATTTCCCCAGAATATTATGCCATATCTCAGGCGGGAATGAACATTCGCAAAGTATACACAACGAGTAGTATGAAGGCTGACTGAATTTGCAAGAATTCTGAACGCGTAGCATAATGAACTTAATTTTGTGTTAAATTCATTTAAATGGACGTTCCATTTAAGGTTTGACTGAATTGAGAGACCCAAAAATTTTGTTGCCTTAACATCAGTCAATGGTACACTGTTCAATTTCAATGGAGCACAGAATTGTTTATTTGATATGGAAAACTGCATTAAAACCGTTTTCTTTTCGTTTACTATTAATTTGTTATTTCGGAACCAATTTGAAACATCTGATATTGTACTATTTACGGTTTCTTTATTGCAAAGGATGTTCGTATCATCCGCAAAGAGAACCGTTCTTCCGTTTCGAATCGTCGAGGGCATATCGTTTACGTAAAGTAGGAACAGAATAGGGCCTAAAATCGATCCTTGAGGAACTCCACATGCAATGGGCAAAGAGTCGGAAAGGTGCGTACGTAATGTTCCATCATTCCAGTAAGGTATTTCAACTCTCTGAGATCGTTGTTTAAGGTACGAACATACCAATCTAGAGCAATACCACGAATTCCATATGAAGGTAATTTGGAAAGTAAAATGTCATGATCAATGACGTCAAAAGCTTTTGAGAGATCTAAAAATAATCCAATAGGTGCCTCGTTTTGATCCAATGATGAGGCGACATCTTTAAGAAAAGAAAATATAGCTGTTTCCGTTGATTTTGATTTTCTAAATCCATGTTGGCAATCTGAAAGCGCGTCGTGTTTAGTGAGAAAGGTTTCCATTCGTACGTAAAAAAGTTTTCTAATATTTTTGAAAAAACTGATAGAAGAGAAATGGGCCGATAATTTTGAATTTCATTTTTGTTTCCTTTTTTGAAAGGCGGCTTAATTTTAGCTGTTTTGAAAATATCTGGAAACGTTCCAGTGCATAAAGATGCATTAAATATGTGAGTTAACGGGTGTATAATGGCATACGCACAAGTCTTTAACTTTAAAAGAATAATGTATAAAACAATCAATACAAAAAAAATTATCTTTGTCATTACCTAGACATGCAGATGGCATTTACATTCCTATACTACAAATGAAAGTACATGCATACTAACATATATATAAATAAAGTTCCATATTACACAAGCATACATACATACAAACATACACGCGTACATACATACACAGACCCAGGAACCCTCGCACACTCATCAACCTGCACCTATTCATTCATATTCCAGCAAACATGGATAAACGTTTTTACCTAACATCACAGTGTAATTATATACAATACTTATACGTAATACGTATTATATACATTCCTAATACGTAAAACACTCGTTACTATAAATAAATAGATATATACCAACGTTTGTCAGAATAGCCTGTAGAAAGACGTTTTCGACTAGCGAAACAAACAAAGAAATGAAATGACTTCCCTGCCCTTCACTTCACTTCACTGGACCGAATATCACTTTACATAAATATGAACTGTTCAATACTTTTTGACTGTAGACTACGCATAACCGCACCTTTCACTTCACTTCACTTCGCAATACGTTTTCACGTTTTCAAGTACACAAAACAAAAATTTTAACAAATTAAAAATATTTGCCGCCGACCTGGATGGCCGAGGTGGCTAAGAGCGAGTACCGACTCAGCGCTTCGGTCCGAAGGGTCGCGGGTTCGAGTCCCCGCCTTGGGCATGGCTGTTTGTCCCTTAACATTGTGTGTGTTGTCGCGGAGGGCCTCGCGTTCTGCTGACCCCAGATCAGAGGACCCCGCAAGTGTTTGTATGGTCGAATATGCGTCCCTTCGGCACGTAAAGGGCAACCGGCTGTCGGCTGGATAAAAGCCCTAGGATAAAAAAATATTTGCCACCTTGAAGACGATTTTGGAGTCTGTGCAGAATGGAATTTTTTTGTGACGTCACGTGGTAAAAGACCATGCGATGGTTTTGGAAGAACCGTTACGAGACGTGCCACTCGAGCCTGTCTACAACCACGTCAAGATCCAATTACAACGCTTAAGAAACTATTTGATTGGGCAGAAAGAAGTATTTCTAATATTTCGTTGTTTTTTTTTTAAAAATTAAGGTCGCATCAACATCTAGGTCATTAGCTGCCACCGGATCAGACGTTTATTTTTTGTTCTTTAGATACACAAGGTCTAAGAATCAAAATTTAAAGTCAGTAACTAGAACATTAAAAATACATTCTTTCACTCCTTTGTCACTAACTGAAGCTCCAGTGAAACTACTTCCTTTCGCTACAGGTGGTAAGCGAGTATATTTGAAGTGAATTGTGAGAAACAAGAAAATTTCAAAATGTAAGTCAAAACGTTAGTTAAGAATCCGTCATTGAAAAATCAAATTTAATCGTAAAGAGCACTATCTCACGAAGTAACGTAAATTACTGCATAATCCAAAGGAACTGCCGGCCAGTAACGTAAGATACGGGTCTGTTGCAGCAATCTACTACATACTGGTGTCTGAGATCTCACTTTGTTTTTATCTAGTGTTGACAACTATGCTCCAAGGCTTTTATAATTTTTAGGTCATCGAGTTTACAAAAGTAATCAAGTTTCACATCTTTCACATTATGGACTTTTCTTCAAAATTGTTATGCTTGGTCTGGAAAGAAAAGTGAATATTTTAAGTAAATTGCACTTAGGGAATTGTTTTAGAAACGTATTCTTTTGGCAGGTTGTTTCATTTGATCTTGTTGCATTTCCGATGCAGTATTAGGCAAGTTGGAATGTGGAATGCAATTTTCAAGAAATACACTGGGTCTTTCCAGACGGGAGGTATAGAGATTATCGAACGTCAACGGAACGTCTACACCACCCCATTCACAACTTCTCAGTGTTACCTGTGGTACGCAAAACGACCCAAGACCCTCTACGGGATTAACACGGGAACACCAGGCGTCGGGAGTACCAATCCGAGGAAGAACAAAGCTGTGCAGGAGGAAGATTAGTGAAGAGGGCTTACATGCGGGCTCGAACGGGGCATGTATCTGCTTCATTGTGTTTTACCATTTCCTCTGAGTGCTTAAAAGATTTTGCTGCCGCAGGGGCTGTGCACAAGCATTTCCGTCTTGCAAAGGTTAATATAGGCCTTCTCTCTAGAAAAGTCCCATATCCTTTTGGTTTTTAGAATTCGCCGCTATGACTTATTAATCCTTGGCTGTCGACGTGGGAATTCAGTCACTCTCGTACCGACGAGGAGTCGCGTGGACTCAGAAAATTTTGATTCGATTACAGTTTTAATTTGTATTTCGGGTGAAGGATATTGAACATTACGATAAGTGATGACTAAAGAAAGTATTAATCAGGATATATTTGTTAATAAGTTATATAATGAGGGAATATCAAGTAATTAGGAATAGATGAGTAAAATTATGCAGATCTTTAATTTAACGAATTTATCTTTATAATCAAAATTTATTGAACATTAGACAAAGAAAAATGAAAACTACTATAACTTTCAAACTAAAAATCAAGCACAAGAATGTTTCTACCACAAACCAAAAATTCCGACTCTACTTTCTTTAGGCACTTTTTTCTGCACAAATCTTTCACAATTTTTTTGTTCTTTCCGTAATAGTATTTTGCATTTAAAATTTTTCTTAATAGGGTTGTTAGTTCTCGAGGTATTCTTCTTCTTTATCGTTTTCTTCCCCAGATTCTAACAGTGGCGGCTCGTGCTTAGGTTGCACGGTTGCACAACCCCCAGAAAATGAAAAAGATCTCATAATAGGAATATACATTTCCCTTTTAAAACAATCAATATTCAAGATATTGCACGATATCGATGTATATGAAATCATTTTGAAACCAAAGAGCGTCCAACTGGCGCTCTCTCCGGTGTCTGATCCTTTGCCAGGAATTGCAAATGAGTGTACTGCATTCTTCTTGGCCTTTCGATTTAACACGGGGAACATATGGTCTTTTGGTTCGGCAAATGGCTTACACGGACGCGATACATAAAATTATGTAAATAATGTATCAATATAGACTTATATATAACTGTTTTAATTGATTTGAATTGCTTACATTTTTATTACATATTCGTATTTAAATATTAGAAATTACATTTCCGTCATTCGATGGAGGTGCAACCTCTAGTCGGTTGGGGCACCGGCCGCCACTTTCACGGACACTCAATGTGATGATCCAGAAATACACTCTCACAATCAGTCCTTTTGCTCTACGCGTTGCGCAATATTTTCTTCAAATTTATGGACATTAATATTCACACACTCTCTTAACGGCCAAAACATGTTTTTCTGCACATTGCAGTTTCTTCAGAGGCCCCACAGAACCAACTGTACTAACTGGCAAAGTGCGACACGCACTCAGTGAAAGGTACAATGCTACTGAATGGAGTCCCTAGGAGTCCTGCGCGCCACAAAGGCTGATAATTTCCATGAAATGCATTCCACAACAACAAGCTCGCGAACCACTTCTTAAAACTGTTGAAGGGAAAGATACAAGAAGAATGGAGAATAAGAACTGGTCATTGCAAGTTCAGTCATCAACACTTACTAACTGGAAATCCCCCACCCACCTGCCAGCACTGTGATACCTCTCTTAACTTTCAACATATCTTAACTCAATGCCCTATGTTTCAGCACAGCAGACAGAGATACCTAGAAGATGAGCCAAACTCCGAATTAAGCCTATCATCCAACGAATTCCAAAATAAAATAATACAATTCTGTAAAGACAGCTATTTTCTTAAAGAAATCTAATTGTACTAGCATAGATACTGGTAACTAACATTGTAACATTGAAAATACATATAATGTCTGTCTCCACAAATCTGTATATATTTAGTGTATATTTAGTGTAATATTCTGTTAAATTGCTATATTAATATTGTAAAGTTGTATTTAAAGTAGTCGCTAATGACCTCAGTTGTTGATGCGACTTTAATAAACAAAAAAAAAAAAAAAAAAAAAAAAAAAAGAATGGAGGTTTTAAAAAAAGCGTCAATGCATGTACAGGTATTCGAAGTTTCGCGAACTCGGAGAAGTCCCAGAGACTCCAAGCCGGTAGCTGAGGGTTAAAGCAGCTTTTAAAAAAAATCGTCTCCCATATTATTTCAGTAGTATAAGAATTTTGCGGCTCTTACACGCAACCAATCTTTATAAATGAGGTCTGTAAAGAAAACCAATTTCACGGAGACGTGACAAATTGCTCTTTGACTTAAAAAAATATGAAGGATTTGTTGAAAAAATCGCATCGAAATATTCATATCAATTGCAACACATTTGAATACACTTGCAGCTTGTTACACTTGCTTGTTTTTAATATCTATCGTTAAATTACTCCTAAACGAAGCGTTTTAGAGCCTAAGGAACTACAATTTTGAGGTCGAAGGCCTCAAAGAAATGTTTCTCACAGGATGAGATCTTTTTGAACATTCTATTACATTCTTGCTGGTCCGGGGCTTATCGGTATTACCCAAAACCAACTATATTACTCAGCGATCTTTGTCACGTCGCGTTTAGAAGGCTTAGATTTCTCCAACTTCCATGCACTATGCTTTCTGTGTACACCGTGGATTACGCCGATTAATGAGAATTATTTGCATAAACATTAGTTCAAGATTATGCAAATAAACTTCAATACACTCGCAGCAACAATTAGAAGTATTAATAGTTGCTTTATACAGATGAAGATTGCTTTTGATGAGTATAGTGCAACCGTTCATTTATAGAATTATTGACTGAATGATTTGACGAATTATTGACTGATTGTTTCTGATATAACCTACAATACTCGTGCGTGTCTCTACAGTATTCAGTTTTTGATAAAACCTACCGAACTCGTGCACGTGTTATGGTAGCACATCATATCTAGTAATCACTAAACGCTCATTTTATTCTTATTCAAAATATTTTTCTCCGTTTTTATCGCTCACCGCTCAAATTTTAGACTCTGGTAATTTAAGTCAACATGCATATGGACAGGGCAGTTTGAGAGGGGATTTTTTTAAAAACATGAATTAAAAATGAAATTTGATGAAAGCATCGGCTTATATTTCTTTCACAATATTGTTCATTTTTTCTGGTGTAGTTGCTTTTATAGAGCTAACATAAGCCATTTAAGAGAAATAATTGTTTTACCTTGTTTATTCGATCTCATTTCTTTGAAGGTGGATGCACTTCACTTTGGTAAAAAAGAAATTCGCTGCAAGTCCTTATGCTATGATAATTAGTCACTAAAGGAGCTACAGTTTACTATGGGACGATCAAGACTCAAGGAAGGAACCATCTCCACGAAATATCCACGGTGTTCTGCAAAATGTAATAGAAGAATAATAGTGAATCCAAAAGATAAGGCACAAGGCTCAAGAAGATTTTATTTGAAAAAATACCATTATCAGAGAGCTTAGAAACTAAGTGGAAACTATGGTGGAAAGGGGGCTCTTATATCTTTCAATGTTCTATGTCAGAAAGAAGAAACAATATTGGCAAGGAATGCGTGTTCAGCGTGTTCAGTCATCATATTACATTGAAAAAGCTGGGAAATAATATTTTCCCTACAATGGTTAGTTATTTCATCAATTTAATTTATATCTTGCACATTTTGAAGCATTTGCAATAAAACTAGGATGACAATTTTCCTAGTAGATTTAGTATTTTAAATACTCATTTGAGTAGGTTAGTAAAAGATCTAGATGTTACATGCAAGAAAGTTAAATTTATTATTATAAAAGATAGATTTATTAATCGTTGAAAATACGTGGAAATATATTTAATAGAGCATCTGATTGTCCAAATGTTGCTACTCCATTTCATGTTTTATTGTTTATATTATATCAAATTCTCTCGTATACTATTTCAGTAGTATAGATAACTTTTGTGCACACGCAACCGATCTTCAGAAATGAGGTCTCTAAAGAAAGAGAACTTTACGGAGACGGGACGATTTGCACTTGGACTTTAAAAATGTGAACAATTTGTTGAAAAATGTGAAAATATGCATGTCAAATGCATCATGCAACACTCGTTCAGCATTATTAAGATCTATTTAGTTGAATATCTCCAAGGCGAAGCGTTCTAGGGCCTTAAAATCTGAAGTTTGAAGCCAAAGGCCGCAAAGAAACGTTCCTCGCAACATAATCTACAGGACGAGAGCTTCTTGGACATTCTATTACATTTTGCTGATCCGGCGCTTCTCGATATAAACCCCACCTGTTCAGAGACGTGCAGAATCTGAAACTGTATGTGAAATGAAACTAATTACTTGATATTCTAAGCGACTAAATTGCACGGGTGTACAACTCAGTTCGGTAATAAAGTTAAATAATATTCCAAAGCGTAGGATTAAGTTTGCCCAATCGTATATTTTCGCTTAAAATACAATTTTAAGTAGTTTTTTGTAATATTTTTGTAGATTGTATAATTACTTCAAATGTTTTTAAGAAAGTGTTGTGAATTGTTTCAAGAACATTCACCAAGAATATTAAAAATGTGTTTCAAACATCAATTTCATTGTTCTTTATTATTATTATTATTTTAAATTCTATAAGTACTTTGGAAGTTACGGTTTTAATTTTTTTAAACAAATAAACGCGTTTCGTTAACACCTTCCCCTCTTAATATGAAAAAAGAAAGATAGGGAAGAGGGTGGAATTTAACTAAAATTTTCTCAAAAACGGCTCCAAATTTTTTCTTTAAATTTCTTGCAAGAATAGAGTAACACACTTATAAAGGTGGCATATGTCCGAATTTTGCGGTTACCTCTGAATTTTCGAAAATTGCAAATGTTTGAATTTTTTCGTCGTCTTCCTACAACTATAAAATTGAAAATAGAGATTTTTCCTTTAAATGACATTTGTTGTCTATAAATAGTTCTTTCAGTTATGCATGTAGATTTTTTTGAAAATTTTAGTGGTTTTCGTGTAATAGTGCGTTCAATATTTGCAATTTAAAAAATAACAATGGTGGAAATAATATTATTTCCACCATGGACAGAGCATGCTACAGTTCTACGCTCATTACCAGACCTCATCTCAGAATACCCCCCTTCTCAGAAATTTGACATTGTCCCTGAAATGTATGAGCCTTTTGTAATAAGTAAAAAGTATGAGACGATTTCCATCAATCAGTTAGGTAAACAGTGTCACAGAACAAATGAACCATAGTATTCAATTGAATATTTAGCAAAAATGACATAATTGTACATTTATGGCGTTATTCTAATGTTCCTCTTCGTTTCACAGTACACCAAAGAAGACACTTGATGACTATGTTCTACCGAAAACGGAAGAGTTTCTTATACTATCACCACACAAGCGTTGTTGTTCTCCTCAAATGAGCTTATACCGGGAGAGGTGGCTCCGGGCATCAACTGATGTCACTGCAGTGCCTCCGAGAGGTTCTAGGTTTGAGTCTCGTCGGTGGCAGGATTTTCGTCACTGCTCTGATCAGTAGTTTTTCGTGGTTTCTCCGATCAATACCACGTGAATGCCGGAGTAGTATTTTCATAAACGGGGCACGGACCGCGTGCGATCTCTTCTTCCTTCTCCTATTTCACTCCTTACCAACACTTACACTAACAGTTACACTACCACACATGCCGGGAGAATCGGTAGGGATCTTAGAGCTTGTCTGTTCGCCTCACCGAACACAAACGAAACTGCTCCTTGGGATATACAGAAAAATCTGCAGATGCTGAACATGTTCTCTCGGGAAGAGAACACGACTTTCAGCTCGAAGACACTGTAATATTATCTACCCTCAACCACTACCACACCAGGTTACAACGGGAAGCTATTGAGATTTTTAAACATTCCAATAATTTCAACAGGAAAGAAGAAGGAAAATTATCTGGTATCCCGCACTCCACAACACTAAAACAAAACTATATAAGGACAGAGTTGCTCAAGCCACAGCGCAACCGATAGCCAACCGGGAGCCAGCCCGCGAACCATCGACCAATCACAAGCTAGCACGCGAAATCCCCACCGTCCCCCCTCACGCCGACTTCCCGCGCTTTTCTTCAATTTCTCCTCCGCTTTTGACAAAGTTAACCACCGCCTTCTGCTAGAAAAAGTGTAAAAATATCCTTCCAATCCACCTATACCTTCTTCTCAAAAGCTATCTCCGCAACAGAACTTTTCAAATTCTTTCTCCTATTCTCTTCACATTATTCATCTACGACCTACCTACCTTCTCGCTAGTCAGCTGTACACCGACGACGTTCCCTTTACTTCTAATGCTGACCAACTCCCACATGCAATTAAACGGTTATAATTTGCCTCAGATTTACTTTTGCATTGGTGTTCTTTAAAAAGGTTCACAATAAACTTGGAAAAATGTCAAGCAATCATCTTTACACGGAGTCGGAAAGTAGAGACTACCCTCCTGATTGAAATAAACGGGTACAGAATACTTTGACGGGGGTCATATCAAATACCTAGGCGCCACTTTCGATGAAAAGCTAACTTGGGCGGTACATTGTAAAAATGCATCTAGAAATATGGGATAGCGGATATCAAAATTGCCCCGTTCCATGGAGCCAAAAATCTCCGGAACAAGAGTAAAATCTTCGCATACACGGCGTGATTACGGGGCGCAGGAACTTCTGCATGCCAAGCGCGGGCAACTGCAACTAAATCCAACCTGCTAAAACTTCAAATAACTGGAAACCGATTCATCCGTGTCGCCTTCCCCCCCTCCAATCTCACCACAGCCTACAGCAACAGACTGAAAACTAACAAGCTCCCTAATATTCAAAAATAACTATACGAAATTGACACTAAAGAAATCAATAATATTTTATCTAAAACCTCTACATCCCCACTTTTCCAAAACTATCTACGATACTTTCCAAAGCAATCAGAAAATGGCCGTACAAAACTACCGACTGACGTACGCCGTAAAAAATAAAAGCCCTGACGCGGAATAGCCGCAAACTTCAATAAAAAACTTTCTCAATCTACAAACATTCTATACTTCCACTATACTTCTAAATTATATTCTCCAAAACATCACTTTATTCTGGAAACAGCAACTGCGCGCTAAGTTGGTACCGCGCCTGCGGAAACGCAACACACACAACAGAGGCCTGGGTTCCGCTCGCAACCGCGGGCGGCGTAATTGGTTCTGAATACGTCAAAACCAAGAAGAAACCAAACACCATGGCGGAAGAGCGCCTCATGGCGTGGGCCGCTTAAATCACCAAGGGCCGGTTTCACCAAAGGCCAACTAAAGTTAAGAGTAGTCACTCCAGAGTAAGCATTACTCTATAATAGTTACTCTCGAGTCGAATATAAGGGTTTCACCACGCTTCTGGAGGGTTATTTTACTCTAGAATACATACTCCCCGCTTTACTCCGCGAACCCACTGAACGCGCTATTTTTCATACACAGCAGAGAGCGATGCAAGAGGCCGTGCGCGAGAATGACGCTGTGAACAAACGGAAACCTCTGGTTATTTCATTTCATTTCAGTTTTGGAGTTTTTGGCGGCGTCTTGGTGTTATAGTCTTATGTGGTGTTTTGGTGATTTGAGTTAGCGTAACATATTTCTTAGTTTTTGTATTTTTATTTCTTAATATTTCTTAGTCTAGTGTTTCGAAAGTAAATTATTACGAATTAGTACGAAAATGTCCAGTTTTTTAAAGGTAGCAAATCTCGCGCTTTTTTACTTTCTCGTTTACGTACGTATATACGTAGCATTAATACGTATATACGTACTATATATAAAGATATCTAATACTGCGTAAAATCGATTTCAACGGAAATACACGTTTTGGGGTCTCCTGATACCGTAAAAGATTTTTTTTCAAAACGTCCGTCCGTCTATCCGTTTGTGAACACTACTAACGCCTAAACCACACGTACGATCTTTTCCAAATCGAAGAACCCCCCTGTCCTTCTGGCTCTATTGAAGCTTTGAAATTTTGAAAAATTGTTTAAAATTTTGGGGTACTTTACATGAAGCCCCCCGGACATTTTCAACATTTTCTCAAAAAACGGCTCCGAATTTTTTCATTAAATTTCTTGTAAAAATAGAGTAAAATATACTTATAAAGGTGGTGTAAGTCCGATTTTTACGATTGTCTCTGAATTTTCGAAAATCTGCCAAAGTTTGAACTTTTTTCGGCGTCTTCTTACATCGACAAAATTGAACTCAGATTTTTTCTTCAAATTAAATTTGTTGTCCGTATACAGTTATTTTATAAAGGTCAGGTACATTTTTTGAAAATTTTAGTAGTTTTCGTGCAATATTGCGTGAAATATTTGCAATTTTAAAAAATAACAAAAAAAGGCTCCGATTTTTTTCTTTTAATTTTTTGTTAGTGCCAAACGAACCCTATGCGATGTTATAAACGCCATACAGGTCTTGAAGTAATATTGTGGTTGTACTATTAGGAAAGCAAAAAGTTAATAAAATGTCAAAAGTTAATAAAATGTACTTTGGTCGACAATAGATGGCAGCTGGTCAGAGAATGGAGGATGACGTTAAAGCCAGACCACACTAAGGAAACTAAAAAACATTGCTATGAGAAATTATGTGCAATTCTATAGCACCTCTAATTAAATATTATTATTTAGTTTGTTATATTTTTAAACTTTTATTCATCTTTTAACTATTTATAGTTAAATGTTGGGCAGGGATTCTGGAACTCAAGAAAACCCGCGCAGATTCTCCCCCCCCCATACGTCACTCACATAGTGTTTTACTGTTTTTGAATAAATAAATACTTTAACTCCCTGTAGTGATTATATTTATTTTCTCGTATACATACGTATATACGGGAGTAATATACGTAGTATACAGAAAGTTATGTAATGCTGCGGAAAAGCGATTTCGAGATTTCAACGGATATACACGTTTTGGGGTCCCCTGATACCGAAAAAGGGCTTTCTTTCAAAACGTCCGTCTGTCTGTCTGTGAACACTACTAGCGCTTAAACCACATGTACGATCTTTTCCAAATTGAAGAAACCCCTGTCCATCTGGCTCTAGTTGAAGCTTTGAAATTTTGAAAAACATTCTTCAAAATTTGGGGGTACTTTACATTAAGCCTCCGGTCATTTTCAAAATTTTCTCAAAAACGGCTCCAAATGTTTTCTTTAAATGTGTGGCAAAAACGGAGTGAAATATACTCATAAAGGTGGCGTAGGTCCGAATTTTGGGGTTAACTCAGAATTTTCGAAAATTGCAAATGTTTGAATTTTTTCGGCGTCTTCCAACAACTATAAAATTGAAGATAGGCTTTTTCCTTCAAAATAAATTTGTAGTCCATAAATAGTTCTTTCATTAAGGTCATGTAGATATTTTTTGAAAAGTTTAGTAGTTTTCGTGCGTGCAATATTTGCAATTTAAAAAATAACAAAAAACAGATTTTCTCAAAAACTGCTCGAATTTTTTTCTTTAAATGTTTTATAGGGTTAGTGCCAAATCAACCATATACAATGATATAGCTCTATTCTTTTGTTTTTTCAAAATGTTACAGAAAAAAGTTTTTTTTTGACTTGTCACTCACGACGGTAATATTTACATTAGAAGCTATTTCTTCACATTATTACATTTATGGGTACATGCGCTTTAAATAATGTCAAATAAAGTTTCTCGAAAACTCAACAGTTTTCTGTTCAAATGAGCTAAAAATTCCTCATTTCCAGAAACACTCAAACGCCGTTTTCTCAATAATGGCTCCAAATTTTTTTCTTCGAATTTGTCCAATGGATAATGCTAATTGTACTGTTTAATATGACATAAAGTTCATTATGGTGATTTTTTTGTTTTTTTTTCAAAAATTGCACAAATGTAATTTTTTAAAATATCTCTCACACCGTTAATATGCACATTTCAATCGATTTGTATACATTATTACATTTGTGAGTGCAAGTGCTTGAAAGCATTTTAAATGAAGTTTTTCAAGAACTCAACAGATTTCTGTGAAAAAGAGCTTCAAATATTACATTTACAGTAATGCTTATTCGCCATTTACTTAAACACCGCTCCAAATTTTTCAGTGAAAATTGCTATTTAGGACGAGGTTTTAACCTTCTTTAATAGTCTAGTAATAGTATTTCGGTTCTACTATTAGGAAACCGAAAAGTGGAGAAAAGTTTTTAAAAAATGTACTTCGACGGCGATAGATTGCAGCAGGCAAGGAGGGGCGAGACTGTACAGCACCAGTCGACCCCGAGAAAGTTAGAAAACTTTAGTACGAGAAAGTCTGTGCCATTCTATAGTACCTCCACTTCCTCTTGTTATCGTATATTTACTTCCTTTATTTCGTATCCACTTCGGTAAAAAAAAGAAATTTACAACGTCCGCCACATTTTGTAATGGACCTGATGAAATTAGCATCGTTCTTCACAAATAAAATACGTTTTTGCACTGTTTAAGTGATTTTTAATAGACGTGTCGTGTTTTGATCTGGACTCTGAACTGATTACCTATAATCTTAAGATACCTACAAATCAGAGAAAAAGTTTATGAAATTATTCTACTACTTGTATTTTTTTTTAGTTTCGTAGTTAGTATGCAAATTATTCGTTTCTAAATCAGCTTCAATTCTTCCAAATAGAAGAGCTGATGATTTGGGCAAGCATAAACAAAATCTCGATCGTCGTTATCGGAAAACCAATCCATTCTCTCTCGCACCCATCTTTGTCTTTGGACTAGTGGATAATATTCCGAATCATCACTAAAATCATCTTCAAACACCATCATTCGCACTCGTCGAGCCATAAAAAGACGTCGGAAGTACACGCACGTTGAAAATTGAGCTTACTCCGTAGTTTAATCGACGGATTTTCGTCGTGTAAAGTTACTCTCGAATTTTCTCTCGTTTAAACAATTTACACTCATGTTCTACCACTCGTTTAAACAATTTACACTCATGTTCTATATCTCATGTTCTACCACAGATCATAAAAACGGCTAAATATAAATTTTTGCCGTGTAAATTCTCTACATTTTTTTCAAACTTCGAACCTTTTATCTTATAATTTGCACTAGAGAACTCAATATAAATAAAACAATATTATATTTTTTCTCATTTATTTTCTTAAAATTCGTTTTTGCTTGATTAATTTTCGTAATTTCAACTTCGTGTTCATTTGAAAGTATAAATAATAAAAATTGTAAGAATAATGCGGATATTATAACCTACGGTAATTTGAATATTAAACGAATTAAGATGAGATAATGAGATGAAATAATATGAGTTTTCAAACTTTATTAAGAATACATTCGTTGCTTTGATTTGACAGATTATTTAATAATAACGCTAACTCTTGTTTGTCTACTTGGTGTGTGTATGAAAATGATCTGAAATTATGCAAAAATGGTCAGTAAACAACTGTTTTCGAAATAAGAGTGTACCGCAACAGCGATTTCCTTTCGTTATAAAAACGCGCGTCGTTAGAAAAATGAATACGAGCTTTGGAAGGAACATTAATTAGTTCAGTGTATGAAAAACACAAGAAAAAACATTTTTATGTAGCAATGGTCCTCTGAAAAGGAATTTCAATTAATTCTATTTCCACATCTCGTTTAGCTTGTGCTGTGTAATCATCGTAATCATGTAACATCGTGTAATCATCGTAACTTGATTGAGATGATGGTTATGATATCTATAGAGATTGAAACAGTTCCAACAGGCATTTCTGCTTTTTGCAGCATTCTGAATCTTGCTCTACGGAAGTAAATTATAAACAATCTACGCCCTTTAATTATCTGACGAAGATGTGACTAGTGTGACATTCTGTCGTAGATGCGGATGGCAGACTTTGTGTGCCTGGTGACGTTAAACCAGATGTCATGTCTACCAAATATTGCGCCTTCGAGGTAGATGGTAAAAGTGCACATTGCGTAGAACCAAACGGCTTGTTTCCAAAATCTGCTGCCTAAATAAATAAATAAATAAATATGGGTAAGTGCATCATGTAGTGACTATTTGCCATAGATTTTAACATTGCAATTAATATTCAACATTATTTGTAACATTGTTCTATTTTGTTTATAAACTTATTATTTTTAGTTAAAATCTTAATTCTCTCAATATGCGAATTACAATATGTTATAATATTCTTCTCATCATTATTTATCTTTTCTAATAAACGTAAAATAGATACACTACGAAAACTGATGAAACAAAATTCAATTTTAAGAAAATAAACGAACTATTAAATTACTGTTTTACTTATATTGAGCTGTCGGGTGCAAATTATAAGATAATAGATTGAAATTTTGGGAAACTGAAGAGACTTTACAGAGCAACAGTTTGCATTTAGCCCTTTTATGACCTGCGTCAGAACATGAGATATTCTTTAAAAAATGAAAGAAAAGTTTTTTCTCTCCCCCCCTTTTCGTTGATTGTAAGGGTCAAAATCAAAGGATTCAAATGCATGAAAACTTCTGGAAACGTCTTTATCATCTATAGAACATCGCAGGGATGATTAAAGTCAATATTCAAGGGCGTAATGTGGTTAAAAAATTTAACTTGTATGAGAAGTTAAAAAAACACGTTTTTTTTCATTTGTAGGAAGTACACCAGGAAATTGACTTAAATCCGGCAAAATACTTGTTTGTTTTTTTACACTTCAATTACGATTTTCAGCATACGATTTTTTTGTCCGGGGACCCTTACGTATCTTATTCCGCTACCCTCTTTATGCAATTTCTAAAAAGAATTATTTTCTGAAAAACGGGGAAATTTTCAAACCAATTTTTTTCATTCAGTTCTCTCCTCGTATGTAACAACAGACGGGGGAAAAAAATAAAGAGCTGGTCCCATTTTCGGCGAAATTCTCGTATTTTCGAAAAATGCAAAATTTGCGTGTTGAAAACATTGAATTGAGCCAATTACATTTTAAGTGTCGGTTGAGTTCGACTCTCGTTGCGGAAAACGTGTTTGCATGTTTATGCAGTAGTATAATATAGAACTTCGAAATAACGCGAGAAAGTATGCACCACTAATAAAAAATTGGAATTAATTTGCTGTCCGTTCATCTGTGAAATGTCCATTTCTTCAGAATACATGGATAAAACTCAGAAGGCGTTCATGCAGCATGTCTAAGGCATGCTGGTTGATTGGTTGTTAGTGATTTCGGGTACGTCAACAACTGAGGTCACGAAAGTGAATGTTCTTTCATCGGGAGGGGGCGGTGATTTTCCCCCGCTTGATGGCGAGATCCGGCGCCGACCTACCGTCGGCTAGCGGTGTTTCCCTCAACCAGGTATCTCTCACCAGCGGGGCACCGCCCCAGCTGGAACAAGCTCTATGCTTTCGACCGTACGGGAATTACTGAAGTCCCGTAAGTGTAGTGCGTGTTCTTCATCGGGATGTGGTGGTGATCTTCCCCCTCTGGATAGCGAGATTCGACGCCGATCTACAGTCGGCTAGCGGGGTTTCCCTCAACCAGGTACCTCCAACTTGGGGGGTTACAGCCCCAGCCGGGACAAGCTCTATGCTCCCGACATGTGTGATAGTGTAGTGCATTTTAGTGTGTGTAAAGGGTGAGGGTAGGACAAGGAAGAGGAAGAAAAGATCGCGCGCGGTCCGTTGCCCGTTTGTTAGGGTACTGCTCCGGTATTCCCCTGGTGTTGAAAGGAGAAACCACGGAAAACTACCGATCAGAGCAACCGGCCACTAGAATTCACCCCCAGACAGCGACTTAATTCGACCTAGCTGACAAGCTTTGTGTCGAAAATCTTGCCACTGCCGGAACTCGAATCTAGGACCTCCCAGTCAGAGGCACTGCCGTGACATCAGTTGATGCCACCTCTCCTGGTCTCAGACTTGCATAATGAACTCTCATTTTATGTCATCACTTCCTTGGGATTTTTTATTTTTTGAGTGTTGGTGATAAAGCTCGTCTGGAGGTGGATAAGGGGTCATTAGGAGCAAAAGTATCTAATGCAAATGAAAAGTTTCGAAATTTTTCTTTCTTTGATGCTATTTTGTCGATTTGGAGAAATGGCGGGAAAAAGGTTTTTTGTCAATCATTTTTTAATCGAACCTGGTAAACATTTTCTAAATGGTGGGCAAACGATGGATAAACGAATCCATCCAAAAAAGTTGCATTTTTGAATTTTTTCGGGCCAACTTCACGCTTTTTGAGTGCCATGAAACACGTTTTTCGTCAATATCTGCTGAAGGAAACGTGGTAAAAATAAACTAATTTGTGATTGAAGGTGGTCAAACGATGAGCAAACGAAAGCGTAACTCAAATTTTGGTATTTTTAATATTTGAGGGAAAATCTTGTCAATTCGTAAAAGTGTGAAATTGACCCGAAAAAATTGTTTTTGCTCTAATTTTTGAATGGAGGCTGATAAAAATTTCCTGAAGGGTGGGCAAACGTGGTCAAACGTATGCATATGAAAATTGGAAATTTTATGTTTTTTTTCGGGCCAACTTCATGGGGGTGTTGTATGGCAGCTATCCACAGTCCTTTGGTTATGGATTTCTACATGTTCATTGATGTCTGCTAATTATATTTATTCTGGATTATCTTGTGTCCACAAGTTTGTATCGTATTTTAAGCATTTTTGTTCCGCGCTATTATTATTATTATTATTATTTGCGTATCGACCGCGCCCGTCGACCGAGCAGAATTTTTCACGATCGCAGCACACTAATAAAATAGTCGTTCTGTAGTAGCGCTATACCAGCACATACTTTCTCGCATTCATTCTGAATTTGCAATTTTCGGAAATTCAGAGTTCAACGAAAATGAGGCCCGCGACATTCTTTTAAGTATTCCTTCTTTCCGTGGGGGAAAAAATTGGAGCGAATCTTGAGAGAAAGAATTAAAATTGCCTTTATTTCTCACAAAATTAAACGAAAACTACTGATATTTCCGAAAGATTGAACATGACCTTATTTCAAAATATCTTTAAAGCATAGATTATATTAAGGAAAAAAAACTATCTTCAATATTGTCGTTATAGGAAGGTGCCCAACAAATTTTGTAATTTTCGAAAAATCTGGGATTTCAACGAACATACCTGCACCATTCTCTTAAGCGTACTTGAGGCTATCCGAGGACAAAGATAAATTAAAAACAACCATTGTTGAGAAACTTTTGAAAATGTTTTTGAGGCTTCATGTAAAGTACCCTCATAAATCAAAATATCCGTTTGAAACTCCCAAAAGCACTAGCGTTGATCACAGACGGACGTTTTTACCGTCAATCGATTTTTCGATATCAACGACCCACAAAACATTGATTCTGGGTACACCACGTGTTACATGAAGTAATTTAATACATTAACGAACAGAATTTATCCACTTTTTCGTTACCAGCGCCCGGCAATATGAGTTTTCTGCCGAAAATTGGCCATTTTTTGGCGCACAATCCCATCACTTTCTCTTCTTACGACGTGCGAGAAAGTAACTACAATTTTCGAAAAATTGTACATGACCTTATTTCAAAATCTATCTTCAAGGAACAGATTTCATTAAAGGAAAAAATCTTCATTTTCATAACTGTAATTGTAGGAAGAAAAAAAAAATTTTGCAATTTTCGAAAAATCAGTTTTCAACGAACATGAGACCGGTACTAATCTTTTAAATCATCCTTTGCACTTGCTAACATTAAAAATTAATAAAAATTAAGGGGGAGAATCGTAGATTTTTGTTAAGTAATAAACATAATCGTTATTATATTGTATATTATTTTTGTATTGTAAATATGATACTATACAATATTAATTTTTAAAGAATCACATAATTCTAACAAAAATAAATATATAAATCAATTTTGCCAAATAAAGAAAGGTAACAAACTCTAGACTTTTTGGTGGAGCACCATGGACCCCCCACTAAACAACATAAATCAAGAATGGAAAAACATCAAGTATATAGTAACCCAAATAGCTACTGAAGCATTGGGAACGCAAACAAAAAGGCACGATAAACGTGGCCCACGGATATTGAATGATGACATCAGTAAAATAATTAATGACAAAAAGCAGGTGTATTTAAGACACCTGAATATAAATACTGGCCAAAATAAATACTGTCTTCCAAAGATTGAACAATATTGTGCCCTCGCAAGAAGAGAATTAAGACACTGTGAAAAGAAACAAATGACATTTATGAATTTTGATGGGTGTAGTCTTTGTCAAATTTATATTCATTTGATGAAGGGATTGGGACAGTAACAAGGTAAGCCACACCAGCTACCAGAAGTTTGTCACTATATGTAAATGTTAATACTTTGATTTCGTTCAAAGTATGTTTTATTGTCCTTGAATTTTTCCCAAGTTCCTGGATGTTAACGAAACACATACCTGGAAGCTAGATAGTTTTCTCTCAATTTCTATGTGCATTGGAAATTAGTAAGATACATATCCAGTTAGGAAACTGAAATGTCTATATGAAACTTGATAAAAAAAAATAAAAAAAACATCAGAAAAAGGAAAAAAAATGATTGTCTTGAGAATTTACAATTTCACAATAACTAACACATAGTTCATATATAAAGTTTAAAATAAAAGTTAAAAATAGTTTAAATATACAAACAACATAAACACACATGGGAAGAAAGAGAAAGGTCTAAGATTTACAAAGAATAATACAGGAGACATTGATGTAGATGCAAAAAGTTTGACAGTAACCACCATCAAGCAGAACATCAGCTAACTGTTAAAAAATCAAACAAAAATGGTAAAAAACATAAAAAAAATGCCCCAAACTAACTTTAGAAACAAAGTATCAAAGAATTATGCCAAGGCAAAACTAAAAAATAAAATCATAATTAAATTATACAAGGAGCACAATTTAATTAATAAATATTTAGACAAAAATCAACAAAATCATGAATTGAGGGAAGATACTAAAAGGGTTAAGACTATTATGCGGATTTAAAAGCTGATCCAGAAAACCTAGGTTGCTAAGGCAGGAGCACCTCCACTGCATCAGTTTGAAAGGGCTTGGGTTTGAATCCTACCTTGTGAATGGATGTGATTTATTAGTTAAAAAAACAACAGAAAAAAACTGTGTATAACATATGGGGGAGAAGATTATTTCCGTATGTTTTCTTGAATATCAGAATCCCATCCCAACATTTTAACTATAAATATTTGAAAGATGAAAGTTAAAATAATAATAATAATAATAATAATAATAATAATAATAATAAAGTTTAAAAATCGTGAAATTAGCAACATTTGAAAAACTAGACATTTTCGTTCCGGAGTTACAGAAAACCTATTTGCAAGAGTAAACAAACTGCAGATTTGATTTTTCTGCATTGCTAACAATATAGTAGCTCATTGTCAGCTCTACTCCTACCATTGCAGGCAAAAGGAGAGCTCAATAAAATGTGCGCATAGCTACATATGAGTTTGTAAAAATTATTTATTGTAAAAATTACAGAAGAAACAACAGAACAAAAAATATAATTAACAGTAAAGTAGTACCCCAGAAAGTTGCAAAACCATACTAAGAGAATGAAGAGTGATATGTGAAACAAATACTGATATGCAGACCAAAGGGATGGAAAGCACAAGGAAGACTTACACTAAGATTGCAAGATCAAGAACAATTTAGTCACAAAGTAAATACTGACTTCAAAAGAATAGGCCATACACTTGTAAACCTTAAACTGTTATACAGACTACCTGGCCCTGATGAACTGCACTGAATATATGATTGTTTTAAAAGTGAAAATTACTTCATAGTAGAACTCAACTTCAAATGGCCAGCCCCTGAACTGTACATTACAGCACTATAGGCTGGGTTCTGTGTGACTAATGTTCTAAGTTGCTAAGCATCGAGATTAAATTACACAGAAAATGAAACAGTTCCTTTTATTTTATTTATTTATGGGATATTCCCATTAATACACTCATATGATAGCGTAAAATAATGCAAAAAGAAAACGAATAAGAGAAAATAATTGAATCAATACAAAAGAAAAATTAAACATACCAGATAAAATACTGTAGGAAAAAGCAATAACAATTCAGTGATTTAATACAAGATTTTTAATAGTGGTTTTAAAAAACCATGAAGAGGATACATCAAAATAATTAATCTCATTACATAACTTGTTTGCTGTAGAAGTTAATCTATTGAAGCTCTCCTTTTATTTCTCCTACTATTAACAAAGAATGTTTGTTTGCTTCTAGTGGCCCTTCAAAAACAAAGAGACAAATGTTAAATAAAAAGTTGGTACAGTTAATATCACCCAATACAATTTTGTGTAAAAAGATAAGATCGCACATTACTCTTCTCTTATCAAGATTTGGAATTGTAAACACTTTATAATAAACTGAGTAATCCTGACAGAATCTTGGAATAGGTGTACAGAAAGCCAAACTACCCAACATGTGCTGAATTTTTTTCAGGCTATTTATCAATTTTAGAGTATAAGGGGACCAAACTACAACAGCATAAGAATAGGTCTAACTCTGAAAGTGTTTTGCAGTATGAAGTCCAAGGTTCTCAGGGCCTTATTGTTAATGTGCTCCTTGAAGTTTGCTATCAAAATTCACTCCAAGATCTTTAATATCTACAACTTATAAATCAAGTTAATTTATCGAAAATGAATAATGAAAGGTGTCCCATTTTCTTGTAAATGTAACAGAAGAGAATTTATCACAGAAAGCAATATGTTTGTGCTTTTGTACATGTATTTATGATGTTGAAATATTAGCAGGAGACTAAGAACAAGAAGCCTATTTTTTTAAAATTAAACAAAATAAAGAGTATAAAATAATATATACAAAGGACTGCCAAATGACTTTTCAATTTGCATTTCAATGTAAGCCAAGAGGGAAAATGACACAAAGATTGAGTCATCTTTACACTTAACAGCCTAAGAGAAGACTGCAACATGAACCAAATTTCTTGTTAGATAGCTAGATATTTATTATTTCTGCAAGTAGGTTTATTGAAACCTGGTGGCAGAACACTATAATTTATGTACAATATTAATTAATAATTAAAATTGTTTTGAAATAGTACTACTACTACTACTACTAATAATAATAATGCTACATGTTTATGATTAATCTATAGTTATTTTATAACATAAAACATGTGATTTTCTATCTGTTCAATAAGAATAATAAATAATGGATAACACAAGATAATTACATAATAATAATAATGATTGATTAATAACGGAAATTTATTAATTGTTTGTATGATCCTATACGTTTACTATATTAGAATCCAGTAAATTATAAAATTAATCGAAAATGTACTTCGATTATAAAACATCTAATTAACATTTTAAATTGATTACAAATCAAAATGAATCAATGAATGATAAATATTTGAATGTACATCTTCATAACCAATTCATTTGGATTTAACATGTAATCAAAAATTTCCTTCTATGAAGAAATTGCTATATAGTATTTAACATTTTATTTGAAGAATTGTTAGATTGAAATTTGTTAAAATATTGTGTAATCATCAATTGTAATTGCAATGAAGACTTATTTATCTTTAGGGGTTCAATATTTCCATTTCAAAGAAAAATAC
Source organism: Teleogryllus occipitalis (assembly GCA_011170035.1). NCBI lineage: Eukaryota > Metazoa > Arthropoda > Insecta > Orthoptera > Gryllidae > Teleogryllus > Teleogryllus occipitalis. The sequence goes on from BLKR01001050.1 coordinate 228,440, forward strand.
CAATTTGGTTCTATTTCAATCAATTCAATTATGACTAAATTCAAATATTACATAAATACACGTTAAAAACATTTTCTCCCAGCACGAAGTCTGAAACGCACATGTTTAAATGCCCTCAAACTAGTGGATGCACAATATAAAATCCAAGTGTCTCAACAGTCACTTTAATTCTGAAACTCATTCAAGTTAGCAAATATTGCAGTACAAAATATATGTTTGAATTCATAGAACTTATCTTTTCTTGTCCTTCATGGTATTGCTTTTGATAAGCTCAAAATAAAATTACCTTTTTAACTATCAATGTGAATGCATTATATAAATATTTTTCCATGAGAAGAGAAAGAAGGAAAAGTAAGAAGAGAGAAAGGGAGAGAAAAATACGAAAAAGGTGTTTCTGGTAGACAACTTTCACATGTGTGAAATACACACAAATGGAATCTATCACTTTCTTCAAACTATTTGGTTCCTGAAACTTGAAGTTAATTTTAAATCCAGACAAGATAGTTGTCTGAAATATGTTTCTCAAGTCCTTTAACACAGCAATTGAAGAATTTTCCACAATCCCTAGCCAAGTGGGTAATCATTATTATTATTATTATTATTAATTTAATCTTTAAAAATAGTTACTTTAATTAAATGCAGATAAGGCACAAAATAACTTTGAAACAAACAAATATTATTCTCTATAAATTTATTTGGATTTTAATCTTATAAACAATTTTAAATTATTTGAAATTTAACATTTTCAAAACAATTACCTTTCTTTCCTCGGCTTGACTATCTCAGTTGAATATAATTCAAGAAAGTCTAAAGTGTGCAGAGTAAAAAAAAGTATGATACATCATCTTCAATTTAAAATGACAACACTTAGATAAAAGCTAAACCCTACTTAGGCACATGTAATGAAAATGGTAATTCTCTAAAATGTAGATAAATCTGGCAAAACAAAAGTAGAGAATTAAGAAATAATGAGCAGGTTAGGAAACAAGGTAAATGCAACTTTGAAGGTTTAGTCTTCATATCATAGTTCCTTGAAATTAAAGAATAGAAATTTTGTAAATCAAATGATATACTTTTGTGAACTTTTTCATACATTTTTAAACAATCTCAGAACAGTTGGGATTAGAATGAACCTAATATACATGATTTATAATACATCTTAAATGAGTTCTCAGTTTCATTTCAATTGTAGTATGTCATAATCTCTATCTTAAAAAATTCATTTCACTCTGATGTACTTACTTGTAACAAGACCAATAGTGGAAATGATAAATGTAAATCAAGAATTAGTTGAAAAGTATGGTTTGCTTCATACAACTACAATAAACATAAAAGTTAGTTGTAAATGCTAGGCATTGAGGTAGCTTCTGGCAGTGGTTATCAAACTTTGATTCAAAGGAGGTTTGATAAAGTCAACACTTAAGTTAAAAACATTTAAAATTTGAGCACCAAGTTCACAATGTTACAAAATTCAACAATAAAAAGGATTATACACAATGATATGCAAAAATTTGAGAAATTTCAATGTTGTTCAAATTAATGTACACAAGCCTTTTCTATGGAGTTTAAGAACCACTGCTTTCATAGGGAATACCACCAATAATTGTCACATGTACTTGAGGAAAGAAAATTGATTATTGCACTGAAAAATAATACATAGAAAAAGATAATAGTGGGCTAAACACATCTGCAATGCTTAAAACTTTTAATTACAAGAAAAGAAACTTGCTAATTACACAAAATACTTTGCTGAGTTTGTATAATTTACAGTATTGCTTCAGACTGAGGCTTTTGAAAATATTTAATTACATTAAGAATTTACACACACTTTAACATCACTCAATCACTGATAGTTTGCATTGATAGACTGGCTAGCATGATCTACAATAAGCCCTATTTTCATAAAATAAACATTCTGTATAAACAAGTACAGGATATCTACACAGCAATAGATACAATATTAGTGCACTAATTTCAAGACATCAAATAAACAAAATTGATACCACATATGTACTAATAATGATAATGATAATAATAATAATATAAATACAAATTTGACCAATAATGGATAGTTCAAATAAACAACCATGCAATATAATAAATATATTGTGTACAATGAGCAAATTAAGTGAAAGTTGAAACATAACAATATTAATTCGCACCCATACATTGTTTCTTCACAATAGACTGACCCCCCCCTTTTATATTTCCATCACAGATATTTCAACCTATGGCAATGATAGAATCCTTTTAAAGAGGTTGTGGCCTCAACTTTATACATCTACATAAACATAAATGATCTAAACTTATCACTGATTTCAGAATTCATACAGCATCAATACACAACAAATGTACCAAAATAGAAATACCACAAGTTCATTTTTCACATCAAACCAACTACACATCATCCACTTTCCATCTGAGCACTGCTTGGCGGAGCCATTGTCACACAGAAACCATGTTCCTGGATAACACATATACTACCTCAGTCAAAAACACTGGAGGGAAAATGGGTCAGTCTGTATCAACATACACTCATGCTATGTTCTGAAACTGGGGGGAAAAAGAACTAAACACTTTTATATTTCATCCCTCTCACAGCCTGGTCTAATCCTAGCACAGGTACTACCTACCCACTAAACAACTTCAGCGTGCACTTTTAGAGGCTTTTACCCAGTTACTTTGCTTGTAATCCGAGTATGCACCTGTTGCACATTATTCCCATCAACTTTCCACAAGAATACAGTCTAGCAATAGCCGATGCAACCTTTTTCCAATACAAACAATATGAGATACAACAGTACAAGAAAAAGAATCATCCAGATGAATAAATAACATATATAAATGAAAAATCCCATAAAATATGTTTACTTCCTTGAGCAAGTATTTCCCCAACAGTGATTCTAACATTTACTCAACAACTCATTTCCTTATACAAGTAATTTCACCACAAATAAAATTTGCATTGCTGACAATTTCAACACAACTCAAGAAAATGAGAACTGAGTAAAATTGGAGCACAACCACCAAGCTTGTAGTGCACAACACATGAAGACAAATAAAATGTTGTGCATATGAATTCAAAATGGATTTTCTGAAGCAAAAGAGATACATACATCTCAGCAATATAACTTTTACTTTGGCTAAAACTTTACCTTCAAAAGATACCATGAGGTTTTGAGTTAAAATCATAACATTTAATAACATGAACAAGCAGTAAAGCATGAGCTCATTATAACTTGTAATTTCTATTCCTTCATACTGGACAAGTGAGTACATTTTCAGAGTCCTTTTATAAGGGACATGCTGCACAGTTCTGGCCATATCATTATTATGACATTTTAAAGAAGGATCTGCTTAAACCAGGAAAATTTTCTTTATATGCCGAACTATAAATTAATTTAGAAAGCATATTTTTGGCTCTGGACAGCGTGTTACATCTGTGTTGTGAAAATCTATAAAAGAAACATACAAAGCAATACAGATCAAACCATATTTTGTTTCAAAAACATAAAAATTAACAAACCCAATGAATTTGTCAATAACTTGTAATATGCATATATTGCCAAAATATATATTTTTTGCCATCTGCAAATCCGGAAACTGTAAAATTACTATCATTTACAACTTATATATATTAGATTATTACTATTTGAATTGTTTTGGAACTACATGTTGTTTAAAAATAAAATACACAATTTGTTAACTAAGATTCAAACTGAACAGCTGCAATTATTCTAAACATAATACTCCTGAGAATATTACATGCATTAATATGTTCAGAAATTAAATAATCCATTGATTAATTATACAATTTAATCAAATATGACTAGAACACAATTTCACACACAAATTGTATTTCAACTTATACACAATGAAACTGAATTCATTATTATTGCCACTTGAAACAGAAACAATATGCCTGACTTCAAGTCAACTAATAAAATTTTCTACTTTCAACAAAAAATAAAAACAGCAATAGAAATATTTCTTGATGCCCTTACAGAATATACTAGTAGTCATTCATTAATGTAGTCATATTTAAAAAAACCAATTTTTTTCTTGTCATTTAATATGATACATTTCTTGTTCTTCATTTATACAGAAGCAGTCTCTTATCTTTCCCAAATAAATTATTGAAAATTACCTTTGATTACTAGAATATAATACTAAGCATACATATTTGATACTAAAAATTAAACAAATCAAATGTTGAAAAGTATCATTTCCTTTGAATTCAAAGATAAGTGAATCTCTTACGCTTAAAGTGTATAGCACGTGTCCCCACAAAACCTACACAACTGGATTCCAGTATTGAAGATTTGAGAAATGAAATAATCTAAAAAAGCAAATCAATATCAAATTGAAGAAATGGAATGTCAAATAAATGCACGTGATTATACAATATTTTTCAATCCAATCGTCAATTAAAAAACTTAGTATATATTTATATATATATTATAAGCAAATTGAGTTTAAGGTACTATGAGATATACAAACTATTGTTACTTGAAAGGGCTCCGTATCACAATATTCAAATGCAAGTGTAAAACTGTATGTGCAGCAGAAACCTGAAGTAGAAAAATCAAATTTCCTTCAAATATTGTTTTCTTTCCCTAACAATTCACATACAGCAACTGCTATACCTATTTAGTCAAGTGTTACTTTTGTATATCAATTTTGTTTATCAATAATGTTTGAATGAAGGCTGGATGAAGGAGCTTGATTTATAATTCTAGGAATATTCTGCTTTAATGGGACAAAAGATTCTGAAGTAAAATATGGATAGAACATAACATTTTTGTAACTTGGTACCAAAAAAACAAAAAACAGCAATACAACAAGCTAGATGAACATTTCCCCCCTAATTTGAATTATGCAACAAATTGAAGGCCAACAAAAATGCATCATCTTCATGACAATATTAGCAAATTGCAGATTTCACACTTTTCAAATCCTCTTCAAACTCCTATCTCAAGCATCCAAACCAGTTTGTTTTATGTACATGATTTGAATGACAGTCACTTTAGCATTTAAATTGCTTTCTTTCTCCCCACTCCTCCATTTTAATGAGCATTCAAGAGGTAGATTGTTTCAAAATATATTTTTTAAGCTTCTTTTTCCTTTGATATAGGAAAAGGTCTCAATAAAGTTACAAAGCTTTTGCCTACAGGAAAACTTCCTGTAATTTAGAATAGAGAATCTTGTTGCAGATTCACAACTTTACAAGTGAAAAGTACCTATGTTATGTTCAGTCCACATCTCACATTCAGAAATTTTGTATCAGGTATATTAAGTACCATCAATGTATTAGGTACATTATCAGCACATTACGGGCAGTTTATATTGCGACTATTAATTTCAATTGTGAATTATACTATAATCATGTCAATTACCCATTAAAAGTTTAGAGATTACTATTCTGTATTCTAGTTGCAAACTTGAAACATAGCTGCAGCATAACAAACATATTCATATGAAATTTTTTTGCATTATATGCTTTACATTATTTTTGGATGTTCTCAAATGAGACATCTGCACCTGACATTGCTCTGTACAGTAATGGAATGCTCCATGCTTCAACTGCAAATCAAAATACAACACACCACTTACAATGCAAATATAGTCATACATTCTTCATAACTATCATAAGGCTAAGTGGTAATTGCACAGCAAGAAGTACCACAGGGACTATGTGCCTTCAGCCAGGAACATATTAGGCCCAACACCCAACCACTCTTCCTTACATATGCACTGTACTTTCGCAATAGCAAATCTCTAAATAAAACTAAACAAATACAAAAATGTCATTATCATCACATTCAAAACTGCCAATGTAAATTCCCATTCCAACTACCATAGCTTCAGAAAACGAAACAAGTTCCGAGGCTCACGATAACTGGCAACCTACTCATGTTGAGAGAAAATGAATACGCAAAATCAGGCAGCATACCTAGAGATACTAGTATTCATTGCTAGATAGCTGAGAGAGGTGAGGGTGTATTATTGTCTATTTACATAATGTGCACTTCTCCTCCAAAACCTGATAATTGGAATTCACTGTTTCATTGCAACTTCTATAGATTTATTTGGACAAATAGGATCACTTGAGAAGGGGACTGCACTGTGCACACTGAAGAGAAGTCTTAGTCAAGTTCCAATGCCTTCAAACATTCAGCAACATACACAGACAGTGACATTTTCTGTCATACTGCTGTTAGGAACAGTCTTTACACCTTTTAAAGGCAACTAAATTTAAACACAGCAATGAACAAATAGTATTTTAATCACTGGACAGACTTCAACTTTGGCTTCATATTCACTACACTTTCTTCTCATTTAAAACCTGAGTCCTAGTGAGACGTGATTCCAATTCACATATCAAAACCAGTCTTTACTTCACTAACTGCATGTACTAATTTTATAAAAGATTTGTTATCTGAAGCACAAGTTCATGGACAATCTATTACAGCACTTAAGCAGGAGCAGAATACAGACTGTCTAAAGTTATGTAATTTATGTTAAAGTACAAATCCTTTCTCAGGTAACGATTCAGTAATCATAAAACTAGAGACAAAACATAACGACATTAAATGAATATATATTAGGATTTGTAGAGCAAACAGACGATTCCAAAAGAAAACTTAATTGCTCATTGGGTCTATCAAAAAAGAAAGAAAGAAAAAAAAACAACAAAAACTACAACAACAAAAAACAAAACTTGAAATATTTTCAGATGAGATAATTTTAATGCTTTTAGTTATTTTGAATTACTAATTCTTTACCAAATAACACAGACAATCTATACTCTACTAGCACGTGCAAGATATAAATCATACACAAGAACATAGCGTATGTGCTGCAAATGGAGGAGGCAAAGGCATGACAAAATTCTGTTCTGCACTACAGCCAAGATAATCCCCTGAACAGCAAAATATACACTTTTGATAATGTTGTTAATCTGCAGTGGATAAAAGTGAATGTTGTGATGCATGCCCATTGTTTGTATCTCACTATCTCACAACTGCAATAAAAACTAAAAAACAAAATAACAGTCATGTAGACAAGTTTATCTGGCGTGCCACAAGGTTTTGAAATGCTACATTCACCCCATACATCAGTGCCTCTTTATATATTGGTAAACTATACAAGAAGAACCCAGCGCCGCAGGGGCTGGGGGAGACTTGCTATACCACTGTCCCGCCAGGCCCAACACCGCTGCCTACTGCTGCCGCAGTCACTGTAGTGGGACTTGATGGGATATGGGATGCCAGGCCCTGAGCAAAAATACCAGCATCAAAATCTGGCCATAGTAGCCTACAGTCTTTCAAACCCTAGTGAAGACTGTGCATCAGTCCTGTAGAAATGCACAAAGAAATTATTATTTCAGCAACAACCAAGTCTGTGCAAGTATTTCAAATGAACACAAAATGTTTAAATAACAAGGATATGTAATGTGATAACAATGTTACAAAGTTTGGCATGCAGCAATAAAGCAACCATATCATATACATTTATTAAAATAATTTGTAAAAACATATTTGAAATGCATACCATTTTGCCTGGCCTAGCCCAAGTGTAAACATAACCATCCTGACACGCTGTAACAAAGCAATCTTCTCTAAAAACAAGGGCTGTAAGGCGCTCATGAGCTATTTTCTTGCATATGAGGGGCTCAAGCACTGGGCATTCATCAAATCTTGGACAGGCTCCTGTTCCAATGAGTCTCATTGGATCGTCTGAGGAACTACGAGCTGCCACACCACTTCGACAAGGGGCTGACGAATTGTTCTTGTCACTTGGCATATTACCCCCTCGTGACGCCAAGCTAAAATTCCGTTTGTGAGTACCACTTCCGTCTTTTCGATCACCAAACCCAAGTCCTGCTAGCCTCTGAGTGAGTGATGGACCAGTTATGCTTCCCGAAGAAGAATTATTGTGCAAGTTTGATCCATGAAGATTTGTCACATTTCCATCAGCAACAAAATCTTTGTCCTTATTAGGAACATTAGTTTGTAAGAACGCTGGCACATTATTACACCTCGACGTACAGCCAGAACCAGTGGAGTTCATATGGTAAGCATTTCCAGCAGCACTTCCATTCACACTGAACGATCCAGAACCTCCTATGCCACTAGTCCTCAATTTTGTGCACATTGGTTGTTTTAACACGTCTTCTGTAATATCCCAGAGACATAATTGTGTATCTTGACCAACAGAACCTAACCGATAACATGTCGCTGCAGTCATACGATTGAACTCTGAACCTGAAGAGTTTCTGTTTGAGGCTTGATTTACCGTTCCTGAAACGGAATTTCTTGACACTGAATTGCGATCACCACCAGCATTCGCGCAGTTGTGAAGGGGATTAGTAGAATGATTATGTTGAATTTGGGGTTGGCCTTCATCGTCGGAACCTCCACTGAAGTCTACTGTGCTATCTGGTTCACTATATGAAGTAGTATATGGGTCAAAAGCAACAACACTAACCCAGCTGCGATGGCCTTGTCCTCGAGCCACAACTCTCCTCTCCTGAAAACTCCACACAGTAACTAAATCATCCTCACCACCAACAACAACATATCTCCCATCAGGTGACCAACAAACACACAAAAAGCCACCAAAATAGCTTCTGGCTGAGCCTAATAATTCCATTGTATCATAATGAAACACACGCAAGAATCCATCCTGAGAAACAATGGCGAGATGCACTCCACAAGGTGAAAATGCAAATTCGTTTATGCAACAACCTTCTGATCCAATCACCCATCGATAAAGAGGATTTCGAGTGCTCTTTGTCTTGCACGTGTGAATGGCAAACCCATCACCTTGTTTAAATGGTTGATAGTGAGGCGGTGCAGTACCACAAGGCAATTCCTCATTGTAGAGGTACAACTGTCCACTACTATGTGACACCAAGAAAAGGTTAGTTGATCCAGGTACCCATCTGATGCATGTCACTTTTGTTTTGTCGATTAACCTCTGGGAAGAAATACAAAAGAATGAACAAATGTCATCACAAAATTCACTTTATATGTTAAGACAATGGTTCCCAAAGAGAGTTGATGAAATTAATATTGGGGTACATATTTAATCAGCAATTGTGCAGCAAGTTGTTTTAAATATAGGATTCTATGTCACTAACATTAAGATCTCATAATTTAAAGCCAGTGTTGGAGTGAAAATGAGCATATAAACAGAAATGCTTCTGAAAACTGGCCTTGCTACCAAAGTTGATGGGCATACTAATCAATTTAGCTTCAAAATTTTTATGAAATTTTTCAGATTAAATAGAGCAATATTTTTCAATGATTGCAATCTAAATATTAGTTTTCTATTTGGGAAGGGGGGGGGCACATTTTTAAGCATGCAATTTCTATACATGAATATTAGTGTAAGTGTAAGAAAAAATATTTGAAAGGAATATAACAAAATCAGATGGGATCAGAAGGTTCACAAAGAATTTTTAAGAGAAACTTAATAAATAAAATTTTAAGGACCATCACTTTAAAATATAAAAATTAAGTTACAAGTTTTTTAACAGTACATTTTTACACAATTAAGTGCAAGGGTCATGAATACAAAAATATTAATGTTAATTTAAAATGCTATTGTCATGTTAAAAAGTAACTGAAATTTCAAATAGCAATAACACACTTCTCATTAAAGGATTACTTACAATATTTGCTACCAAAGGTATTTAATAAGAAGCAATATTACAATGCACAAGCAATGAAAAGAGATGAATGATGCAAAATTTTGTCCCAAAGACATTAACCAGCTCTTCATGTATATATAATCACATATGAAAGTGCTATTCGTGAGTGCTCAGGAAAATATTTCACTACAATGTTGTCATGTAGATAACGTGTCTTTTAAAAAAAGTAAATAAAGCAACTAATGTAGTGACGTTTGAACCAGATATAACAAAAAAATGAACACAAATTTGTTTTTGGTTTTTACAGGAATACACATAAAATCTTACATTTTGCTTCATTCCACTTTTTCACAAATTATATATGTTAACTTATTAAAAGAAATCCTTGAAATAGCAACTTTACCACCCAACTAAAACTAATTTTGGTACTCTATGATAAATTTTAATTCTCCATATCATTTTAGCAATTTATATAAAATTCAGCCTCTCTCTTGAATAACTAAATAGTCATCAAAAATTAACTCAAGATACAACATTTATGACAGAAACGAAACATAAAATAAAATGGAAAGAGATACGACAGGAACAATCAAACAGGAAATTTGAAGAAATATTTTCCTACCTCCTCATTATACAATTTACTTAATTCCTTTTTAATTGGGTCAATGAGTTGAATTTGCCCTGTTGAAAATCCAACAACAAGAGAGACACTGTCAGGTGTCATGGTAACCATGTTGAAATCATGGCAAGTTGGATTTGTTCCTTTGTACATCTTTTTATCAACAGGTTTGGTAAGATCAGCTGCCTGAAAAAATATATCACTTTGAATCAATTGTTCAAAAATTTAAGACACAAAATGTAATAAACTACAATTCATTAAGAGCATATTTTCATAAAGTACATTTTCAAAAATAATGACTAATTGAATTAAAACAGGAGTTAACCCATTAACACAGTTTACAACTTTTAAGAAAATTTAATATAAACATTTTGACTTCCTCCCTCCTTGAAATCTGTAATTACATATTAGAGCAATTAAATTAGTCAAGCAACAAATTACATCATTCTTAATCACAGGTTACATTTTATTTCAAAATATGCTGTTTACTTAAAAGGTTTATTACAATATCCATTTTTCTTTAAAAATGTAGGATCAAGATACTGAAAATTATTTAAGCTTTGCATTTCTAATTACACCCAATAAAAATATTAAAAATAATAAATAAATTAATTATAATACAACCACATTCAACACCTGGAGATAACATTTCCTTTCAAACTTTCAATTAATAATTTGTATATAACATAAGTCACTCACTTTGAAAGCATTACACATAGGCATGAAAAAATATGCAACAGTTGCATTTAAGCGGTAATCATATCTCATTCACCTACTTGCTACAACAGCTATATATGTAATTTATATTTTTTTAACATGCAATAGTACAATGAATTAACTCATAATAAGCAGTAATGATACATGTTATAACACATAATTTACAAATAAACATCAATCACACTGCAACTCCCACCCTTTTTAGAGTTGTAATTACTGTAAAACCCATTTTGACACAACATTTTAATCAAAATCAGATATTTAAAATTAAATAAATTGCTTGCATTTCACACTAATAATCCGACACAAGAGCTGGAATTAACGCTTAACCTAGAAAGTATTAAATTGAAGATTAACTTCAAATAAATATGACATTCATGGTCATTGAAGTAAATTTGAAGTGACATCAGTTAAAAATAACACTAAAATTAAATATAAGTTGGAATTTAACAAAGAATGAATGTATGTTACTGGGAATTTACAACACACATGAAATAGCTTTATATTACAAATAGCAAGCAGCTACAGCTGTTTTGATCATTAGCAGAAAATGTGTTCAAGGGGGAATTTTACACATTTACTGCACATTTGTAAGATCAATTGAAATGTGTCATATAAACAGATAACCATTCAATACGCCTAATGAAAGTACAACTGCAATTGGGTTCATCCCACAACATTGACTAAGTATGAAATTATAGATCACCCTTCCCCCATAAACTCACAAGCACTTGCATTCCACAAAAACATGCACTGTCAAAAACACTTCATCTTGTCACTGCATTACACATGAGAGCTGCAGCACACAGAACACACACTGAAATATGCTGCATTAGGATGATTGGTACACATTAACAGACCTCCAAAAAATTGTCATATGAGAGTTGGGAAACCGGCCAGGAACACACTTCAACACGAGATATGATGAAGAACCTCTTGTAATTATCACACAAGGTCTCTCTAGAGAAGTATGTTACGAAGTTAGGTTAGAGTGTACAACTATAACTACTCAACAATTATTAAAACTGAACTCAAGTGCCAGAAAATGACAATGCGAAGCACATAATTGATTCTTCCTTACCTTCTTAACACCTTTATAAACATAAACATACAGTTCTCTACCAAAATTGAAACAGATTCTATCACCATTGCCGCTGGGATCTGGTAACGTAACGAAAGACACACGAACAGCCGCACTACCTTGAGTGTTTGTATAACCGACCCTATTGGGCCGCGAATATTCGGAAAGAGTCATTAGTCTATAAGTTCCTTCTCTCGTTATAAACTGTGTTTTTAACTCATCTTTCCCCCCTCCATCTTGCACCGCCATTTTCATTCAACACTATACATTTGGGTGGGGGTTTAGCCAAAATCGCTGTTCGCTGTCATTCGTGCACTATCGCGTATGATCGCAAGCGCGCGCGGATACAGAATGTTGAATCACAGCTGATGATTTTAGTCATAGACGTAACCACTCCAGAGGGACAAACGTTCGTGAAAATGAATGGCATTTTTCTAGTATTCGTCTGAATTTCATCTCTCACGTAACATGCTGAACGGGACGGATGTTATTCGCTAACATTCGCAACTAAAAAAGAAAATAAAAATGAATGAGTATGAATCGTTAAACTTACGTGAATAGCGGATGTCTCATTACATTTGTGTTTGAAATCGTGAGAAACAGATCATTTTTCTTTCACTGTGTGTGTATGGAAACAGAGATTTCAAATTTATCCAACTAATTGCCCCATTCCGTTCCCCAAAGTACATTGAAAAATTGCAGAACAGAATACTTCAAACGCTACTACACAAATCTTTTCCTATTTTAGGAATAGCTTTGTTATTGTAAAATTTTCTCACTCAACAAAATACAAATTTTTATTGCAACGAATGCACCGCCAAAATTTAATAACTCATTAAATTAATCTCTTGGGAAAGAGGACATTATCTCTAAAGGGGATGATCATTGCGGACAAACTGTTGTTAGCTGAAGATAAAAAGATGATAATTTGGAAAAAATGCAAATAATACTTTATGTTTCGTAGGCATTTTAAGCAACCTATTGATAAGATGTCTACAGAGATAATTAGTAGCATTGCTGTTAGTACATTACCAATTGTTTCCTTATATTAAGACTAGTCCAAATTTAATTTCATATTTTAGAATTCTATCATTAAATGTTTTTTACAACATTTAAAATTTACGTAATTTTTACATTTTGTTTGTAGCTATGTAATATATAAAACATCTGCTATAACAATATTATTTTTAAGTAAAAAACATTTCCTTAGTCTGGTCTACGGAGAATAATAACTATTACAATGCAGTAGGAGAAACACTAATTAAAATAAATAGAAATGGAAGAAATCAAATTTCTGGGATCAAAATCAATCTGTAATGATTGAATTAATTCAATATACTGACATTCTACATAAATTAATCCCTGGGTTTGTTCCAGTGCAATGTTCATTGCACAATTCCTAAAACCAATGAATGTTATGGATTGATTAACTTAATGTCATTTGTAATACTAGTGTGACATTTGTAAATTAATATTAAAATTGTGTCAATAAAGTGATTTTCTTATTTGTACAACACAAGTCTAAAAATCCAATTTTAATAAAAGTTTATTAATTTTATTGATTTACAACAATCAGTTAATATAAACATGAGGATTATACATGAACACAATAATTTCCAATACTATTTAGCTGTAATATTTGTTAGAAGTTGAAAAATGAAAGGAATTATACGAAGATAACATTAAAATCTTTTATCATATATAAGATTTTATATATGCATTTAAAAATTCAATATACAAATTATTGAAGTTACTTCAATATTTTATACATTATAATGTCACATAATAATAACAACCCATTAGACAATAAGAGCCAAAGACCAACTTTCATTATATTTCCTTTACAAACACTAGATTACATAACCAGCTATTCACAAATACTGGGGTCCAGTAACTAGAGCAGTACTTTTAAAGTCACAGAAAACTGTGAAGCAAGTAAACAGTTCTATCACACAGTCAACATATATATGCTCACAAGACTGTGGTTTATACACAGCAGACATTAACATGAAATCTCTCATGGCAACTCAGGTACATTTATGAATACATTTTAACAGACGTTTTTATTAAAATAGCACATTTGATAACAAAGTCTTCCTACAAGATAAAGAAAATTTATATAATTCAGATCGAGTTTCAAAAATTTTGATAATTCATGTATTCATCAAAGATCTGCTTCTGATAGTTATTTACCAGATCACAAGGAATGTTGAAAGAGATTCAGAAACTACAATATTAAATGCATGTGACTCATCAATGACAAAATAATATGGTTATTAATTTCTCAAGTCTTCCTTATCGTCACAAAATGAATAGTCTAACAAGACTTTAAGGCACTCAAAACAACCTTGCAAAGACTTGACCAATTAGAAATACACCTTCATTTTTTACATAACAAAGTTGTTTCAATAATATCCTCATATTAAGTTAAAATGAACACCGTTTACTCTCAAATCAGATAAGTTTCAGTATTACTTTAATGAAATATTCTTTGGTATGAATAAATTCACAGCTGACTTACTGACTCCAAAAATCTATCTTATGATGTTTTGTATTTTCTAAGAAGAATTACTGGCACCACTACAATAATAAGTCTTCAAGGTTAACACATAATGCTGCTCTTATGAATGCAAGTGACAGCAAAGCACTCGCTTTCATTGCATATTTGCTATCACTTTCTTGAAATTATTCCACATTTTTATCCACAGGCTTAGTAGCTTAAACAATAATATATCATGCAAGTTAATGAAATATTCTTTTATTCCATGTTATAAAGAATATGTGCTTCTTGAATTCAAACCTTACAAGATTTATATCTGTCCTGAATTCACACATAGAATTACTATATAATGTATCACATGATATAATGCACACAATTATTAAAATACTAGAATTCTTACTTGAAGTTTAAAAAGGAGGGGGGGGGGGTCTAGTCAGTTCTAAATTTGGAAACATGAGCTCACTTTGGTCAATTCCCAAATCAAGATTTATTGGGAGGGGGGGTCATAAAATAATATTGGGGAGACACTGAGATAATTAACGTCACATGTATATATAAAGTTAATTATGTAATCCAACATATCTTTCTTATATCCAAAAAATCATTTTAATCCAATAAAGGAAGTTGATTTTTCAAGAAAATGCTAGAATAAGAAAAAATAATATTTTTTGACAGTTGATCTCTCCAGCCTTAAGCAACACTAACTTTTAAAGATTTATTTCTGTTCTTGCAAAATAATATATAAATATACATGAACATTATTATAGCGGGTAATTACTATTGATTGAAGAGTGAGATAGTAATCACCAAGTTAGAGAATTTTATCCTCACATTAATTTTCTTTTGTTAGAGTTAATTAACATAATGGGTAAAGAATTTTGAAGGCAGCAATAGTGAAAAATTGATCTTTAAATTTTTTATTTTTTTGGATCATGTAAATAAAAAATGTGAACTCATTTGGAAAAATGGAAAGTCAGCAATATTTTCTTTTTACACAAGCAACTGTGATACAACAGAAAAGATTTTCATTTTTCACACAATTAGTCTCAGTTACAATGACACACATGACAAATTTTACTTTTCTTACCATGTTTGACATAATAATTATGAAAAATGTGCAGAATGAAGTTAACTTACCACAATTAAATAGAAAATAAATCAAACAATTTTCAAGGGGAGCTAAACACCAAATGAAAGTGGTACATACATGATAAATTATCTTACAAGCTACAATAATTTATTTAAAACATTCAATTCATTAACATTTCCCTTCGTACAATATATACAAGATACATTAATTTTCACAAAATAATACAATAATGGCACAGGATGTGTGACGAACATATGGCAGCTTGTCCATTATCTTAATTAATCTGTCTCCTAATTTTCACTTGAGAGGGAGAAAAGGCTTATAATTGCTACTACCATACAGTCAAGATCTAGTCAATGAGTAACTATGAATGTAGATAATAACATGTTAATTGACTATGATCATAAAATATAAAAAAACGGTCGTAAAACAATATCAACAAAAAATATTATCTAAATAACCTATCATTTTATATACTTCATCAGTTTTAATCTTGCCTTCTCCATTTCTAAATTGACAAATATTAAATTTGCATTTGAGGAAAGAGACAGAGAACTTTTCAAGGTTCATGAATTTTTAATGTATTTTTAATACATTTTTTTTTCTCAACACCTATATTGAGTATTTAAAATCTATACATTTTTATTGCTTTGAGGTGTATATATGAAATGTTAGCATTGCAAGGACAAATGATATGACAAACACTTGCTCATTATCGTTATATTGGCTTCTCTTAAAGGTATAAATAAGCTACTTTTATGATGAATAACTTGTGCATACATTAGGGACCTGAAACTAAAGAAATGCTTAACAAGTATGTAGATAACTGTAAAAAATTATTTTATTTCCATTTAAAAAACCAACCAACAAAATTAAGCTGATTTCATTGTAATGAAAATTTTAAAAAAAGGATTGATAAAAAGAAAAGAAAGAGAGGTACTTGGACATTATCTATTAGCATTTTCTTCACTATGATAATTTTCCCATAAGAGTGGTGTAAGATTCATATTTGTAATAATTTCCATGATTATTATTGTATCAGACATTTGTACTGTGTAATAGTAACTTTTTGTTTATATTAAAAATTAATTATTTAAATTCTCGAATGCTTCAGGTAAATTCAAGTCTTGATTTCTATTTATCTTATTTTTTGTAATAAATTCAGCTACAGATCTATATGAATTAAGATATGTAGATTTATTATTTTAATTTTGATGGAGGCTACATTCTATATACAATTTTAATAATGAAAATATTCATCAATGATTTTAAAGTAAGATTTCCAAATGTAAAATTTGAAAAACTCAATTTAAATAATTTCCACACATTTACATAACATGATTGTGTTACAGTCACTATTTGAAGCAATTTCATACTGAGATGAAGAGATTTAGTTTTTATCTACAACTACAATGTAAGTTCTGAATTTTACAAAGACTTTTTGTTCTAACATTCAGAATTGATGTATTTAAACATAAAAAAAACACCTGTAAACACAATAAAATGCTCATGTAAATATTTGAAAACTTCTTAGTAACGAAGTATAACTTTGAAGAACAGTGAAGTCGGTTTCAGTCGTTTCCATGATCTCTCAAGTGAAAAGTAATTTTGGAGACAGAATACTATGCTTTTTGGTGAGGTTTACAAAACCATTTTCAGTCTTCAACGACAAACTTTTCACAGCTTTTGTTCGAAATTCACACGTACAAGTTCCTGTGTTTCTCATCTGAGATTATTCTCCAGATACTGCTGCATAGTATTACCACGCATATCGGTTGGCTTTTTATATAGCTCAAATGCAGACCCTCTTTGTTCTCTGTTCGTCAAGTCTAATCCACTAGGTTCATGGTTGTGATGGCCATGGTGGTTATGATTATGAAAACCGTCCCTCAAGCCTCCTCTTGCAGGTGAAATATTATGGTAATACTGACTGCTGCTTCCTACATGCATCGGATTGTTGTAGTTACGATCTAGGCTACTTCCATGTCCTGAATCAAAACCAGCACTGATGTCTTCTCCTGCAACATAACCATAATCTTAATTTAGTGTTTCAGAAAATAGTCACTTTCATGACCAAAATATTTCATATGAATGTACTTCATGCAGCAAGAATAATTACTACCAATTAACAAGATTCATGCAATAAACGTAATTTTGAACTTAGCTAGCAATGCTAACAAAACTACACTAGACTACATCAAGCTCCTTACACTACAGATGCATTTAAATATTTACTTAAAAACTATTACCGTCAATTGAGATTGATTTAAAACTAGTTTTTTTCAGTAAGGTAAGTACGATATCAAAAAAGTCACATGAAATATGTACATACTAGTCATACAAATATATTGGTGCATTACTACAGAATTAAATGTGAAAATTTTCATGGGGCAGATTGTGGTTAAGCCTACGATAGATATGGCATCTAATATCATTATCAATAAGAATTACATGACAAGGAAAAATAACAAATTAAGACATCCTAAAACTACAATTTTACAATGCAAAATGACAAAAGTTTTTGAATACAAAGCAAGTGCTTTAGGAAGTGCAAAGATAAATTAAAAGTGAATATCAGTGCATCTTGAGATTTTGAGAATTATCAGGAGACATACATTTAAATACCTAAATAATTCCTTTTCTTTTTCTTTTCTCCTATGTCATTCTCTTCCAATGTTTCTACTTTACTTGTCATGTGTGTGTCCTGCATAACAATAGAGTAAAATGATAGGTATCACAAGGTTTCTTAGTACTTTTTATTCCTTTGGAATCCTTACTGTGTGCACAATACATAGACAATTACACAATAATATTAATAATAATAATAATAATAATATTTTATTGCTTATAGACTTACAGATAGTATCAAGCAAAGTCTGTCTAGAAATTACCTATTTAAAATTACAGTAAGTTAATTACATTTTTTTACTACATACACTTTACTGTAATAAATTAACAAATTAATAGTAATAAATTAAGTAATAAATAGTAAATTAACAGTAATAAATTAACAAATTATATTATCTTGATAAATTATATGTTAAAAATACATATAATTGATTAATATAAACAATTAGTTAAGTTATAATAGGATTTAGAATTCAATTACATAACTTACAGTAATAATTTAAATAGTTTACTTGATAACTTACATGATTAATAAAGCATGCAAGTGCTCACAATAAACATTAATATAATTTACATTTTAATTAAACAAAGTCACATTATTGAATTAAGAATAACATTAACAATGCATTGTATTAAGAAACTAGCAGATTATGATACATTGGAAAAACTTACAATTAGATTGATTATGTATTGTATACTATATATTCACATTATCTTACAGTAATAGTTTAATAAACATACAATAAATTTAATATAATAGGTGTTAATAATAATTGTAAGTGCTTACAATATCCTGACATATAATAACATTATTTACTAAATTACTAAGTATAGTATGTTGTCTAATTGAAACTGAATGACTGGTACAGAGTGGTCACTCCTGGAGCGGTACATGGTTTTAATTACAGAAAAGTTAAAGCAGTTCTGATATCTTATATGGACACACATTAATAAGATGGCGTTTACGCAATGTTTTGAAGTATTTATCATTAGGTAATTTTATGGTGACTAGGAGATTATTAAAAAGCTGAGCTGCAATGTAGAATGGATCTTTATTAGTTGAAGACTTGCTAGTGAACATCCTGTGATAGTCCCTATGTTCTCTAGTATGATAGTTATGTACCTCTTTCCTCACAAAATATTGATTCTGATTATTTCTCAATAGTAGTATTACTTTGTAAGAGTAGAGTGCTACAACAGTCAGTAATTCATATTTAATAAAGAAATCTTTACAGGACTGTCTTGGATTCAGTTTGAACATGATTCTGATACATTTCTTTTGTAGGACTATATCCATATTTTTTTGTGTTGTACCTCCCCATATTTCAATACCATATTGAAGTAGTGAGAAGATTATGCTGTAATAAATTGACAGAAGTGAGTCTGTTTCCAGGTATTTGGAAAAGTATTTCAAGAGGAATATATTGGAGTTTATTTTATTACAAAGTGTGTCAACTTGTTTGTTGTAAGTTAGGTTCTGATCTACAAATATTTCTAAAAACTTATGGCAATCAGTTTGATTCACTGATTCATTGTCTACTTCCCCTTTTATGTTTTGGTGTTGGTAACTATGATGAAGCTTGAAATTGATTAATATAGTTTTATCAACATTTAATTTCAGTTCATTTATGGACAGATAACTTTTAATTGATTTTATTGATTCAGACAGATTAGTTTCTAGATGAAAAAGATTTTGCCCACTGTTTATTAATGTTGTATCATCTGCATAAGAAATTACAGAGAAATCAGAAGAGCTTGGAAGACCATTAACATATATCAGAAATAACAAAGGTCCAAGCACAGATCCTTGTGGAACCCCTGTGGTAATTGTATCAAAATTTGATTTAACTTTGGATAAGAAATTTTCAGATTCCCAGAAGATCTCTGTACATTGCTTACGCCCTGTGAGGTATGATGTAATGTGGTCATTAACTCCACCCCCCCTTATTCCATAATAATCTACTTTTGTCAACAGTTTTTCATAGATACACTATCAAATGCCTTTGAAAGATCAATGAATATACCTGCTGTTTTCTTATTTGATTCCAAGTTTCCAATAAATAAATTGAATGAATGAATTCCATGAATAAGTTCCACAACAGCAGTGGTGGTGGAGAAGCCCTTCCTGAAGCCATGTTGTGATTTATTAAGGATATTATTAGAGTCAAGAAAACAATTAAGTCTTGCTAAAATAACTTTTTCATAGTTTGCCAAATACTGAAGTTAGGGTTATAGGTCGATAATTCCTAACATTATGTGTATTATTATTCTTAGCAAGTGGCTTTACAATACTAATTTTTAGGGATTCTGGGAAAGTGAATACATTTAGAGATGAATTTATTAAGTGAACTAGTATATTAAGAAGAGCAGGCTTTTTTTCTTTTATTACAAAATAAAGCAGACTTCCAATGGGTTATGCATTACCTATTCAAAATGCACAAAAGTTCCTACTAAAACTTTTAATATTCTATGGCTTAAATCATAAAGTACTGAGAGGATTCCACTACAAGTGTACTACAATTCTATTACAAGCTAGTAACATTAAAAACAAAAAACAAAAAAGAAACAAAAAAACACACACACACACAGTCTTTCATTTGTATTTGTGTATTGTGAACAGGTTAATACCTGGGGGTGTTTTTAGAATGACAATTATCTTCAGTGTAGTTTGAATTCCTATTTCTCATAACTGAATAACATCATTTCTCCAGCATCTTTAATAATATGATACTTGAAAATAATAGGCACTTGATGAATGGGTTCATAAAAAAAGAATTTCACTCAATACTTTGATACTTCTCAAAAAATGAATAATTTAAATATTTTATACGGTAACTCCAGAAAAAATCAATGGAAAATTAAAATGAATAGTTCTTAAGTGTTTCTTCTAAATGCTTAGCAGAATTAATAATGGCACCATTTCATGGCATTATATGTCTTATGTCTTAGAATATCAAAGATATAGATATCAAAGATAGAAACAAAGAATATCAAATATATTTGCATTTTTGGGAACATAATGTGATGACGTTTTTTACAGTAACAACCAGTCACCACTTTAACATAAGACATTTGGTACTGTTATGCTATTTCTGCTTTTTCTAAGGGGAACGAAAAGAAGGAAGAGGATGAGAGGAAAAAGGTTTGATTGATTATTTTATTTTTTCCACGCACTGCAATGATCAGTCTCAAAAGTGTAGTGCACTTTTTATCATGAGAGATGGCGGTGTGCCTCCCTCACAGAATGGTGACAACCGGTGCTGATGTACACTTGCAAGGTTTTTTTTCCTCATCCAGGTATCTCCCACCAGCGAGCACTATCCCTCACAAACCTTATGTTCCTGACTGGTTTCCCAACATGTGTGGTAGTGTAGTGCATGTAAATGTAAGTGTATGCAAGTAAGGGTGAGGATAGGACAAGGAAGAGAAAGGAAAGATCATGCATGGTCCATGGCCCTTTTGTTAGGGTACTGCTCTGGCATCCACCTGGTGTAGACCAAGGAAAACTTCCCGATCAGAGCAACCAGTCACTTAAATTTTCCTCCAGACCGTAGTCAAATTTTACCTAGCTCAGTAGCTAGTGTCAAGGAGTAAAAGGAAAGAAGAAGAAGAGAAGAAGAAGAAAATATGAAGACAAAAAAGATGAAGAGAGAGGAGCAATTAGTTTGTGCAATCTGGAAGCATGTTGGAAACTTCCTATAATATGGATGCAATATTCCAGCCCAGTGTTTCAATAAACAAAGAAAAAGAAGAAAAAACAGAAAATTTCATTATAATTCACAAAACATTCTGAAATAAAATATGAAAAGCACATCAAGTTTAAAACAGGTACTATCAACAGTCATGCATAGCAAAAAAATGTAATTTGTAAATGCATGGAATGAAAGGATGGAGACCTTTACCTTCCTTTCATCAGAAATTTGCTTATAAGCAGAACTAGAGATTCACACTGCCACTGATGAAATAAAAATAAAAACAAATGTAATTTGGACACTCAACTCCACACATGTGAGATCATTTGCATGTTATATTGTCATGAAACATAACATACTTTATGTCAAACATTATCAAATTTTATTGTAGAATAAATTACTGATAAGATTTCAGAAAGAACAGTTCAAGTTTGAAGTAATAAATCAGGTAATCTAAGAAATTTACTCTTAAAATTCAATACTAAATCTAGATGAACGTAATCACAATAATTTAATTTGTTGTTAACAATTTCCTAGCAGTTTATTTTGTAACAGATTCAATACCTATGATTCAAAGCCACTAAATTAAGACAAATAAAATACAACATTTAACAGAAATTTAAACTTCTGTCAAATTTTAGTGAAATAACAACTAAAATAAATCTGGAAAGCCAAAAAGACACAACACTGAACATACATTTCACTAAATTGAATCCAAAAGTAAGTACATTGTGCTATGAATTTAAAATACTAAGAAATTTATGAAACATCCAAATCTCTCATTGATAATTGTACATTTTGTATGTATGTTATGTGTAGTGCATATTTGCACACATTAATTTTCACTTCATTTGGAATTCCATTCCAAGGAAACTTTACAGAATTTTTTATTACAGAAAAGAACTCTATATAATGCTAAACTGGTATATTTTCATTCCTTGCAGAACATACATGAAAATTGTTACTATTATCTGTCTTCAGTATTGAGAACACACCAGAAAAAGCTTCATTAGATTTTCCATTACTTTTCAATATTTTACTTGATACGGTTAAAACTTTTAACGTATTACGTACATTAAAAAGGCATACTCTGGCTTTGAAAACAAGTAAAGTAGTTTCTGTTGCATGTCAACTAAATACAATAAACCAAGCAGTCGACTTCCTCTTAATTTTTAAAATATTAGGGCTCAAATGATCTCCAAACTAACACAACCTAAAATAGAATTAATTTTTTTGGTACTTTACACTTTAGTAAATCTATAATTTTCATTGATAATTTATAATTGTAAAGAATTAAAAGGATAAAATTAAAAGGACAAATATGATAAATAGGCCTGTAACAAGTAAACAAAACTGGAACAAAATACATTTTTCCAATTTTGATCACATTTCTTGCTCAGTTTCGCAGTGGTCCACTAAGCAAATCCTCAGTGAGTATTATCTTTTGGTTCTCAGTCAATACAGTAAAACTTGCTCAGTGCAGAATCTTAAGGGACCAGTATTTTTTTCCACATTAGAGAAGATTCCGCATTATACAAAGATAAACTATAGAATTTATGTTTGGCAGGACCGTAATTTATGTTCACATTAGACAGATTTCCTCATTATACATGTTCTGCATTGACCAAGTTTTACTGTATTTCTTTAAGTTTTGTCTACCCAAATGTTACCACTCAAATTTCTTCTGTTTTTAATTTATATCTATAAATAATTACAATGACAAAAAATGAAGGAAAAAAATTTGTGTGCAGTATGTTAACAAATTGTGGATTGCAGATGAGAATTCTCATCATTTCATACCAACATGGGGAGGACAGCAGACAGAGATTCTGGTCTTGGTGCTCTTACTTGCACAGGCATTTATTATTGTTTTGAGGAAATGTAGCTCTTTTCTGAATGACACTTTTGGAACTTTTCATGGCCCCTCTATTCACTTCTATTTCACCCCTCTATTCAGTCTATAACCAAGATTTTCAAGTTTTCGAACAGGCAAAGATAGTTCATTGCAAGTTCCGAAGAAAATGTCAAGAATTGTGATAGGACAACGTCCTGTGTTTCCAATCTGCAATGCATTAATTTCATTCACA
Organism: Teleogryllus occipitalis; assembly: GCA_011170035.1. NCBI lineage: Eukaryota > Metazoa > Arthropoda > Insecta > Orthoptera > Gryllidae > Teleogryllus > Teleogryllus occipitalis. Next base: position 252,512 of record BLKR01001050.1, read on the forward strand.
TAAATAAACAAGTACGATTCAAATTACTGGCATTGTGAAAAATAAATATGCCTTGAAATTATTTTTTGAAATTTGATGGTGAGACTGTATTCTTAATTTGTAATCTTTGTTTTCGAGTACTTATACTAAACAAATTTTATTATAATACGTAGTTCTAAGAATAATCACCTATAAAATACTGACAGGGTGGCTACTCATTTCCTGGAATAAATTTCACTTACTTTTCCTGGTTTTCCAGTACATTTAAAAATGTTATTTTCTGATAAGATTTGTAAATAAAATATTAAAGCTACCATGATACTAATTGGTCAGCTCTCGAATGTTTTTTGCCATGAAAAAAATGCAAATTAACAATATTTTCTCACCAATTAAAAATTAAGCAAAAAATAATGCAGTACTAATGTTTTTCCTGACTTCTACCGATTCTTCGGCAAATTCCCACATTTTCCTTGACGTTTCCAAAGCAATGAAATTCCCTGATTTTTCCCAGCTTCCCAGAAAGTGGCCAACCTGCACTGAGGTTGGCAACAAGCAAGAGCTGAATTACATTCTACTTACTTTCATATTTATCAACTGATTTATCTGCTGATTCATTTACCATGTCAAATATATTTTGAGTTGCATGCACAAGTGATTTCAACCTTTACAAACACTAGAAGATTTTAGAAAAGAAATAGTAACATGCTTTGCACCAATGCTTTCTCTTCAGTATACTGGTAAAAATATATTCGAGAAAAAAATACCAACTTCCATCAATGTGTTAAATCAGTGTGTTTCAAGACTCTTAAATCAGCTTACCCAGTTCTCCATTATTTGTGAAAATGTCTGTTTACAATACATAATTAAAATTTTATTTCACTTTGATACATGAGTATCATAGTGAAAAAAGATTACCTCCATTTTGATGCGGGGATGAAAATCCACCTCCATCTAAACCTCCTGATACAGAATAAGGTTTGGAATGTTGGTACACATTATTGCTGTTCGTTTTCAAGCCTTGTGTTCCAGATGCATTAGGAGGAACAGATCCTTCTTCATTTCGCAATGTTCCAATGGGAGAAGAGGACATGCCACTGTCAAGAGTTCGTTGAGGAGAATGTTGTATATCATAATTACCATCTCCACTTCCACGACTCCATTGGTTTTGATTCTCTGGAGGAGGTGGACGATAATTTTTTGGCTTTGGTGGTGGTACTGGTTTGTAACTGCCAGTTTTGGGTGGTGGTAGAGGCTTATAGTCACCCGACCTAAAAAATTGTGATCATAAGAATTCTACAACAAAATACAAATTAGATAATAAGAAATGAAAAAGGGAATATTAAAATGAATTCTTCCAATATGTCATCTCTCCAAAAATAATAGAAATCTTCAACAAAGAGCCCAAAAAATGTATGGTCTGAAATTTCTCCAACATATCCTGGTCATCATGATGAAATATCTTCACTTCACATCACATCATGAAATATCTACACTTTTTATGATATACATTTTTAAATCATGAGATCTAGTTAGGAAATTTGCATTTATATTCACTGACCTTGTCCTTTGAAGTGAAAAGACATAATACATAACCTCTTAAATCAAATCTGTACTGTAGTAAAAAGGAAGAAAACATTACAATAAGAACGTGGTAAGAGTTAAAATCTACAATTTATGATGTTACTGTAGATGCATAATCTAGATAACTCTTTGAATCTGTTTATTTTTCAGGTACAAAATTGTAAAGATTCTGTTTTAATAATCATAATAAAAGCAGTACACTTTCTCACCTGTATTTACCATAATCAGGGTGTTTGTTGGGTTTTGGCTCCATATTGCTGATGGGTTGAGCAGTAGATCTAGTAAATCTATATGGGTCATGGTTTCGAGGAGAGAGTGGAACACCATTGCTTCCACATTTTAAATCATCATGGGCATTTGGGCCAAGGCGATTATTGTAAGACTCGTATGATGACACACTGTCATAACTACTCTGCAAATAAAGAACAGAGTAAGAAACAGATAAATTACTTTAATACAATCAAGGCATTGCTATCATAAATGTCAATTCAATCAACTTACAGTTTTGACGTTGTGTCTTTCCAAGGAGGAACTGCCTCCTCTCCGATGATGAGGGGTAGCATTTATATAATTCGGGGGATCGCTGGCTTCCCTTCCGCCAGACGCCATGTCTGCATCCCCCAGCATGCCCTCCCCCTTTACAAAGAGCCTGTCAGCAGCTAGCCGGCTGAGGGCGCTGTGGGATGGTTTGTTGGTGCGGTCAATGCGAGGTGGCAGCTCAGGTGGCTTCTGCAGGGGAGGCGAGTGCATGAGGGGAGACCGAGGCAAAGCCCCCGCGCCTCCATTGAGCATTTTGGAAGCAGGGTACCCAGCAGGACTCGAGTTTTGGTGGTGGTGGTAGTGGTGGTGGTGGGGAGGATAGTTAAGATGCATGGTGGAGGAACTGATAGGAGGCTCATCGGAGTTGAGTAAATGAGGAGGGGAAAACCCATACTTGCTGTCACCACATTGAGAACGGCGCTTCCCTTGGGACATGGCGAGGTTGTGCCCATGGTGATGATCAGGAGGTGGGGCACCATTGTGACATTCATAGTTCTGAGAGAAAAACAGTAATACTATTTACAGAATGCCAATTACACATATTTAAGATGAGAAAATTTTTGAGTTGTTTTTAGACAGGTCAATTTCTGTACAAAAAGACTGCAGAAATTGTCTACCATGCAAAATCAATGTCATTAAAAGAAACTTTCAAAAAAGAAGCTGTTGAAAACGAGATTTTGTGTGTGAGTGCAAGTAAGAGGAGGATAGGGAGAAAGAACATACAATGCTACACAGATACACTTTTCAAAGTTCATTTCAAAATTAGAAATTATTTGTTTTATCGCTGCATTTATGTTGTGGACTTACCTGCTTATTATAAGTGCCACTAGGTGTGTAAGGAGGTGGAGCAGAGTAACCGGGTGCAGCATCTTCTTGCGTTGCAATACTTGGATCCGATGAGCTTTTCACCAGACGAGATGAAGTTGTTGGAGCAGTTGCACCTCCAGTACAACGAGGTTCTGGAGACAAGTCCAGGTCAGACTCAGGGGACGAAGCATAAGAAAGTCGCGATGTCATTGGGAAAAGAAAATCATCTGACAGAGCTTCATCAGGCTGTAAAATAAATGGTCTGTTAGAACTTCATTTATTATTAATTATTTAAAATGCTTTTTATAATTGTTCTTTAAAGGTACTTGAGTAGTTTTTTTCATAAAATAATGCATTCAACATCTCAAAATTTTACAGAACAGGATGATGAGAAGATATTTACCTTACTTTCACTCATCCATACTGGAGCCGTTTGCTGTTTGTCAATTAATTCTCGAACCTTTCTGTACCAAAGCTCAGGGCTTGTAAGAGTAATGCTGCAACTAAATGTGTGGCCCCACACCTTTTCTAGTTTTTGACACTGTTCAAACAATTTCTTGCTACTTTTATGAGCTGCTCTGTAAATTCATAAATATTTGAAGTCAATTTACTGAATCAATCATTCAGCACACATCTCATTATTCCTTCATTAATTGAATAAAATGTGTTAGTACAATAGCAATGAATGGATATCATTACTGAATTGTTATTACAAACACTTTGAAAATAGATGAACTACAAGTAATTAAGAATATTATATTTTTCTTTTCAGCTAGAAGAGCAGTGTCTCAAGAATTAAGCTTGAAAATTAAGCAATATTTTGTTTCATAACATAAGTCTTTATTGGAAAATCTAAGGTTCTTTTGTCACCAGAACTATTGTGCAAACATCAATGCAAATCATTACAGAAATTAAGAATTAGTAAATTAGTAACACAAGAACATCTTTAGATATCCACATATGTAAAATAAAGTTCATAACACATCTGATTCATCATGTACAGTAACTCAGTGGAAGGTGACAGACATTATCCTTAAGCTTATTACACACTCTAAATGCTCTAAATTAACCTGCAACTTCTAAATTAATAAATGAGATTGAATTTATGCATCAAATATTTCAATCACTAGCAAGACTATTTGAATGAACTGAAGAACTAAATAAGATGAATGATCAGTGAATTCATCAATTCAGCATTGATTCTTGGGCAAAATCTTCACAAGAAATAGGAAAGCCTAAGAAATGACGAGATGATAATAAGTCATAACACAAATGAAATTGGTTATGGTTTGGAACTTTATGAACTAGAGGTGCCAAAAATATGCACTAGCAAAGATTTCATAAGTAGCAAAATAATACAACTATCATATTATGCAAAGCTTTCTCAATTTTTCTACATCTTGAGTTGTAAATGTATTGGGAATGATAAAAACAAATTTGCTGTACTTGCACTGCAGACCTCCAAATTTGTATCAGAATGCTGATACTACAGTACAAAGTGTTCTTCATTACTTTTACAAAGACTAGATAAGTGTTTAATATGTTATTGACCATAAGTGTCATATTAAAATACAAATGTGTCCATTAATACAGAAAGAACAATTTTATGAATGTGCTATGTGGTATTTCATGTTTATATTAAGACTTGTTTTGCCAACGTAGCACTAATATAAAAATATTTAAGAGTGGTTAAATATTAGGTGTTATACATTAAAATATATTAATTATTATTATTATATCAATATAAATATTAAAATATTTAATATTGCTTAGTAGGTCATAAAAGAAAAGCAAAAGAGATGGTTTGCCCACATCCACAGAATGAAAGAGGAATGCCAAAAATGTGGATCACTCAGCAACACCTGGAGGAATAAAATTTACTGATCAAACAGGAATAGGCAACATGTCTAATACACCAGATCTTTATGATGATGATGATAAACACTGGATGTTTTATTCCCAGATGGAAAACACCTAATCCTATTTTCATGTAAATATCCACAATATGTACCAGGCTGGTTCCTAGCATATTGGATGGCTCCGGTACACAGTATCTAAGGGAGATTTCTACATGAGGCACACATGTGCAGAAACTAAAATCCAGAAATTAACCCTTTGTGCTTCTAATTCTTTGGGACCCGTATTCCCATCATCTCATTTAAATCCTACTAATGCACCGCCAGCATGGTCCCATCACTATAGCAGTTTCTAAGATTCGGGACATAAAATAAGATCCCTTTGATAGAATCCCTTTGTTGAAGCCCTAATGAAGGCTTAATAAAAGCAAAAACTTAAAATTAAATTTAAATGATTTATTTGACTGAAAAAAACTCAAGAAAATTCCCTACTATTAATCAATGAGGTCAAGAAATCTAGCATTTGCACTCAATGTACTCTGATGGATGGCACCTTTTGCACTCAACAAAAGTTTCGAAAGAGCCAGGAATCTAACTAGGGTTTACTGCTTGTGTTGTTGGTATGATAGCCACTGAGCTATCATAATTAGATAGGGAAGATATCCATTTAGTTAACATCAACATAACTTTAACCAAATAATAGCCTAATAAACTGTCTAACAATATGAAATTATATAATACTGAACATGATAGACATCTACCAATTGTTTTCTTCGCAGTTGTGTGCACCCTGTCAAACTTTGCATGACTTCAGAGCTCAGAAAAAATGAAAAATGTATGATGAAAGGGACTTAACATTGGAGTGGATAACTCATATTTTAATTTCAAGCCCCACTTGCCACAAGAATGCAAAGGGTTAACAGGAGGCAGATCTAGATTGCCCCACCTTGTGATCTAGTAGCCAAAGGGAAGCATGGAGTAATGCAACAAGCATTCAATGGACAATGGAACGATTCTCACAACAAATAGTGGACGTAAATGTTAGAAAAATACCCATTGGCCTTATTAATTGGGAGTGCTAAAACTCCCTGGCGCTCCTTAAGTGGCCGCCAACAAATGAAATCCTGGGAGTGAGACGTTGGAAACCATATACAGTAGGGATACAAAGAGGCAACAACCAGTCCTTGGATCATCATGACCTAGTAGAAATAATAATAGAACAATAAAGAATTTTTATAAACTATGCAATTCCAAGACCGTGATGACAGAAAAAATCATAAACACAAACCTCAACTGGCTCACTGGAAAGAAAGAAATTACTTAAAATTAAATGAAATTCTTTATACTCATCGGGTTGTGGCTGTAAAATTCACAGGGGAACTCACTAGTTTTCTTAAAACCTACACATTTTGCTTATTCCAGTGACAATTCTTTCTAAAACTTAAGCTGGATGTGAAAGAAATACATTATATATAAAATCAGAAAATTCCATAGGTTGCAAAAAGTGTTCTTCGACAATTCTGACAAAAAAAAATTGCTTCAATTTTTTTCCAGTGTTCTTTTTAAATTAATTAATTAACAAATTAATCTGGTATATTATATTAAAAAGACTTATTTTGAATGATAAGAATATAAGCATGAAATTAATAACCCCTTAAGTCCTATTTAAAACTTATCACCTTCTTTGAGGACATTTTATATGCATTCTATATATGAACCTAGGTAACACTGTACTTACTTGGACAAGCCAGCCCGCAGTTCTTTAATAATATGTTTTGATTCAGCTCTCAAGAAAATCACAATGGGATAAAACTGAGCATAATTGAGCCTATCAACAGCATTTGGTGTAATGTCAAGAAGAGCATGCTTCCCTCTGTCCATTATTTCTCGAATGGCACTGAGACGGATTATTCCAGAAGATTTTTGACTCTTTGGAATGTCCTCTAAGTTATTATCTAGTTCTGTAAAAAAATAGGCAGTTTATAGATTATTGAATAAATACAAGTTTAAGAAATATAAGGTCAAATTAGAATTTAATGAAAGAAAACACTACAAATTAGTTTGAAGTAAAATGTTTCTTATATTATCATTAATGTTCTGTTATTGTTAATTATACAGGATGTCCAGGGAAGAAATGTCAAAACTTCGACAAAAAACTCTTTAAGAATATTTCAAGAATATTCTGTCTTGTAAACTCCTTGGATATTTCGAGTGGCTGAGCCACAATAAGCACTCAAAAGTTGGTTTGAAAAAATAGTTTCTATGCAAAAATTTGCACTGCAGAAGCATATAAATACTTCAGAAACATGTAAGTTGTTTATAATTTACAAAATAAATTAATATATTTGCTCAGAAAGAAAAATTAACACAGAAATAAAAAAAGCAGTTGAATTGTGTAAATTGGGAGCTTTTTTATTTCTACGTTATTTTTTCTTTCTGAACAAATATATTAATTTCTTTTGTAAATAATAAACAATTTACATATTTCTGGAGTGTTTATATGCTTCTGCAATGCAAATTTTTGCATAGAAAATATTTTGAGATACAGTGGTAAAATGAGGTACACTATTACATATTCTCCTTGCAAGACGTCTATTTAAGATGAACATCAAGAGAAACTGTGTCCTAGTTGTTCTTCACATGATTACTCTTAGATTGCTTAGTTTTGTGAATTCCAAGATTCCTCTTTGTGAGTGTCATTCTGTAACCTACTTAAATAAGTGTATCAGAAATAAAAATACTGCATAAAATGATCTTCAAATAATATTTCACACTTCAGGGTTAAAATGCTAATACTGGCCAAATACACACTGGCATTCAGAAAAACATCCATATATTCAATCAAGAAGGTGTAGGAGACGTTTAAAACAAGTTCAGTATGAAGTTTTGAAGAGAAAATCAGGTTGATTCCATACTCATAAGTACACTTGGCTTCATTTTAGCAAAAAATTAAATGAAAAAATTAGCAAACATTTTTGAGAAAATCTTGAAAATTTAGTTTGAGCTTCATATAAAGTTCCCCAAATGTTAAAAAGTCATCTTCTTCAAATTTGCAGAGCCTAAGTTCAATCAGATTTATCGAAGAATATCAATTTCAGGAAAAAACTGCAGGTGGTTTAGGTGCTAGTGCTGTTTGTGCAATTAAAGTATTGCACCACTAATAATTACTTATTATTAAAAAAATAAACGCAACGAATAATATAACTCCTCTAATACTGAAGTTGATTAACAGTGACAATAGAGCATTGGGAAGCCGATTATGCTCCTACTTAAGACCTGCTAGCACCCCTCTCCTCAACTTGATCATGGAGCGACTCGATATTTAAAACCTGATATCTAGATTTAGAATAAAAAAGAGAAAATGAAGAGAAGAATTACACTGAGGTATAACACAAATTTACAACATTCACAATAGACCCTTGCATCAAATATCATATATATTCAAGCTGTAAAGTGAATGATTTTAATGTCCCTCTTATTTGGTTCCCAGAGAATGGTTTTAAACAAGTGAAGTATCAAAAAAAAAAAAAAGAGAAAAAATTAGAAGTGGAGGTCACTATATATTAAATAGATTACAGCTTTCCTTTATTAATAAAAAAACTACAGAATTTGCATTGTTTGACATACACAGCTAGAATGGAAACAGGAAAGTGGCGTCATGCGCAATTTGGAAAGTTCACAAGAAATTGAAGAGCGGTTGATCTTGCGTAGAGAACATCCTCTTGTGTGATAGTTAAAACAATAGTTTGTGACAATCAATTGCAAGTATTCAATGTACTTTCTTACACATCATTCTTGTGATATCTACAGAAAACATCAAAGAGGTGAAGGAGTTGCAATTATTATTTGGAAGTTGTATTTCATATATTTTGTTACATACATTAAGGTAAGGTGGTTTACATACATTAAGGTAAGACAATATCCATATATGTATGTGTAAAAATCCTGGTAAATATAAAACATGACATAGTGTATTCATGGATATGCAGTATTTTCTATCGTACCTTTTCTACCACACTTCCTTTTGTGCAATGTAATCGCATGGATTCAGCTAGTGTACGTATGTTAGAACAATGCATACAAGCTGAATTCAGAAATCAAAATTGCAAATGCACAAAAGTATTAACAAATTATACTTACGAGGAGACGTAAACTTGTCTGGAAAATCTTTTAACATTTTTTCCCGAGCAATGTCAGCAACGGGACCAAACAGCACAACTGGTCTCACAAAACCTGGATGTCTTAAGACAACTCGTTCGTATGCTGGAAATTTACTAATGCTATCTGCAAACACCACATCATCCCAGTGATCCTGAAAAAAATATTATCTGAAAATCAGTACACTCCAAATAGTGCATGGTGATTATTAACAAAATAAAAATTATATTTAATTTTTTATAACCTAAAAATAATATGCATATTTATTACAGTTTAAATGTATATTATACTTATGAATTTCAAGGAATTCAATTTTCCATTATATTACACAACAGCTAATGATATTGTTCTTAATTATATGTCTATTACACTTACCACAAATCATATATTAAAATATAAATTTAAAAAATACATCAGAATCTTAATCAAAATATACAGATGTAGATAAGCAATCTAATTCTATTAGAAGCAAGAGAGAAAGAATAATGTAGATGCAACATCTAAAAAATCTATTTTCTAATTAAGAAGCACACAATTACTTTCAGCAATAACAAAATCAAATAATAGTGTATAAAATTGGGTTTATAAGAAACAAAAACATTTACAGGAAAGTAAACCAATGGTTAATAAATAATCTAGGAAAACCCCATATTTTGAATTTCTCTTCTACATCTATAATCAAAATTTTCAGGTGCAAAATATTTCAAAAAATTAAGATCTTATTTGCTATTTCTATTTTTCTTTAATGCTGAATAGTTGCACATTGGGTATTGCCACTGAAGAATTGTACTAAACATTGAGCTACATTGGGATCCACTCCATGTATTAGTTTAACAACATGAATATTAAATACAATTTTACAGGTTGAAGCTTGTCTCTACGAAAATACATTCAATGAAATGGTTCTTGTAGCGCTCTTCCATTTACATGAATGTGTACTCAATCAAAGAGGTTGATAAAGGCAAACATTTGAATACATATCTTCATGAGAATGACAAGTTAGCAATTGTGATTACATATAAAATATATACTTGTCAAGAAGATGCCGTGTTCCCGGCAAAGATGCCAACCTTTTAATCTGCGACCTTTCTCAGGGTGAAATGCCCCAGGTCAATGTTTGTATCTGTGGCCTTGGTCAATATTGGTATCAATGTATCATTTCGTGGACAGCCAAGTATATATTGACTCCGGCCCAGAAGCTTATGCTTTCACATAAAATGTACTTTACTTTTAATTACCAATTACCCGAACACTTTACTTTTGATTACCAAGTTTTCTCTACTTTTTCTTACAAAGTACAGAAACAAAGAATTGCAAATAAAATAGAATAACAAGACATGAAATCAAGAAGATTTAAACAAAGTAAGAATATAGATATTTGAGAACAAACACACAAATATTTCAAAAGAATAAAAAGTTAAACCATTATACAACCAAAGAACTAAATACAGAATGCAATACTAAATAATTATTACTACTATTATATTTTTCACAATAGTGAAAAATATAATAAAACTAATATTAAACTACATAATAGCGGAAAATGGAAGAAAAAGAAGTTTGAGAACCTGTCCACATACTCTGCCGAGAGACTTTGACCGGCGATGACTTCCTCTCCTACGTCGAAAGAAGCTGCCTCGACTCTCAGATGCAGTTAATTCTTTCTTTGTAGCATTAAATTGAGCAGTTGCCAATTCCTCTGCACGTGACTTGTTGGGAATAATTCCCTTTTGGACTTCTTGATTATTTCGACCTGACAACAAAAAATTTATTTCTTTTCATATTTCATAATTCAGGTATAAACAGTAACAAAAATAATTTCTATTTCTTCTCACCTATCCTAAATACCTGCCAAGAACCAACTACACCATTATGTAATGTATCCACAACATGGAATACATCTCCTTTACGGAAACTCATTTCTCCTTTATTAGGTTGATCATAATTGAAATGAGCTCTGTAAAACAAAACAAAACAAAAATAAACAAACTAAAAGAATTATTTATATTTTCACAAAATAAAAAAAAGTAAAGTTGTTCAATGATGCAAATGCAATCATAACAAATTTAATGTTAATTCATAAAATATGTTAAATAGAACTGAGATTATCATTTACTTTATATGAAATGAGTCCCCCCGCTGGCTTGCGACAATTTGTTCATATTCCTCTTTGCGATACTGCACAATCAGGTCTATCTGGTCCTGCAAGCTCAGCAGAAATAGCACTGCTTCCTCACGTGTTACCCCTTTCATATCCATGTCATTCACCTGGCAACATAAATATTATTTGTTATTAACAATTAAAAATTGTTAATTAACAAGTTTACTACTATTTCTCATTTTTATTTTTTCACACATACACAGATAGAACACACACATGCTCAGACAGACAGACACATTCGTGCACATGTACACGTGCGCACACACACGCACACATTTGCAATCATATTTTCTCAGTAACAAATCAAAAAATGATATAAAACATCCACAGAAGGAAATTAATTAAATTAAAATATAATGTCTTTAAACAAATTAAATTTTCTTCATTAAATATCCAACAACCTTACATCACTTTCAAATTAACAACTAAGCTTTTCCTACACAGTCCATTATCAAAACCTCTCCTCTAAATATTGCTATTACTCTTATCATTGATTCAATAATGACTTCTAAACAATATTTAAATAAGGAGTACAGAAATGAATTACAATATTATATTATATCTTCATTGTAAGAATAAACAATTTCTATTATTTTCCTAATATCATCAACAAGGTAATGAGCTGCTACATGCAAATGATATATATTGTATGAAATATCATACAATATTCTTCATCACTAGCCAGAAATTCTTAGTCTACAATACCACTCCTCCTTTCTCCTGACAATTTCTCTTTGACCCTTTCCCTCCAGCAGTCACCTAGCAGCACTTTCCCTTCCACAATGCACCCTAGCAATTACATAAGCAAATGCTGAAGACTGGCTGGGCTCTGCCCTTCTGGCAGCCTGGAGTGCACATTGACGTACGACAAGAGCAAGCTACTTTCTGTGACAAGCAATGGGTCTACCCTAGGTGTAGATGGTCTCTCATTGCAGCAAAAGCAGAAGCAGCAGCTCTGCCACCAGGTTTCAAAAAACCTACTTTCAGAAATAATAAGAAACACCTATACCTAGCAGCAGCAGCAGCAGCAGTAACGATAGTAGGGTGGAGATAGTAAGTTGCCGATCACAGTAGCTTGACTTCCCTCATCCCTTGTTCGTCTTTCTCTCTTTCCCTTCTCTAGGAATGTTCTTTGTCTCTGCCTTCTTCTCTCACTACTTAGGCACTTATATGAATAAATAACAATTGTACTTGGGTTTATAATTTCACTTGTCACATCCCGCTCTTCTAATATTAAGTAAAATTGCATCTGACAACTATGAAGCTGGTAATGATGAACTTATATGGTCACAATTTTTTAATATTCATATAAATTGATTAGAAATTGTACAACACAAATTTTCCAGAATTGCGGCATGCACTATGGGACATGCAGACCCCTTCATCAACCATAAATATAGAGAAATATCAATGCATTTGGGTATTGTCTCTTTCAGATCATATAGGGATGTGGATTTTGTTTTTATGAAGAAATTACTCAATGGCAAAATTGATTGCCCATTTTTGTTTGAAAAGTTGGACTTAGGGATGTAGGGTTCAATCATTTTCTTCAAGATCAACCGACTTATTTTTGTGTCATTGGTACAAGAAATTATATATGGCAAACAAGCCAATTATCAGAATGTGTAGAACTGTTAACAGTATTGAATTGGAATTAACTGAAAGTACAAATGTAGAATCTTAAAAGATGTTTGCGGCTTCTTGTGATTCAAATGACAATGCTAAATCTTGTAGTGTTCTTTTTCCTTTTATTATATTGTTGATGTTTTAATTGGTTTGATATTTTGTATTCTAATCTAGTATGCCTTTATGGGATTGAATGAGTTTTTTATGAAAATCATTTTTATTGAAATGGACAAATTGTTTGTATGTTAGTAATAAATAAATAATTAATTAAACAAAATCAAGTCACCCAGTCCTCCCAAGAGATGTTCCTCGCTGCGAATATGCTGAAGTGTGTCAGATTCCAAAAAAAGCTAATCACAACAAGAAAATCAAGATTTACAAGCATTTTTTTGAACTTCCAAAAGATATTAACTACAAAACAGTCACAAAAAACCTAGCAATTTTTGACTTGATGCAACTTGATATAGACCCAGAGACATAACCAAAGAAGATACTATAGAAAGCAACCATTACACATCAATCATTAACTAACCTTGAGAATTTTGTCACCAGGTTGCAAACCTTGCAGAGATGCAGGGCTACCAGGTTGCACTGCTGTTACAAAAATTCCAACTTCATTTCCTCCAGTTAATCTGATACCAACTGATCCTTCTTTTTGAAAAGTAATGAAGCGTGGATCAGGCCTGGGAAAAAAAAGGTTTTTATTAAGAGGATTCTCAGTGTTTTCAATAGCTCCATCAACAAAATGCTCTTATGAATGTTTCTTACAGTACTTGAGTAAAAATTTTGCTTCATCAGGAAAATAAGTCTGTCATAACAATATTTTAAATGTTTCTTAGCTCACAACAGAATATTGCACGCTCAATGTACTTATTAAAATTATTGTCAATGCAAACAGTATTTCAATGACACCCAGTGTACTGTTACTTACATTGGTTGTTTTGAACGTTGCAAAAGAGGATCATCTTCATATAACTGCCTTCTACTACTGTAGTAATCTGAAATCAAAGAGACAATTGTCTGAAGTCATACTTTTATGAAATGAAATTAAGAATTCAGTTTATAAAATTACAGAGCAATCTACTACACTCAATGTCTACTTAATCTTTAAAGAATGTCATTTATTACAGTTACAAAAGGCATTTCCTAATTCTGAATGCTCAAATTCAAGGCAACCACATAGTTTGTATTGCCAAAGTAATTTAGTTTCACTAAAATTATGCCCCCTTTCATAAGGAACATCAGCCCTGAAGTCTACGATAAAATATGTTGTTTGAAATGTCTCCTTTTTAGAACAAACTGCCATAAGAATCTAATGGGCAAAGATCAATAATTCCATTACTTCCATCACTGGATATAAATAATAAATCAAGATGCCATGAAATTAGTTGCTGGTTAAACCTATTTGCTTGTTGTAATCATTCAGAGTAATTCAATTTTGACAGATACTATTTATATTTTCTTAAAATTAATGAGATTTTTATCGTGTAAAAAACTGCTATAAGCTATTTTTTGTTTTTGATGTATAACACAATCAATATAAATGATTGTCGCTATGTTGAAACTTGTGTACATCTGTTCGCACACTGCTCTGATATACATCCCATACAGTGGCACACCGAGTGAGAGAGATTATTCATGGGGCTTCTGCATCCTCCCACCAGAAGACAATGACACATAATCACATGTATAGTTTTTACTAATGAATGACATCAGTACAAAAATTTGATTATGTACAGAGAGCAAATTTTTTGCCTGATTATTTTGTTTCAACAGAATTTAAATGAAAATAACTTTGTCATCTTTTACATATTTTCTAAAACAAGAACCTACACCAAGTTATTCATTTTTCTGTAGCTTAATTGATTCTTTAATATTTCCTAATTTAGTTAAAGTGGGTACTAGATGCAAATATAATACACTGCTAATATTTTAAAATTCTCTGTTGTCTAAACTTCATGTAATTATATAATTTCATGTTCAATTTTCAATTTTCACTTTGACTCAAAATTTAATTTCATGAACTGACATTCTTCACTTTTAAATTACTCGCAGAGTTTGAGTAGTTGCACAAGGCTAGTTTACTAGATGTACCTTCTGGCCTTGGTGGTGGAGGTCGAGGGGGTCCTAGGGGGTCAGGAGGACTCGCTCCATCTTCTACCCCACTGCGGCTGCGATGGTGAGCATGATAATGGCCAGAACCAGAACCCACAGGTGTAGCAAGCCTATCCAACTGGCTCAAAGATACATCAAGGAGTGGTCCACGAGACCGTCCTCTAGGAAGTAAGTTGCTTTTATCCTCAGCCAAGTTTGGTTGTGGAGGATGCCTGGTGGGTGGCTGAACATACAAGTTCTGCGATGAATAATTCGGTCCACTCAAGCTCTCAAGATATGTTCCTGGTGACTCTGAAAATTAATTGTGCAATATTCAAATTAAAACTGTTAATTTTTGAAAATCTGCATTAAAAATAATCAATTGCATGCATGGTTGCTAGAGGCCAGAAACCTACTTTTACTATGAAATAATAAAACTAACTCCAGCCATTTGCAGGTCATTGAAAAATAATTATTATAATTATTGTTGGGTAAGAAAGTCACTCCAATCCACTTGTTTTAAATGTATTGTTACATTTCAAACACTTAAAAATACCAAAGACATACCTTTGGGATGCGATGTTGATTCACAGTTCACATTTCCTGGCTTTTGTTCACGCCTAATAACAAGATTTAACTTCTCTTTACTGGACTCTATGAGTTTTCGAGCTTCTTTAAGGGTCATTCCATCAGTGGTATGGTTGTTAATCTTCAGGAGAACATCTCCTTCCTGAAGACTCCCACCTTCACGATTATCAACAATACTCTTGCCAGAAAGTTCTCTAACATAGATTTTGCAGCCCAACACCAAACCAAAATCTATAAAAGAAAGTAAAAAATTCAAATAAATTTACATTGACAAATGTAAAAAATATCAAGTTTGGTTTGAGAAAGGGGATGTAGGAACTTCAAAACAAATTTGTTTTTAGAAGTACATGTGCAATTTTTCCAGAGGTGTGATACTCTCTGATCACATAAAGCTATAATATACAGATGCCATTAGACACTTAACCAATGCCTTAAAAATTATGAAATATGATTTTTAAACATGTCATTTGCATTTTAAATTACATGTAACTTGATCATTACATCATAATTTTGCTAATTGTTAACAAAATAATTTTTAATTATATAATTCATTTAACCTTTTTTAAAATATATTTGTATTTTTGAAATAACATTTTAGAAAAAAATGTGTGGTTGCAGTATATAAGTAAACAAAAATTGTGATATTTATGTATAATATATAATATTAAACAATTGAATTGCAAACCAACTCTGTCTTTCATATTTGACTAGATTTATACAAACAACTTGTGAAAATCCAATCAATAATAAAAATACATTTTCATATCTTCTACAACTTGTACCAAATACCCACCATCTTTCTTCTTGCTCTTCGTAAGGCACAGTTTTATTGTTTGAGGTTCAGGATATGCTGGATGTACAATACGTCGCCGCACTACAAGTAATACTGTGTTTCCACTATCACGCAGGACTTGTACAGCAGTTGCGTATTCTACATTCTCCAGAGAAATTCCATTGGCACTGATGATGCGATCATTAACCCTGGGAAATAAACATTAATAAATGATTTGATCAATGACAAAACTCGACTAGAAATATTTTCACAAAACGTTGAACATTCTATGGTAAAGTACATAATTATGATATCTCAGAAAAGGGAGATACATAGAAACAATACATGTTCATCGAAAATTCTGATTTTTGAACATTGCAAAAATTCAAAAATTTTTCGGCATCTTCCTACAACTACAATTATGAAGATAACATGTGTGTGTGTGTGTGTCTGTGTGTGTTATTGTCCAGACAAGGTTTGTATAAAAGAAAATTTTTAAAAAATCGAACAGAAAATTAAAAAAATCCCTATAATATAAAAAGTGAGTGAGTGAATGAGACAGAAGATTGTTCTTCAATATACTAACACATTATAAAAAGAGGAAAAGGGAAAGGAAAAAAGAGAAAGGATAAAAGATAGGGGAGAAAAGAGAGAGGAGAGAAAGGAGAGGAGAAAAGAGATAAGAAAGAGAAGAATAGAGAGAGGGGAAAAGTGAGATAAGTGGAAAACAGATAGAAAAAAAGAGAGGGGGAAGAGAGAGAATGGGAAATAAAGAAAATGAGAAAAAGGGAGAGAGGGAGAGAGAGGGAGACAGAGGGAGAGGCAGAGAGAGGGAGGGAGAGAGAGGGGGACAGGTGGAAAGAAAGAAAAAAGAGAAAGAGGTAAAGAAGGAAAAAGTGAGAGGAGAGAAAGGAGAGGGAAATGTTAGAGGTAAAGTGGGAAAAGGAAATAGAGGTGGAAAGAGAAAAGGAAAGAGAGAGAATGAAAGAATGAGAGAGACCAAAAGAGGTAAATAGAGAGAAGGAAAGGAAGAGAGAGGGGGAAAGAGAAAGGAAGAGAGAGACGGGGAAGTCAGGGGGAAAAGGGGGAGAGGTAGAAAAAGATAATGAAAAAGAGAGAGGGAAGGAAAGAGAGAGAGAGAAAGAAGGGGGAGGGAAAGAAGACGGAGGGAAGGAAAGAAGGGGGAGGGGAAGAGAGATGGGAAAATATAGGAAGAAAAAGCAGAGGCAAAAAGAGAAAAAGAGAGAAGTGGGAAATGAGAGGGGAAAGAGGAAAAGGGGGTAAGAGAGGGAAAAGAGAAAAGGAAAAAGAGGGAAAAGAGAGGGAGAGAGAAAGAGGAAAAAGAGTGAGAGTGCAGGACAACGTCTGCCGGGTTCTGCTAGATTATTTGTAAAATGCGAAATCAATGCGTGTCTTATTCCCCCCTGTATGTTGTTGATTTTTTACTTCCTGCAATATTTTCATTAATATATTATGGTTTATTTTCAGTATTTGGGCCGGGAGCGGTGGCTCAGTGCGTCATCTAATGTCACTACAGTGCATCTGACCGAGAGGTCCTAGGTTCGATTCCCGACGGCGGCAGGATTTTCGACACTAGCTTTTCAGCTAGGTCGAATTCAGTCGCTGTCTGGAGGAGAATTCTAGAGGCCGACTGCTCTGATCGGTGGTTTCTCCTATCAACACCAGACGAATGCCGGAGAAGTATCCTACCAAACGGGCCACGGACCGCGCGCGATCTTTCCTTCCTCTTCCTTGTGCTATCCTCATCCCTTACACACACAAACATGCACTACACTACCACAAATGCCGGGAGACCGGTCAGGGACTTAGAACTTGTCCCGGCTGGGGCGGTGCTCCGTTGGTGGGAAAACCCCGCTAGTCGACAGTAGGTCGGCGCCGGATCTCGCCATTCAGTGGGGGAAGATCATCGCCACCTCCCGATGAAAAAACATTCACTACACGTACGGGAGTAATGACCTCAGTAGTTGATACGCTGAGTCGGAATCACTAACAATCATTATTTTATTTCACTAACAAAATTATATCGAAAATACTGTACTGTGTTATATGTTGTGTACTGAGTAAATTATAGGTTGAATTTTTAGCAACCCTCTATGAGACGGAAACCTGTCAAGACGGAAATGTTTTTGCCACGAAAGAACCGTCAAGTTCTGTCTTAGACAGGTTTTACTGTATCACGTAATCGTTCGAGGGCGAGAAAGTAAGTGTTGTTTAGCACTAGTTTTTGTGTAGACTCAATTTGTCATTTTCGTAAGCATGGGGCACTCTGTCTTAGGAATTTAGAACTTTACCGTTTCTCAGTTCTACGCGTGAAAACGAAATAAATAAATAAATAAATAAATAAATAAATAAATAAATAAATAAATAAATAATAAATAAAATCAAGCTTTGGGTCTTGGGTGAGCACTGGGGTCAGATTCCGGACGCAAGCCACATGTGATCACAGAATTTTGAAAATGTGCACACAATTCATTTTTCCCCATAGCACGTCATACGCAGTTTCAACTGTTTTTTGACGTTAAATAAATAAATAAATAAAGCCAAACACTCGCGTGTTAAGGGGCATATCGATAACGTTGACATCCGACATTGATATTCTACCGCACTAGATGTTCTTCCAGGAAAGTAAAGTAATGAAGATTCTCTTAATTCAAAGAATAAAACGTTAAGGCTCTCTTAAATCACATTAGAAGAAAAAAAGTGAAATGAAACGAGTACCCGTGATACCAAATCGGAGGCCACGGTTTATTGTTACTTGATTCCCCCCCCCTCCGATTTCCTCGAGAATATAACTGAGGCACACGACATGTCGCGCGAATGCTTTCCAAAACGACGCTAATTTTCAACTACTGGCATCGGTGGCCGCCTTGCTTAACTACGGCTCCGTGAAGTTACGGAGATTAAGCAGCTCGAGACACCGCGGGTTCCTGAACGGGTGACCGTATGGGAAGACCGGAGATCTAATGGCGCCGAGACACTGGCCGAAGGGATAAACGGCAATGACTAACTTATCGGAGGATTACTCCACGTTCGACGCCAGGACGAGTGGTTACGAGGGAAAAAAATTACTACAATACAATTTTCCTGGAAGTGGTCTCTTATTTATTTATTTAACGTAAAAAAACAGCTAAAACTGCGTATGACGTGCTATGGGGAAAAGTGAACTGTGTGTACATTTTCAAAATTCTGTGATCCCTACACTAAGTCATTTACTATTTGAATTTTGAAAAAAAGAAAAAGAAAAGAAGCTCCCATGTAATAAAATCTATTTTCATGGATAAATAAGCAATAAATTTTGGGCTCTTTTCCATGTTGTCCTTCGGAATACTTCCTGCCGCGACAACATGGAAACGATAATTTGAATACTTGTATTTCCCACTGAATTCTAGAAGGCGAGCACAAAAAATGAAGTTACATTTATGTCCACAAGTAAAACAAGGGGCCATCTCAGCATTTGGTCAATGGATCAGGGAAACTGGACGAAAAACTTGATCGAGATGGGATTAAAAGGGATAAATTAAGAAAATTGCTACTAAGAGGCTGGTCGGTGGTCGGGGAGATGGATGTATAATTTGCAGACAACATATGGGTTTCAGTGTCCGTTTCAAAAGGTTTCACTGTTTTACACGTATTTAACTATTGATGAAAAATTAACTTTTAAAAATAATTACTTTTGTATCCTTTACTTTTGTAAAATATCCTTTTTATTATTAAGTAAACCACTCTTCAAGGCGCTTAGTAAAATCATCTTACGTTTACTGGAGCCAGAAGTTCTCCTAGCGTTTCCAGATTACGCAAGGGTGCAACATCCCTATATGAAGTACCTAGAAGAAACTTAAATCTCTTCTGGGAACATCACTCCATGACAAGGTGGTCAGGGACGTGAATTTCGATTGATTCATTGATTAGTGATTCTGGGCGCGTCAACTGCTAAGATCACTAGTCCCGTAAGTGTAATGTTTGTTTTCATCGCCGGAAGTGTCGATGATCTTCCTCCCGCTGGATGACGAGATCTAGCGTCGACCTATGTCGGCTCGGGGGATTTTCCCTAACCAGGTATCTTCCACCAGCGAGGCAACTCCGCAGCCCCGACAAGCCCTACGCTCCAGATGGACCTCCCAACTAGTCTGATAGTGTAGTGCATGTGAATGTGTGAGAATACGACAAGGAAGAGGAAGGAAAAATTGTGCGTGGCCCGTTTGTTAAGTTACTGCTCCGGCGTTAACCTGGTATTGATCGGAGAAGCCATGAAAATCTACCGATCAGAGCAGTCGGTCGCTAGAATTTCCCCCAGACAGCGAATGAATTCGACCTAGCTAGTAGTAGGTAGGTAGGAAGGTAGAGTAGTAGACCTAGGTAGTCAAAATTCTTCCTCTGGCAAAAACTTTCTTGAGCGTACACCGACTACTGCCGCTGTTTTGGCAACAATTCATTTCCTGGATTCTTCCCTTTTAAATAGTTCCAAACATTAATAAACATTTTTTTCCCACTATGGACCATTTTACCATGCTCGCGCTTTACGGATGGTGGATAAAACATTCTAATTAATTTTGTGAAGAAAAAGAAATTCAATTTAAAAAATTGTAACTTAATAAATTTACCACAATCTCAAAACCAAAATGAAAAAATGTAAACGAAATTGCATTTAACTTTCACGTGATTACAAGCATAATCTAAAAAAACAATACAACACCGAAACACAGGCGAACGAACACAGGTATAACCAACCGGTACAATTTCTTAACACACCATGATGCGGCAGCCGGAGCACATGCCACATGGCTGTGGCTGATCCAGCAGCCGAACATATCCCTTTCTACATAAATTAATAAATTCTGATCGTCATAACAAGAATCCGGACGGGAAACTCAAAATTAAGCCACCTCCACCTACTACAGAAGAATCCCCCCCAAACTTGCGATGTGTGTAGCTGTAATCTAACCTTGGACCACCTCATGGTGTCGTGTCACAAGTTCTCCTTACAGTGGAAAAACCTCTTGCGGGGACTGGACGTAAGTGCAAAATTTAACCACTTGGTTTTGTCCGGGGAATGCCCCGGACTATCAAAACCAAGTGGATAAATTTTGTGAAGTTACTGGTATTATATAGGAAATTTGGGGTCAAAACAATATGCTAATTATTGTGAACACTGTGGTATTGAACTAATGTAGAATTATGGTATTAAAACAATGTAATTTTCTACTAGAAATCTAAATGTAAAGGAGTATTAGACATTGTAATTGGTGCAGTCGCTAATGACCTTTGTAGTTGATGCCACCATAAATAAACTAATAAAAAAATAAATTCTGATCATTTTCACCACGACTCAACGATAAACATATTACGTATTCGAGGTATAATTGTACTACACATAATTAGTTATAAAAAAGCATGTCAATGAGGATTTAAAATAGTTTGAAAACTTAAAACGGGAGGGGGCAATGTTTCTTTACAAAAATAGCCCGTATGGCCCTAAACCTCGGGCAGGTCGTAAGTCTACACACGCGCGCGCGCGCACGCACGCACGCACACAATAAGGTGACCAGACGTCCCGTATTAGCAGGGAGAGATCCTTATTTTGAGTCCGTGTCCCGTATTTTTTTGACAGGAAAACGGAACACTAAAATGTCCCGTTTTGTGGCAATCACTTGTCAACATAAAATGCCGTCAACGATATTAAACGTATCATAATATAGTCAATTTGCTTCGCATTTGCTTACGAAAATATATGCGAGACAAGATATGGTGCTCATGTTCTACGTAACAAGAGTGTTTAGAGGGTCGGTTGTTGTTTCTAGGAAGAGGAAATGCAGCTAGGGCGTCATTTCAGCTTGTATATGCTTTATGACTAACGATATCGTTACGGAAAAATTCAATTATCCGATCCTTCCGGACCTACTTAGTAATGAATAAAAGTGCAAGTTTAACAAATGTGTTGTTTCTTTAAATAAATTTCTACAGTTCTTTTCTAAGGGATTCTTTGATTGGCGTGAACTGAAGGCTACTACATCATGAAAGTTATAGGTAGGTAGATTTATTCAACGTTATTGCTTGCTGTTGCCTTCGATACAGGGTTCGATATTCACTGCATACCTTACCTGGATCGAGAGGATCGTCATGACGAGGGAAATATGAAAACAGTTGAATGTTGCTACAAGTTCTCTAACGGAGTGAATTATGGAAGGGAGATTTATGACAAACCAAGTCAAATTATCAACCAGTTAATTAATAAAAAGTAAATATGAATAATTAAAATTAGGTAATAAAGTCATGTATGTACCACGGGCGTTAACTGGTTCTAATGAACGAGCGGCGACAAACAGCCAGAGGCCCTTCGGCCCGAGGGCTTTTTGTCGCCCGAGATCATTTGGACCCTTTTAACGCTGTTGGCGCATAAATAACTATTTTCAACTAATAAAAATTTCTAAACTTAAATATTTGTGATAACATTGTGTTTAACTTCATTTTTTGCCCCTTTTATCTTTGTGACAAAAACTAAAATGTCCCGTTTTTATGATTATAAAATATGGTCACCTTAACTAACAAGCACTACACTACCACACATGCCGGGAGACCAGTCGCGAGCTTAGAGCTTGTCCCGGCTGGGGCGGTGCCCCGCTGGTGGGAGATACCTAGTTGAGAGAAACTCTGTTAGCCGATGCCTCTGTAGGAGCGATAGCTCAGTGCATCAACTGATGTCACTGTAGTGTCTCTGACCGGGAGGTTCTAGGTTCGAGTCCAGCCGGCGGCAGGATTTTAGACACTAGCTTTTCAACTAGGTCGAATTCAGTCGCTGTCTGGAGGAGAATTCTCGTGACCGGCTGCTCTGATCGGTAGTTTTCCGTGATTTCTCCGACCAAGACCACGCGAATGCCGGAGCAGTACCCTACCAAACGCGCCACGGACCGCGCGCGATTTTTCCTTCCTCTTCCTTGGCCTACCCTCTCCCCTTACACACGCACACTTACACTAACAAGTACTACACTACCACATATTCCGGGAGACCGGTCGGGAGCTTAGAGCTTGTCCCGGCTGGGGCAGTACTCTGCTGGTGGGAGAGTCGTGATTAGAGGGAAACCCCACTAGCCGACGGTAGGTCGGCGCCGGATCTCGCCATCCAGCGGGGGAAGGTCATCGCCATCTCCCGAGAAAAAAACATGCACTAGACTTACGGGACTAATGACCAAAGCAATTGACGCACCCGGAAACACGAAAAAATCAATCAAACAAAACCGACGGTAGGTCGGTGCCTACCATCCAGCATCCAGCAAAGGATCACCGCCACCTCTCAAGAAAAATACCTACACTACACTTATGGGACTCATATCTTAGCAGTTGACGCGCCTGCAATCACCGATCAATCAATTTGAATACTGATGTCATTAAAAGGAAACTGTATATTTCTAACGTATTATACGAATTTTTCCGATTATCTAGGGGTTAGGCAACTTATATGTTTTTTTGGAAATAATTCTCTCACAAGCAACTGTAGTAATACTTAATACGGAATAATCTTAATTAAATATTTGTTTAACATGTAAAAAAATCAATTTTTTTAACAGATACCCTTTATTGAGGGTTGGCAAGAAACCTTATTCGGTGCCCCGGTGCGGTGCACCTGTGTCAATCGCCAAGCTACGCCCCTGTGTACACAAATGTGAAACTAAAGGTAAAAAGAACATAAATGAAGAAAACTATTACAGAACAGCTTAATCTATAAATCCTATCAATAATTTTAGGTTAATTGTTAATAAATCACTACCTGATATTATGAATTTAAAAAATCCCAAAATATATAAATCCAAATTAAATATATATCAATTTGATAAAATATTTTACTCCTTGGGAGTTCATATCACGAGGCTTCATGGCGTTCTTCAATGTGTTATATTTATTATTTATTTTACGTCAAAAACAGTTAAAAACTGTGTGTGACGTGCTATGGGGAAGTGAATTATGTGCACGTTTTCAAAATTCTGTGATCCCTACACTAAGCCATATACTACTTAAAGTTTGAAAACAGAAAAAAATAGCGTTTTTTGCAAGGATTGTAAAAAAAAGCTCCAATGTACTAAAATCTATTTTCAGGGATAAATCAACAATATATGAAGACGTGCACAGATAATGAAGTTAAAAATTTTTTAACTTCATTTGTAATTTTATTTGCTAATTGGTTGAGATGTAGTTGTCCGTGAGACACATTATTGCATAGACTTGAAACTTGAAGTAGGCGAATAGCAAGACTAAGCCAGAGGCGACGACCAAGGCAAAGAATAAGAATAAGACGAAGGAGAAATAAATACACCAATAAATAGCTTACATTAGTTTGCCTTCCGCAGGCCCCGCCTTGAGGACGTCAGAGATGGCGATGGCGGGGTCCCCGTTGGAGAAGTGCGGGTTGTCCCGGCCACCGCTCACGGCGATGCCAAAGCCGTAGCCTGGCACCCGCGTCAAAGTCACGTGCTGATACTCCCAGGACACCCGCTCGCCCTGCAACACAGCATTGGAAGGCTCTCAATTGCTGCACGACCGGGAAACTTCCACACAAACCTTCATCGTTAGGGTTGTGATGACGCACTGAAGAGAGCCGTCAAAATAGGATTAAAAAATTAGTATTGCTAAGCGTCCTCCTTTTCGGAAAACTCTTTTGTCATTAAATATAGAATTTTTTGCTATGTAAAACAACATAAATAAATATTTTCTACAACGGAATTGTCGGACCCAAAACATTAATACACAAACCGACTGGTTTGAGAAAACGACAGGACCAAAGAAACGTATTTATATTTTAATTACATATGGAATACTACGCGCAATTATGCTGTACACATAGGAAACACATGCTGTTCGTGGCGGCATTCCAAAATCTTTAATGCAAGACGTTCTTCCTTCTTCTATTTCTTTTAATTTAGTTGGAAAACGAATTTCAAATCAAAATAGATTGAATAAAATCGCAACACAAGTGCTCAGAAACTCTGAAGCCCAAACACAAAGGAAGACCTAATTTGTGCAATATGCAAATTAATGCAATAGGATATACACAAATACGCTACAGTTGGCATGTACTTTTACGAGTTTGAAATGGAATGAAACTTGTAAAATTGTAATCATTTGAGGTACCAATGTTTATTTATTTATTCAGTCAAAAACAGTCAAAAGCTGTATGTGACGTATGAGGGAGAAAATCATCTGCGCACGCTTCCTTGAGTTTCAGAATCCCTTCACAAGAATTTAACTATAAATAGTTGAAATATGAAATAATAATAATAATAATAATAATAATAATAAATTTTAAAAAAGCGAGAGATTAACATTTCAAAAACTAGACATTTTCGTTGCCAAATTATAGAAAACTTATTTTTAACGGTAAACGAAAACATTTGATTTTTATGTATTGTTAACAAAATGGAAACTCACCCTTAGCTCTATTACCACTACAAGCAAAAGGAAAGTTCAACAAAACGTGCGCATAGTGAAGCTACATTTACGTCCAGAAGCAAATCAAGGGGCCAATGTCACTGTAGATGTCCAGGTGGTCGACACATTGAAGGAAAAGATTTACTATCGATCTTCCATGCACAAACATCGTGAGGTAAGTGCAACGTTGCGTCACCGTCGAAACCACCCAACAGCAGATCTCAAGGAATTTCATTCGGACGAGAGGCAAGCTTGTATCCTTTCCATCATAATGAAGGCCTTACAATGTGTTTTAATCAAAGAATTCGCATTTCAACGCTAGATACAATTGACAGAATCCCGAACAATTGTGATAAACAATACGATGTATAAACGTAGTAGTAGTAATTTTAACGTCGTAGTAATTGATTGTATTTCTGCTGCTAATTTTAGTTCCTTTCCTGAAGCATATCGAATCTAAATTGGAAGAAAAATCCAACCTACATTGGAAGAAAAATCGAATGAACAGATTGATTAAATGTATGTCATTATATCTGAAAGAAGCACTAATAGATGAAACAACCTGTCATTAGGCGAAATAAACATTAACAATGAATACATTATACTACTACTTCCTTCTTAAGTGAGTTAGACAATGGAAAGTGTCAATATTCCACTTACAATTCAACAAAACTCCAATGATTAGCGGCAAACAATTATCGATTTTTTATTCCCGTAGTCACAATTCCGTGCATTTATTTTTATTTGCACAATAAAACAAGCCTACGTCCTTGATAATTTTAATCTAGTAGTTGAATCGCTGTAGTATTTACCCTTTTCTTTATTTTTGTTTTCCCAGCTACGCACGTCGTACATATGTAGACAATCTCATAATCTCTCGTGATACTACTTATGATAAAATTACATATAATTATTTATGATTAGGCCTTTTCCTAAACTGCGTGAATATTGCGACCTTTTTCTTCCTCAATCGAAAATCTACCTCCCCCCCTCATCCCTCTAGCACAAGTTGAAGGAAACCAGCAAATAGGAACGTGAGAGGAAGAGATGCAAAAAACAAACAAAATAAAACTAAATTAAAAAAACAAAAACGAAATACAACACGAGAAGTTCGTGAAAACTGATCACTCCAATTCCTCCCAGCCTTCCCCCTCTGCGCTGATGAGCCTCGCATGCTGCCGAGAGGAGGCGCGCCACGTAGCGGAACCTGAACTGTCATTACGGATTCCGGGGAAATTGCTGAAGTGCCAGTGAAATGAGCACGACCGCCACTTAGAAGATTTCGCGACCGTTACACAAGTGGACCCGTGCGTAGCCGACACGAGGAGGCAATGCGTGTCACACGGCCACACGGCTTCCGACAACAGCGTGTTACTACGGCACGTGTACGAGTAAGTCAGGAGTTACGAACCCTACTGCGATATACGAATTAGAGAACGTAAGCTGAATGTAAGCTGAATTTCTACTGATTAGAAATGAACTACGTAGTTACACATTTCGTTAGGTTAACACGATTAACAGGGGGGGGTAAAATAGTACGAAAACAACAATTTTACAATGCAAAGCTTGCTCGGTTCTCTCAAAGAGAATAAATCAATGATAAGGAAAGATTCAGATAAATGTAAAATCCAAGCTGTAGAAATTAATTTCCCCACACAAGTTAAGACATGTACAAGAAAAGATCAAATAAGGTTAAGAATATTAGAAAATAATTAAATACTTCGCAGCAATGACACACGGACGCAAATAATCAGAGGTAACACGAAAGAACGTAAAAAAAAGTATCCCATACACAACTATAAAAAACCCAGTAAGGAATGCCTGTAAGAGACATTGGAATGCCAAGGAAAATGTAGAGCTTAAGATAAGGGTTAGAAATGCACTTTGGGGAAAAGAAAAAATGAAGCAAAATTTTAACGTTATTCAGGTACGACATTTCCTCGAAAACTCCTATTATTTTTCATAGGCTGTAGAAAGGGTTTTTTTCTCTTTGTGGGAACGAGAGCTCCGAAAAGAAATCGAAATAATTCTTCCAAATTGTTTCTTCGAACAGTCCATCATTTACAGAAACATGTAAAGTTCTACAATGTAATATTTCTTAAACGATGTTTCCTGTTTCATTCGTAATACACTATTTAGTAATATCTTCACTAGCGTATACGTAGATGCACTCATTTTCGAATTAATAAGTAAATAATTAGGAACTGTTAAACTAAATAAGCGTGGAAAATATTACATTTGTGGGATATACGATAAGTTGTAATTTTTCGTTCGTTTCTGAATTCCCAAGCTACAGTATATTTTTCGGATCATATTTTAATCAAATATAGGCTGACAGACATGGCTTATAACCAAGAAACACTTCCCTAACAAATGAAATAAAAAGGTTACATTCGCTTTTTTTCGCTTTCATATCATGGAATTGCCAATTAAATCTGAAGTTGGGCGCGCACACTGTACACTGGCTGAGTTTGTACTGAACGTCTTTCTAGTAGTACGTCTTTCGAGACACGTTCCGCGATCAAGGATCTAGGAACTTGGTAGAACTAGATCACGGTGACCTAATTCAACATTACTTCGTGGTTTCTTTTCCCACTTATCACACATACCTGCAATGAATTCAATTACGGCTATTACACTCGCTACTGTAATTTTGGAAATACTGTAACATATCAGAGATAAAATATAACAGGTGGTGCTACAACAGCACACATTTTTTTGTATTATATATAAATTTTGCAATTTTCGAAAATTCAGACTTCAGCGAAAATAGAATCTTATTGGAATATCTATGTTTTAGAACAGATTTCATTTCGGAAAAAAATGTCGATCATCAATATTGTAGTTTTGCGATATTAATTTTTAGCAAATTTTGAAAATACAGAAAGTTCACTGAAAATGGGACCTGCGTCATCTTCATTAGCACACTTAGTTGTTTTTTTCCTAGGGCTTTTATCCAGCCGACAGCCGGTTGCCCTTTACGTCGAAGGGACGCATATTCGACCATACACTAGACAAACACTTGCGGGCTCCTCTGATCTGGGGTCAGCAGAACGCGAGGCCCTCCGCGACAACACACACACACAAATTCAAGGGACAAACAGCCATGCCCAAGGCGGGACTGGAACCCGCGACCCTTCGGACCGAAGCGCTGAGTCGGTACTCGCTCTAAGCCACCTCGGCCATCCAGGTCGGCTGCACATTTAGTTCCATTCCAGAAAAAAATGAAGGAAAAATAGAAGCCGTTTTTGAGAAAATAATTGTTTAAAAATTGCCTAAATTTCACGCAATATCACAGGAAAAATGGCCACATTTTTGAAAGATTGTTCTTGTTCTTATTTCCACATCTCTGTTGGAATAACACATATTTTTAAGAACAAATATTTATCTTCAATATTGTAGTTAGAGGAACACGCCGAAAAAAATTGAACTTTTACAGCTTTCGAATAATCAGAGTTCAATAAAAATGAAACCTGCGCCATTTTTAAAGCATCGTTGGCACTATCAGGAAAAACTTGAATCTAACAATTTGTAACCAGTTTTGAGAAAATATTGAACATGTTAAGGCTACATGTAAAGTAACCCCAAAATTAATATATGTTTCACATTCACAGGGTCGCGAGATGAGCCAAATCAACCAGGGAATATAAATTTCAGAAAAAATCGTCTACGGTTTAGGTACTAGTGTTAACCACAGACGGACGTTTTGCCGTGCACAAATTTTTCGGTATCAAGGATCCACAAAACGTCGATTCTGATACCGAAATGTGGATGTGTACACATCCACATTTTCGACAACGGGGACACAAAATATGAATATTTTTGTCGAAAAATCGCCTCTCTCCGCTGCAACATTACAGTACTTTCTCTTTACTACGTAAGTACATAGTAGACGAGAAAGCAAAAAGAAAATAATCAGAAAAAGAATTGAACCAGTTCTCAACTTTCGGAGAATATGAAAATAGTTCACTAATCATTCCAAATTCCCGGCACTTGCTACAAAACTTCAACACTTGTTTAGCTTTTTCAGGAAAACCATTGTTACTCACACAGTACGTAACACATCATTACATTGTTCCACTCAGAGATATCTGCATCTGTCACAACCATTCCAATCCGCCATTATAACCACGTGATGCGTGACGTCGTGCCTGATGGTGCGCGGGGCAGGCGAAAATTCGTCCGACAAATTAAAGGACCCGCTAAGCAAGTGTGTATCGCGCTGGGAAGAGGCGGCGGAGTGCGGCGGCTGAAAGGCAAAGACGCGCCGGCCAGATGGTCTCGGTCGCCGCCTCGCGTAAACGAAGCATTTTGTTCCTCTCCGCGTCGGGGCACCGACGTCAGCGCCGGCTCAAGGGCTGTTTGGCTCCTTCAAGGACACGCTTGGTCTCAAGGTCAATGTGTGGGTTACGATTCGCTGAATGAGGAAGATCTCGGCAATTGTTCCGTCACCTGTCGGTCCGGAGGGAGGGCAGTGGCATTTGATAATGCTGTGGAGTAGAAAGCTGTCCCGTCAGCCGTGTTTGGGTGCTGGCAAGATTATTTTCAGGATATTTTCTAATGAGAATGCTCCATTCCTTTTGTGCAGAAATTGCTCGGTAAATCTGAAAGATTAACGTTTCTGAGGGGTGACATTTTTGAGAGCTTTGTTCTAAATTTGGGCATGACATTCCGAAATACGCGGATATTTATCATTATTCTTACAAATTTGATATCAGTTGTTAAACCATCCATTTAACCGCCTGCGATTTCCGAGCGAAGAAATCGAATATACTCAGGAATTCTGTGGAGGGCATTTGTTGCATCTCGTAATATTACTTGAAGCAAGTACCATTAAAATTGATGAAATCAGCAAAAATACATTAAAAATTACGGAAAAGGTAAAAAAGACTTCATTAGTCGAAATTGAGGAAAAATGAAAAAAAGGACATAAAATGGGTCATTTCCTTTTGCCGTAACTTAAAATTAATTTCTTTACAAAACGGCATTGTTCTAAAGCGAAAAGAAAAAAAAATAACATTTCATTAAAATCCGTCCCCTACTCATTACTACCAAAAAATATTGTCGTAATATTATAGAACGGATTGTCGTAATTTAATGAATGTAGTAAGTAGTAGGTGCAACTTACACTACGTCGCTCCAATGAAGTACATCTGCATAAACCTATAATTAAACATTAATAAGTGATACAATAAATTGTTTTTGAAATTCATCGAAATCATTTCCAAATAGGAGTCAAAACCTTTTCTCTGAAAAACGTTTATTTAAAAAAAATAAACATTACTCCCGTAATTTCTCAAGATGTCTAGTGCTCGTCTTGGTATCGATGCATTATAATCTTCCGGTCCACATTTTTTAGTATATTTAGACGACTGCTATCGAGATAGTCTTTTATTATTATGCGATGGCCATGCAATTCAGGGTTTTGCTGAAATTACGATCGGGCAATCACGTAGTTTATTTACCATAAAAAAGTATTCAAGAGTGAAGACTGAACACATTCCAAGAGTTCTTACATACTTTTAACGGAACAAAGGTCAAGCACTACTAAAGACGTCGGAATATTCTAATTTCAGCCTCAAGACGAAGTGATTAACGAATGATATACGATTTTACGCAGTGATCCTCAGACGTCCTCTGAATCGGTGCCAAACTCCCATAAAAACCTTCAGTATAATAAAATTTAATAACGGACATAAAATCTTACGCCAAGGGAACAGAAAAATCGAAATACATTCTGGTTCTATAGGTCGTTCAAATGTTGAATGCATAATAATAAATTTATACCTTTTTATGTATTCCTAAAATAAAAGACAATAATTCATGTAAATTACCGAACATTTTTCACTTATATTTCATATTCAAATCCGAATTTGAAGTTCCCAATTGGAGGGTTTAAAAGGTTCGATTTTGGGATGAATTCCTTTCCCCATTTCTGCCAATGACATTCATTTTAATTAATGACATTTTCATGAGAAAAGGTTCAAGCTAACAATTCTCCGCAAAAATAACAGTAACAACCATAAAACTGAAAAAGAACTGACTTACAAAAATTATAACATAATAAGTTAATGCAACAATTTTTGCTGTAAAAATAAGACTGTAGCAATAAACATCAGTCCAAATGGATTTTTCACATTTATTAAAGGCAGTCAAGTAATTTCAGGTTCCCCACAGCATCCTTGAAATCTTGTACACTTTGATACAACTTGGGTGGAGTGTACACTTGGATTATTCAGAGCTGCCTCTGTCAAATCAGCAGTTACTGTTTCATCCAATCGGAAGGTTGAACGCCACCATAGTGACGTCATTGTAGTGGCGTGTAAAGTCCCGATTGGATGACACCGTAACAGCTGATGACCAGTCAGAGGCAGCTCTGAATAAATCGTAGTGTAGTTTACAGCCCTATATCTCGGTATTCTTTAAAAAAAATGTTAAGGTATTTCTTGGTTTGCTTTTAGAGAGTGGCCACTCTCTCTGAACACTGATTGCTGTTTTATTGCCTTTCTCATTAATGAATACAAAAATGATTGTAATAAATTGGTAATAAATGCGATTTCCCATTGGATTTCACACAGCTTTCTCTTTATAGAAGGCATCCGTTTCCACCTCAGAATCGACCTTCCAAACTTCATTCCACTCAGCATGTTGTCTGTAGTAGCAAATAATACTATCTTTTTAGCAATGCACGAAAAGCGTGATTGCGATGGTATTGTTTTGGACAACACATTCAATTAGCGGGTCAAAAATCTACTGCAAATGGGATTTCGATCAGAACCAGTTACGAAATATATTTTCACGATAATATTGCATAAAATACGTTAATAAAAATGAAATTCGTATACTTTTTATTTATTTTTTATTTATTTTACGTAAAAAACAGTTGAAACTGCGTATGACGTGCTATGGGGAGAAGTGAATTCTGTGCACATTTTCAAAATTCTGTAATCCCTACACTGAGTCATATACTACATAAATTTTGAAAATAAAAAAAAAGCTCTCATGTAATAAAATCTATTTTCAAGGATAATTAAGCAATAAATTTTGGTCTCTTATCCATGATGTCCTTCGTCAAGGAATAATACTTCCTGCCGCAACAACATGGAAACGATCATTTGAATAACTATATTTCCCAATGAATTCTAAAAGACGTGCACAGATAATGAAGTTACATTTATGCCCAGAAGCAAAACAAGGAGCCATCTCAGCATTTGCTCAATGGATTGGGGAAACTGGACGAAAAACCTGATCGAGATGGGGGTCATTGACCCGGAGGCTGCAGTACAATACTTGTTACAGGTTGTTTATACACATTTATACAGCCCAAATGGTAAATAATTCATTATGTATCATTGTTAAAATTAATGTTACTTTTCTTGGAATGCTCAGTATAGTCTCTAATTGTATAGAAACTGTTATGCAGCAGAAACAATTTCACTTTGGATTTAAACTTTTCTATTGAATTTAATCGTTTAATGTCATCTGGGAAAGTGTTGTAAAATAATGTACATGTATTGTATGTGAATTTTTTGTAATGAGCTGTTGATATTGTCACCTGATGAATATGTTTTCTACGTTGAGTGTTATAGTATTAGACTTCGGCATTTCCTGAAAATATATTCCCGCCCTTAAGCAAGTCATTTTTTACAAAAACCACTGATTCCTAATTCAACAGACGAGGTAATGGTAAAATTCCTAGATTAATGAAGAGAGGCTTACAAGAATCACGTGGGTGGGATTTGGTTATTATTCGTACTTTTGGCTGGTAGGCGTTGGAAAGAGACGCAGTCACGTGACTTGGGTGTCAGTACATTTCCGACCGTGGCAAATGAAGATGAATAACGGGAGGAAGAAAAAGAGAGAAGGGAAGAGAAGAGGAATAAGGGTAGAGAAGAGAGGGAGAGGAAAATGGAAAGGACAGAGAGGTAATGGATATGGGAAAAAATGGAAAAGGGGGGATTAAAAGAAAATAAGAGGAATCGGCAGAAAGAGAAGACACAAACGAAATAGAAGAAATAAAACTATTACGGTGTTCAAAGACATCGTTCAAAAACGTACTCTAGGAGCATGCACGCCCCTTCCACGGCGATGAACCCGCCTCCGCCACCGGTGCCTGCACAACTTCACCACCACGTGAAGCCACACCGCACTCGCCCACAGAAACCACGAAAACCACAAGCCCATGTAGCCACCCGGCTACTCGAACTCGAGACCTTAATACCCTCTTAAACCGCCCACTCCTACACCTGTTGAACTGGAGACACGCATCAACTGACAACCAAGAGAAACGACCACTTCTATGACGTAACGTAGATCTTTCTCGGAAAATGGATGCTGGAAAATAATTAGGGAGACAACTGGTTTTGAAATGTGAATTATAGTCGAGTCCGGTTACAGTGAACTTCTGGGGACTAACATTTTTGGTTCACTATATTTTTGAGGTTGTCTATATCCCGTGATTTCAAAATTAAATAGAATTTCTTCAGAGTGATTGATTTTATATAAGTGAGATACAGCAAAATACATTAACAGCACGAACTGAAAAGTTCAATAGGTTTATTTGTTCTTAAAAAATCAATTATTTTCAATGGTTAGATTTGTACATTTTTCATTAGTATTTTCTCTAGTTCATTTTTTAGAGTTCGTGCCCTCTCTATACTTGATTCTGTATTGTCCTCTGTCTCTAAGTATTGTAATGCAGTCTTGACACTCTTCAAATCCTCTTTCAATGTTGGAACACTACCCCATTCTCCGAAGGCCCTTTTACTCGTCTAATAACATACAGATCCTTTCGGTAGCGTCATGGCGCAAGCGGCAAATGAAACTGATAGCTTTTCCGTGCGGCGCGGGGACTGTCGCTGGGCCGTAGGGCTGTGTCGTGCGTTTTCCGTCGCCTACGTAGAACGCAACGCGCTTTGTCCCGCGGAATATAACACCGGGCTTGAAACTGAAGGAAGCAGTTGTAGCCCACGCAGGAGACCGACTGTTTCCGCAGTGAAACTGAATGGCATAACGTCATCATTAAGGTCCCCATTCCAGGTCCACTACCTTCACCTCAGGGGACACTCCTTCAATTATGAACTTTGGCCGACGACATTTTTTTCTAAGCTGCCTGCTGTTGGAATTTGTGGCTCTGAGGCGACATATTTTTTTCCAGCAGGGAATTAATTTCCAGGACATATTTTCTATGTTCACTACAGCTGACGTCCAGGTTCATTATAAGCGAATCTTCTTTCTTCTTATGCTTATTTGTAATGTAAGTGAAACGGGACCAGTGACGTAAGTTGAATTGAATTGAATTTGCCTTATTTTACGTGGCGAGACTCAGGCCATGAGGCCTGCTCTACCGTCTGACCACGCAAATTCCGCTACGCTCCTTTCACCAACCATGGGAGAAAGAAGGTATTACTTGGGCGACGAAACAGGCGATTTGAATTTAGCTCAGAGGCGTCATTTAGGCTTGAGGATCTTTTACATGCAGTAAATCTACTAACATGCCGGCCGGCTTTACTTCCCCTCCGAAGGAAGGATTTTTTCGCCCTTAAAAATCCACGGCTTCGATCGGGTTCGAACCCGCAAACTTGGGTATAACAGTCCGATACGCTAACCGTTACACCATCGCCGCCGCCAAAGTTCACTATAACCGACGGTTCACTACATCCGAATTCGGTATAACCGGAGTGGACTGTATTACGTTTTGCTTATTACGTCGCGCCTACAGGCGCGCCGGCAATGGACCAACCTAGAAATGTTGCAAGTCAGCTGGCTATGGTGTTTGCATGTCGAGAATGCACAAACTCAGTAGATGCTTATTTCATACCATTAGTGGAGCCGAACACTGAAGGTTGTCAACGTGTTTTCTGGTGCGAGCTTTTTTGGCGCTGCCTCTGTGATCTTGTTCCAAAATCCAAGTCCACTTTGTAAAATGTACGAGTCGAACGGTGTAAGTGAAAAAATGATGCATCACGCTGAGAACTTAATGATTAAGTGGAATTCGGTGGGGAAAATGATAAAAGGTTGCAATATTTCGAGAGAAACATATTTTCCTTTTTCGTAAGAAAGGATCTTATATTCGAATCGTACGCTGAGCACGGTAAAAATAACCATATTCATTCACCTGAATGGACATTTTGATCTTAACAAATTACAAGCCAAACTTATTGACAAAGAAGGGTCTACTCTTATCACTGCAATCCAAGGTCTTAACGTCGCCTTCTTAAGGTCGCGGAAGCTAAATTCACGAGTTAATGAGGCCCGCTCTGCGAAAAATTGTCATTTTAAAGGAGCTGAATCTTATGTACTCGCATGTGATCTCCGTGAATTGTAAAATTTGGCATATTGGCAGTTTTCTTGCGGAGAATGTGTCCGGATTTTTTCGAATTTGACAGAAGTTAAAGCTGGTTAGTGAGCGCGCTTAGTGGTAAACTATTCTGCCTTCACTGAAACGTGTTTTAAGAGGGCAACGGGGACTGCGACTTCGTGCCCCTGTTGAGCCCTGACACCTGAGCCCACGACGGTCGCGCGTCGGCGTGCGCTAACTGGCTTCTCCGAGCAGCAACCAGCGCAGGGGTCCGGCTCCAAGGTCGTGGCTTGAGGGCTGGCAGCACACGCTCCACCGCAATGCAAATACTACAAGTATAGAGCGATTTTCCTAAGGATGAGCCAAAGTGACAGTTCGTGAAAACAAGTGAACATCACATGTATTTCAGAGAAGTATCCCTGCGCCGCGACAGTTGTTCAGTCACGCCCCTTCGTAAAGTGCCAATGGCTCCCGTGAAAACATCCCTACGAAGAAGTCTAAGAGTTTCGCTGAGGTATATGCACGTACGTGAGTCCGGAAAATATTTAAATTTAATTATGTATGTGGAAAATCTCGTAACATTCTCTCACAATCAGTAAAAGAAAACTGGTACGCATGTGAATAGAAAGAAAAATTATTTTAAGCTGGAAACACGTGCACTGGTACGCATCTCGCATTCAAGTCTCGGTTTTAAAATAAACATAATATTTATCCCACAAAACGTAAATTCAATGTAATATATAAAGAAAAAAAATAATTTTTACAGAAGAGCACGTTACACTGCACTTCCTAATATCAATTATATCTCGCAGTGCACTATATTTTTGTCGGACAAGGACACGACAAAAGGAAGTGTCGAAGCCATTTACAAGTTAGCCAACTGCAAACGAACGAATGCGGGAAGGGAGTCTAATAGGCTCAAGGGCACAACGACCACCGCACCTTCAGTAATGTTGCCAGCACTAGCTGTCACTTTGGCTCATCCTTTAGAAAATCGCTCTATACAGTAGAGCTCCTTTCATCAATTTCAACGTGGATCGTGAAGAATCGAATTCGGATGAAAATAATAATAATAATAATAATAATAATAATAATAATAATAATAGCTTACAATGCACCATGTCGCCCACCCACGAGCTGACGTACATTAAC
Organism: Teleogryllus occipitalis; assembly: GCA_011170035.1. Classification (NCBI taxonomy): domain Eukaryota; kingdom Metazoa; phylum Arthropoda; class Insecta; order Orthoptera; family Gryllidae; genus Teleogryllus; species Teleogryllus occipitalis. Next base: position 289,564 of record BLKR01001050.1, read on the forward strand.
TTTCTGTGTCACGCAAGGAAGGAGGAAGAAGCGTCAGACAAATTGAAGCCTACTGGCACAATGCAATAATCAGGATGGGAAAGTATGTAGTCGGTCATCAATACTAATGAGCAGGTCATGAAATCTGACCGGAGAATGGGAAACAAAGGAATTATTAGTGTAGCAAGAAGCATTGCGAAGAAAACTATGCAAGACACGCAGAATAACACAGACACTGAACTTCTGATGCTACTAAACATGAAATGTGAGACATGAAAAATGTTAAAGAAATCGTGGAGAGACAAAACACTCAGTGGACAGTATCTAAAAATAATGGAGAAAGTGCAGATCAATAATTTATGCGGCTTAAAAGGGGAAGAATTAAGCCAGAACCGGAAGCAGTTTTATTAGCTGCCCAAGATCACGCGCTGAGAACACAGAGCGATTCTCAAAAATTTTCCAAAATTTTCCGGGCGATCCCTATATACATATAATTCTTGAAATTCATTCAGGCATAAAGAAAACTGTCAATAATGAAAATAACCTCCTTTAGGGAAGAGAAGCGCCTCCAATACGTTATTCTTACAGTTTTAATTCATATTTTCAAACTCTTTTGAAATATAAAAAAACGAATTGCACGAATTTGATTTTTCCTGGTGAGTTTAAAAAGAGAACAATGCGCGTTCAACATTAGTAAATAAAATTAAGTTAAAACCTACATAAGTTTCTCCAATTTTAACATTTTTTTCTTTCTTCCCAAATCAATTAGGATGACTGGCTTTATTATAATTTGGCATTGAGTACTTCGAGTTCTACCGTACACTATTCTTCTTGAGTTGGTGCCAGACGAAAGAGCACAGAAAGAGAGAAATGTTTTAAGTACGAATTTGGGATTGATCTCCGTAGAATAAATAGAGTAAAAGTTTAATTGTTACAAACGAGGGTTGCAAATAATTTAGTAGCAACAAAGGACAACGATTTTATTGAGGTTGTCAGAAAAAAAATCATATTACTCCTTGAATATAGTAGTCACCGGCGTAGCTTTTGGCCCAATAACTGTGTTTTAAAGAAAATTTGAACCGTGGTCATGGCCTTGAGCCCCGGTGCGTCTGCGATTGCTAGGGGCACGGACAGAGTGAACTACGCGGAAGTCTCGTTCGGGCGAACACGGCCCTTTACGACCGACTATTTTAAACTCTTCGTGCCCGCCCGGTCGTCCTGCGTCCGAAGGGTTGTGGCAACCACAGCCGAACTTAGCCATTCAACATTGGACGAAGGCGAACTGGTTTCGTTAGGTAATGAACGGAAAGCCCTGTAGATGACCTCGGATTCAAGATCCCACAGCAGAATATTGTGGTTGGATATTTGAAATTGGTGGCTAATAATGTCTGCCAAACAATTTAAACTCCCTAACGAAATATAAACGTGAATATTATTTTACAAATAGTTGAACTTATTGTTTGTATAACAAATTTACATATCATATCAAACATAGCTCTTTTCGCTTCCATTACCTGACGCCTATATGTGACGATGTGAAGATTGGACACCTGTCAAGTGCAGTTTGATGGCTACCGTTCGGCAGAATCAGCAGGCCATACGCGCTCGAGCTTTCAGCCGAGCCGACTCACCATCGGCAGACCGCGTTGTTAAAGCAGCAATTCGAGGAAATCGGCTTGGCAACAATGCTTATGTAAGAGTGAAGTGTGAGAGGTTTCTTTAAAAGTTATAAAGCGAGTTTTTATAGTTCTATTGACCATTTCTCGCACTCTACACGCCACTGTTTTTATTCCCCAAGGCAACTTCCTCTATTCTTCTTTGACGTATATTAATTGATTGATTTTTCGCGTTTCCGGGCGCGTCAACTGCTTTGGTCATTAGTCCCGTTAGTGTAGAGCGTGTTTTTTCGCGGGAGATGGCGGTGATCTTTCCCCGCAGGATGGCGAGATCGGCGCCGACATACCGTCGGCTAGTGGGGTTTCCCCCTAACCACGACTCTCCCACCAGCGGGACACTGCCCCAGCCGGGACAAGCTCTAAGCTCCCGACCGGTCTCCCGGAATATGTGGTAGTGTAGTGCATGTTAGTGTAAGTGTGTGTGTAATAGGACAAGGAAGAGGCAGGACAGATCGCGCGCGGTCCGTTTGGTAGGGTACTGCTCCGGCATTTGCCTGGTGTTGATCGGAGAAAAGCACGAAAAACTACCGATCAGAGCAGCCGGCCGCTAGAATTCTCCTCGAGACAGCGACTGAATTCGACCTAGCTGAAAAGCTAAAGTCGAAAGTCCTGCCGCCGTCAGGACTCGAGCCTAGGACCTCCCGGTCAGAGGCGCTGCAGTGACATCAGTTGATGCACTGAACTACCGCTCCCGGTCTCTTTGACGTATACATGACGGCCTTCCTCGTTCCAATCTTTCGAAAAGAGATCTATTAAAATGCTATTTTTCGTAATTTGTAAGCGTGCATTCTTATTCAATGGCCATGCCAATGGAGTTGCTTGAATTCTACGTTATAGCCCGCTTTTCTCAGTCAACATTTATATATTTAATTTATTTACTTATTTTACTTAATACAAAACGGTAAAAACTGTGTGCGGCATACTCTGAAAAGTGCATTCAGTGCACGTTTTCTTAAGTTCTAGGATCGCTGCCCAAACCCATGTACAAGTTGAATTATGAATACAGGCGGAAAAGGGTGTTTCTGGCAAAAATTGACCTCAAAATATTTGTTCCCGTGTAATAAAAACAACTTGCAAAGAAAAAGCTACAGAATTTGGGTATTATTCCTCATCTTGCCCTTCATGAACGAATCGACTTACTGCCAGGAGAACACGGAGAACGTTCATTTGAATAACTACATTTATTGTTCTCCAAATCTCTTAAAAACGTGCACAAACGTGTTGGCTTATAGGCGGTCAAAATTAATTCAAATTTGGCGCCATACTTGGTTCAAAGACTGGTGAGTATGCGGCTTTGCGGGGAGGGGAGAAGCCTGACATCGCAAAGCGGGGTCCACACAACGCGTATATTGTCTGCCTGCGCGACTAATGCAATCCATGCTGTAGAATTATTTGCCCAATATTTACGGCAGATTATCCATGAATTAAACACGAAATTTCCTGTATTTCTAGCTACAAGGGTCATGTTTCACAGTTTATGTTCTACTGTGCACTGCCATATATCGACATTCATTTTCATTATTTTTTTTACTTTATGCTCATTGTGACTCATAACCAATATTTAAAGCATTTTAAAGTGGCCTCTTTTAAAAATTTATTATGTAATTCGAACTTACAAAACTTTGCCATTTAATAATTCACCGATATTTCACCAGGAATGTTATAATATCCAAATGATAGCAAAACGGAGGAAATTGAGAGCGGTCTCTCACATCGACACATATAAAAATGAAATATAGGCAATTACAAGAAGGCTACTGTTTGGCAGCACATATATTTGTGACCATTTTCCCTCATTTTGAAGCTGAACGAGCAAACCTCTCTTACGAAATTTCACGGGCAATCATTAGATTATTACGAGTCTCGTTAAATAGAATGCTTAATCCTTAATTAAAGGGCTAATTCTAAAATTAAAGGACTTGATTCTTTTTAAATAACGTCGTAAACGATTATGTATAAATTAGTGTTCGTTGATTTCAAAGTACTCTGATTAATTGAAATGTACTCGTGTCAGAAATTTAAGCAGAAAGTAATCATGATTTTTTGAGAATAAGATTTTTTAGCTTTGATAGAACAGTCTTATTCAATTAAACATAGTTCAAGAAACAATAATTTATCACTGTCACCATCAAACAAAAAAGAATCAATATTACAATTTTGTGTTTAGCACCACGCTAAATTTGAGATTACATCGGAGCATTGTAGCGGTGTACATCGTAACATCGTAGCGGTGCTCATATTTACACTCGAGTTGCTCGCGCGCGGCTCTCCAGGTCAATCAAAGGGCAAAATGCTGGGCAGGCCTGGGATACAGAGGTGGTTGAGCCGCTACGCAGCCTATCCAGCTTCAACCAACGAGCTTCATGTACCAGTTTACATCACAATATTGGCGAGAAGTTTAAGTGCCGAACGATACCAATATCATCACATTTTTACAAGTCATTTAAACATATATATGGAGCATCATTTTTTTAAATATTGCATCTTTTATTTTGACTACTCCTTCACCATATTATTTTTGGTTGGTCACAACTGAAACTGTCAATTTAAAAAAATCCCAACACTTCTCGCTCGCCATGCAGCTGTTTTTTTTTTTGTTTTTTCCTTTCAAAGGAAGACCACGTGTTGTGGTCACGTGGTTCGTGGCGTTTCTGGTGCTGAGCAGAAAGAGCAAAAATCAGAGCACCGGAGCAGCTCACCCATGTCATTGCGTCATTGTAGGATTCAGAGGATACATTACACACACAACTGTATATTCACTCTTAGAGATTCTATACTTGTTTTTTTAACGTGGCGTCTCAAGGTCACGCGCAAAAGAGGGAGAGAGGGAAGGCAGACTCCAATGTGGAGCTGCAACGTCACTACAGCTCCGATTTTTACGACTCCCCTATTGGAGTCTGCCTTCCTTCTCCCTCTTTCGCGCGTGACCTTGAGACGCCACGTACAAAAAAAACAACGAAGTATAATCTCTTTGCATAGTATAGTGTGTAGTTGGTTCTATAAAAGGATACACAAGAGACAGTTACCATCTCATAATGTAACGCGAAAAGTATTAAGCGGAAAATATAAAACTTAATAGGGTTCAACTATTCCGTGGTGAAATATAAGTAAATTCCCTGAGGAATGCACAGGTAGCCGTGATTACACTGTGAGTTTAATGTTAATCGTGAGTTACCCAGTTAACGTGATGGTTAATCGAATTTGGTGAATCCGCTCTTAGAATACAAACGATTAGTGTCATTTAATTTCGAAAAAAAATACATACGAAATATTGTATCAATTTTTTTTCTTGAATTCCTCGCGATATTTTCATACTATTTTTTTCTCTCTCAGAAATTGTCAAGCTGTGTACCATATTATATTCGCGCGGTGCATTCCGTATCCCAGTAGCGCTGCGCTTTAGGTCCGCAATTACTTCAGGAATCAAAATCAATCATCATTAATCAAACATGAAATAGGGTTACCGCCTCGAAGAAGTCAAAAGGCGGGACATTTTAAACACGGCGTATCGCCGTAAAACAGGCATACGATTTTTATTCAATTAACGAGTACAAGCAAAAAGTGAAGTAAAAACATCACTCAAAGTAGACTTATATTTGTTGTGTTTGATGACGTTTTGTAAAAAGAGGGTTTTCAATAATTTCGATCATTATGAAATAATTACCATTTTAAAAGATATAGGTATATTTTAAAGTCCCTCGAGTGGCGAGCGTTGTAGCTTTCTAATACAAATCGTCTCGGATTTTTTAGCTGTGTGACCAAAGAAAACGCGCCCAAGCAGGTCATGTAAGCAAGGTAAGGTGATGGTCATGCTCGCTACAAGGCTCCCTTACCCCACGCGTGGATAAGAAATAAAAACTTGGGCCCAGGCCTTGAATCGCGGCTGGCTGGCAAAACGTAGATTAATCCGACCCTACAACGCCAAATACGTATATACATACATACAATTTTTAAAGAGAAACTACGCCCGTCTCAGGATTTTTCACTTTCTCGCTACAAAGTAGCAAGAAAGTTATGTAATGCTGCGCGAAAAAACACTGAATTTTTGGCAGAAAAGCTCTTCTTATAGGGCCCTGGCACAGAATAGATACCACACAGAAAGGAAAGTAGAGGGCGGTTTCTTTGATCTTCAGTGAGACACCGCGCAGCGCAGATCGCCATCTTGAAACTGTGCAAAGGAACCGCAAGTCAGCTCAAACGCCTTTTTCTCAAAAACGGCTCCAAATTTTTTCTTGTAGCTTTTTCAACGGGTAGTGCTAATTGCACTGTGTATTATGACATTAAAATTAATTTTTGTGTATTATTTTTTTTTTCAAAAATTGCACAAATGTAATTTTTTTAAAAATATCTCTCACGCCGTTAATATGCACATTTCCAGCGATTTGTAAACACTAACAACACATTTGTGAGTTAAAATGATTTAAATGACTCAAAATAAAGTTTTCCGAAAACTCAAAAATTTTATGTGAAAAAGAGCTTCAATTTCACATTTTTAGTAACAGTTAAATGATATTTTCTTAAAAACGGTTCAAAATTGTTTGATGAAAATTGTTATTTAGGGCGACGTTAATAATAATATTCTTATATAATTAATATTCTTATATAATCGGAATATATCGGTTCTACTATTAGGAAACCGAATAATTGAAAAAATTCAAAACAATGTACTTTGGGCGGAGATGTACTTAGACTAGAGTATGTGGCAAGTCCGATAAACTAGCCTAGACCAAAGAAAATATAAAAAAATAATACGAGAAAGTATGTGCTATTATGTAACAGTACTAGTTATGTATTTATAATTCTTTACCTTTTTATCTCTATTTTTTATTAATATTTGCCTCTGTCCTATATTAACATTTGCCTATACTAAGCAAATATCCCCTCGAGGTATGTATGTTTTTACTAGTTATACAAACACCAAATACAACAAAAATAACGGAAATAAAAAACACCATCACACAACAAATGCCGGGTCGTACAGCTGCTTACACACTTTCGCGACCATGCGCATCATATCGGCGCATGGATTGAGGGTAGCTTTCCTTTCTGGGTAGTACCTTTTCTGTAGCCCTCGTAACGAAAAAGTGGTCCAGTAGCTAATTTTGGGACAAAACTCCACTAACTTGTGGTGCAGTCAGAATCCATGTTTTCTGGGTCGTTGATACCGAAAAATCGAATGACGGCAAAAGTCAATGGATTAGTAAGTAAATTTTTACATCTTTCATTTCATCACATGAATTACAATATGATATAATATTACAAACAGAAAATTACAATATACACATACATATTACAGAAGTGCAATACGAGTTACAAACATACTTATGACATTTTTGAAAATCAGGAGAAATGAAAGGGGCGGATGGTAATCCTGCGTGAAATCTTAAATATCAATGGAAACTCCAGAGATACAATATACGTCGAATCGAAACAATCGATCTAATACGAAACACAAATGAGGAGCAAACATTCAAAAAGTGATATGTTCATTTCACTCTTTTTCAATAAAAACGAAAAGTGTACACTTTTTTTTACACTTCTTTTCACAATTTTACACTTTTTAATTCAGTCTTCAACTTCACAAATAGAGTACTACTTAATGTATTATAAGATATCTCACTTTTTTTCTGGAAATAAAATTCTAAATAAACACAACAGAAATCAATTTTAGCCAAATGGACATGTCACCTTTTGAATGTTTGCTCCTCAAATATGTTACGACAATGTCATACGCAGTTTTTAACTGTTTTTTGACGTAAATAAATAAATAAATAAATAAAAAATGCATGGTGGAAAGATATTGGTGAGCTATTGCGCATCGTATCTGACTTCAGCCAATGAGCTTCAGGCACCAGTTTGCGTCACAATATTACGGGAATTTGAAATGAGCCATATACGAGCCATTATCACATTGTTACACGTCATTGAAACATACATATGAGATATATGAAGCATAAAAAAATTGCATCTGCCTCAGTTAGGAACAAATTCGATAGTATAGCACGTGCGAGTCATCGATTATCATTCGATATAAGTCGTCCCCGCTTATTCCGTTGGATTAGCGCACGATGGAAAGAAAACACTTATATAACTGCGGAACTTCCTGAGTTCGAGTGGAGCGAGTCTGGTTCACGACCTGTCAAAACGTCTCAGAGGCATTTCAAACACTACTGGCGATTCAGGAAATAACTCTCTGGGCGATAACATACTCATAACACGAGCAGCTCCTGAACGTCCTCAAATCGCACTGACGAAATGGGCAGATAAGGAGGATGACGTCACACTTACATCGAAACTTCTCTCGATCTTGATTAGTGGTTTACATATAGGTAATATGGAATATTTGCACGGCATAGTCTAAGCAGGGGTCTCCAAACTACGGCCCGCGGGCCACATCCGGCCCTCGGCAGTATTCTTTGTGGCCCGCTATCCCAAAGTATATTCTAATTCAGTTTAATCGTCACATAGGGTGTCAGATTTTATTGCAAGGTATACGAGTCTGGTTTGTTACACATCTTTGGTTCACATACGAGCCATGTCGCCAGTGTCGTACTATTGTAAATCTTACTTTTAAAAAATTCAGATGTCTGCTAATTTTTTCCGTCGGTAGATTTTTATTATTATTCTTTATTCTTATTCGCGAAAGAAACCTCATATGTGACCTATGCACCCATATCAAGAAATTTGGCAGACATTTTTAAATAGCAATTGTTTCGATAAAACTCATAGTTTGGAAGATATAAGCGAAAAACCAAAATCAGGGCAAAACTTGTAGTTTTTTTTGCAATTTTCTCTGAGAAGACGACGTTTTTTGACGTGACAAATTCGAATTCAGAATCCACAATAACATATAGAACCGTTGAGAAAAAATACTTTCGGAAATTTTTTCTGAGTCAGATACCTTTTGACAATACTGTAGTTTTTACTTTCCTACGTCTGACATTTCTTCACCTGTTACGGCGCCATCCAATTGGGACCTTAAATGTCACTACAACGACGTCAGTATGTGGGCATTCAGCCTTCCGACTGGATGACACGGAAACAACTGATTTACTTCAAACACAGGTTAACAATAATTGCAGAATATGTTAAGTAATGCCAGTATGCCATGGCACCACCAACAAAAAGAAAGGAAAATAAAATTGGCACCACTAATGTTTGTATAAAATATTGTTTCTTCAAAAATATTTTTCTGTATAGTAATTAATTTGAACGATGCTCATCAATACTCTCTCGCCGGCCCGGTGGCCGAGATCGCTAAGGCAGTAGTGTCGTAGTGATCTCGGACCGAAGGGTCGCGGGTTCGAGTCCCGCCTCGGGCATGGTTGTATTTGTGTTCGTCCTTTCACCCCTTATCATCAATCACCATATCGTTTCATCCACATAGTTACCATACCGTTAACAGCAATAGTGGTCGCTAATGACCTAAGATGTTGATGCGACCTTAAATAACCAAAAAAAAAAAAAAAAATACTCTCTTCAAACGTCTAGTGAGGAGTGCTATCTGCAGCCGTCTTTCTAAACCGCTGAGCCTCCTACGGACTGGACGTGGAGGCTGTATAAAAAACGCTGTGATGGTTTGTATGCGTCTCTTATCGAAGAGACGGAGCCAAAATCGAGCTAGCGCAGTAGTTTACGTTCTGTTCCACAGGGTGCGCTAATGGCCCTACCTTCACCGAGCAGACATGGTGTCACACAGGACGACCCCGATGTCCTGGTATTGCGTACGCCTTTCCTTCAATTTCGCACATGGAGATGTGGCTACATCGTGGGCGTAAGACTTCTCCCCTTCATCGGCGAATCTTGGAAGCTCTCACCTCAAGCGCTCAGGATTTCAGGCTGAGTATTTTTATTTGTTCCTATCATTTTTAGTTTGTTTTCAGTTTAATCCTAATCAAACATTATAAAGCACGGTCACTTAAAAATTAAATTTTGTTTTATTTTAGAGATTACTAACCAGTTTAAACCATAGAATCTGTTTTAAAACATCGATGGTTTATGTTCGTTGTTTTAATAACATTGATAATTGGTAACATCGATGTTTTGTAACCGATGCCACATCACGAACACGCACTAGAATCACCAATAGAATTCCGTACCGGCCGTCACTGCTTAATGCCTTAGTGCTAGTGACGTGGGTGACAGCGCCCAGCAGAGGCCTACTGCGAGGCCTCTGGCTGGGTGGCTCCCTTTCGGTTGCCCTGCGCCATCCCAAGGGCGCCGCGGCACGCGGACAGTGTCCGTCGGCGCCCTGATCTGCCTCTTCCCTTCAGCCCTTGCTCAGCTTACCACCTCCCCCTTGCCGACCCCGTCGATCCTTCGTGCTGAAGTAATCCCTGCCTTGGAAACACCTTGCCAACACAAACCCTTCCGGAATTCTCGGGATATTTTCAGATTTGCTTACACAAACCGCAGGTCTCATACAGAAAAGTAATTCGAAATGTTTCCATTAAATATTTTCGTAACACACTGCTGCTTTCCATACACAGTATTGCAGTTCTCTGTACAGCGTACGGATCATGATGTTTGTTGTTTTTGGTGAAAAAATCTTAATTTTAGATGTGTGACAATAATAATAATAATAATAATAATAATAATAATAATAATAATAATAATAATAATAATAATAATAATAATAATAAAAATTTCTTTATTTGTGGCGAGGCTCAGGTCTCGCTCTTGAGGCCTGCTCTTCCGCCTGATCACTTTAATAAATTAATGAATAAATACGGGATATTTTTTCCCTTGACTCTTCATACAATTGCTATCCATTCGTAATCGGGTGAGTTGACGGGCGGGTTTGCTTTGGATTGATTTTTCTCCTTAGAAATATATTAACTTTATTTATTTTTAACATACTTTTTAAATTTGCAATTATACTTTGACTTCAAATCATAAATCAGTTGATAAATGTCGTTTATGTTCAGAAGCAAAACAAGGAGCCATCTCAGCATTTGATCCAAGAATCAAGGAGAGCGGAGGAGAAAGCCGATCGAGATGGGTGTGAAAGGCCCTTAGACGCCGTGGCGTGGCGCCCCATGCTCCAATGCCGCCCTGTGCCGCCGCCGTCACGCCCCATCGCCGCGCCGCCGCCTGGGCCGCCTTCCCGCGCTGCCTGCGCCGCTTAGGGCGGGGAGGCCCGGAGGGGGGGGCAAAGGCCTAGAGTTTTCCTTTGTTACCTTCTTTTATTGGGCCGAATTGATTTAAACATTAATGTTAGAATTATGTAATTACTAGCAGAACCCGGCAGTCGTCCTGCCCTCTCTCTTTCTCTTTCTTTTCACTCCGAATTTTCCCTCTCTCCTACCTCTTTCCCCTCTTATTTCCCACTTCTCTCTTTTCTCTCTATTTATTCGTTCTCTTTTCCCCTCTCTTTTCCCTATCACTTTTTCTCTTTTTGCCCCTCTCTTTTCATCATATTTTCCCCTTCTCCCTCTCCCTCCCTCCCTCTCCTTCTTCTTCCCTCCCCCTTTTTCACTTTCCTTTTCTCTCTCTTCCCCTTTTCCCCCTGACATTTCTGTTTCTATCTTCCTTTCCTTTTCTCACTTTCCCCGTAACATTTCCTCCTCTTTTCTCTCCTCTTCCTTTTACCGTCTTTACATCTTTTTCTTTCTTTCCACCTCTCTCTCTCTCTCTCTTTCCCCTTCTCTCTCTCTCTCTCTCTTTTTTTCACCTTTCTCACTGTTCTCCTCTTTCCTTTTTCTTCTCTCTTTCTCTTTTCTTCTCTTTGTTATCTCTTCTCTCTCGTTTTTCCTCTCTCTCTTTTCTACCCTCCCTTTTCCTCTTTTAATAATTTGTTAATATACTGAAAATCTCTCAGTCTTGTCTCATTCCCTCACTCACTTTTCATATTATGAGAGTTTAAAAAATTTCTGTTCGATTTTTTAAAAATTTTCTTTTATACAAACCTTGTCCTGACAATAACGACACACACACACACACACACACACACACACACACACACACACACACACACACACACAGAATTATCAAATTTGGTGCAGTCGTTCAAAAGTTATACGCTTGCATACATTTCGGCGATTCATTTTTATTTATTTATATAGATTTTAAAAAAATTCCTCTGGGATGGCTCATGGGGAGCTTACTAGCTTCCCGTGCTGTGGTCCCCAGGTTCGATTCCCGGTCGGCGCAAAAATGTAGTGACGAAAAGCTCAAGCAGGCGGATCTTCCTAGTTACGATGAAGAGAATACGTCATGTTCGCTTCATGTCGCTCTTACCCCCAAGCATGGGAATTTAACTAAGCCCAGGCAAGGGGGACACAGGTTGCTAGCCGGCAAAGTCGGACTACTGACCCAAAACGCCAAATACATACATAACAAATAATACTGTAAAATATCATATACACAATACAACAATATTATACATTATAACAAATGTTTATTGTTTAACAAAAATCTATGATGGCTCCCTCCAAAATGATCGGCCGGGTTCGCTCCTGGTTATGCCCCCACCCCACATTCCAATTTCCAATGCGCGCACGAATTCAAAGAAAACTACACAGCCTCCGGCCTCTTGACAGGCGGATGCAGTTTTCTTAGCTACCAAGGAAATCGAAAGAAAACGATACATCTTCCGACCTCTTGAGAGATGTATACAGTTTCGTTATGTACCCGGGAACTCGAGAAAAATACCAACATATCCATTTTACTAATTTCCAATGCGCGCAGATATCGAAAGAAATCTATTCGGCCACTGGCCTTTTGATGAGCGCTTGTGGCTTCGGTAGATGGGTATCCGGGTGGGAACACGAGAAAAATGAAAAAACAATGAGTTTCGATTTCAACTGAAACATGCACATATATTGCTCATATTCGCATTCTGCGCGGATGGACTGATCTCATACTCAGTGCGTCACTGCTTGCGATACATCCGACGTCACGCGACAGCGAAGCTCCAAGGAGGATCGCCTTGACACATGTACTATTCTCATATTGCTACTCTCGTGCATCTATGAAACATAGTTTTTAATATTCTTGATATGTACAGAACCGTTGTACTGTATATCTGTATACATTATTGTATAGTATTTCAGTATTCGAGAAGACCGTTTCTGTTAATATACTTAATTTATTGTAGTGTTATACGAGGGCATTTTATTTGTAGTTCTCAGTAGTGTGCGAACTAGTTGTTTGAAAAAAAAAATTAAAAAACCGGGTGTCCCTTTCCAATCTGCGACCTGAACCGTCACGATTCCGTCCCCCCCACTCCTGCGGAGTCACCACACGCACGCAAACACATTTATACACTACTCGCTAGAGTAGTGTGTGTTGTCGACATATTGTGCACTACTCTCCTCCAATCGCTCATTATTTGAAGTGGCTGTGAGCGCCTGCGTCCACGCCCCATTGCCGCCGCCGTCGGCGTCTCTCCGCCCCCCTCGGCCACCTCTGGGCCGCGGAGCGCGGCGAAGCATTTCCGGCGGCGACGCCTCCGCCTCCGCCTCCTCCGACACAAGGCTCTTTGTGGCGCACGGTAACAGCACGCGGGGGAGGAGACGACATGAGGAGGGAGGAACAACAGGACGAAGGAAAGAGGAGAAGGAGGAAGCGAAAGGAAGGAGAGGAAGAGAAGGCAGGAAGGATGAAAAGGAGGAAGGAAGAGGAGAAACTAGAAGGAGGAAGAAGGAAAGAGGGAGGAGGAGGAGGAGGAAGGAGGGAAAGGAGGAAGGAAGAGGAGGAAGTAGAAGGAGGAAGAAGGAAAGAGGGAGGAGGAGCAAGGAAGAGGGGGAGGGAGGAATAGGGAGGAGGAGGAGGAGGGAGGAGGAGGAGGAGGGAAGAGGAGGAAGAAGGAGGAAGAAGAAGAAGAAGAAGAAGAAGAAGAGTAGAAGAAAGGATTGGGTGATGGTGAACCCGGTCACAGTCCTGGCTAACTATCCCCCCCCCCCCACCTGTAAGCTCACGCTCGACAACGAATACGGTGGCGGTGGTCAAGTCCTCTTTTGGCGACATCGCTCCGGGCAGTCCAAGTCACTCAGCCCGGTTCGCCCAATCTAGACTTCTATTTTTTAATAATTCAACGCTGTTACATGATTTCTCCATAAAAAGTTAAGTACAAATGCGCCAAATATAGTCACACCAAGCTTGACGAACCCGCGACGTGCCACATGTATGTCACTGCTGCTACCTGTTTCATTGTTCGTACAATGGATCGCGATAGTTTTCCGGCGCTTCGCAGGCTCGTCCAGAATGGCTTGCCTGTGAAATGGGCTGCTAAACGATTAATGTGCTGCAAAGTACGAGTATATGGTTTCTCACCGTGTCCTGAAGAGTGAATTTATATTATTCATTTAGCTCTGGGGAAAATACAATCGAGCTACCTACACACTCTGGCATACTCCTACCGCAACTACCAAAAGCAGAGCTCGAAAAAAAAACGTGCACATGGCGAGGCTACATTTATATCCAGAAGGAAAAGCAGGGGCTTCAGTATTTGCTCGATGGATCAAGGGAAAATGGAAGCAAAACCTGATCGATAGGGTCATTGAGCCAGAAGCTGAAGTAGTACATTCATTTATTTATTTATTTATTTATTTATTTATTTACGTCAAAAACAGTTAAAAACTGCGTATGACGGGCTATGGGGAAAAGTGAATTGTGTGCACATTTTCAAAATTCTGTGATCCCTACACTAAATCATATACTACTTAAGTTTTGAATTTTGAAAGGGAGAAAAAAACAAAAACTCCATGTAATAAAATCATTTTCAAGGATAAATAAGCAATAAATTTTGAATTTTGAAAGGGAGTAATAAAAATTTTCAATGCAATTAATTTTGAAAGGGAGAAAAACTCCCATGTAATAAAATCTATTTTCAAGGATAAATAAGCAATAAATTTTGGCTCTTATTACTTCCTGCCGCGACAACGTGGAAACGATAATTTGAATAATTGTATTTCCTTCTAGAAGACGTGCACAGAAATGAAGTTACATTTATGTCCAGAAGCAAACAAGGGCCATCTCTTTGCTCAATGGATCAAAACTGGACGAAAACCTTCGAGCTCAGGTCTTTTTTATGTTTAAGTTGAACAGTCAACTTTACACGTACATTTAATCTATTAGACTTACACACCATAACGTTACTAATGCATTAAATAACACTGTTGATATAAAATTTCCTCCTTTGAGCTCAGTCGTCTGTAACTGAACAGAAAGTTATTTTTAAATATTACATTTAACATTGGACTTAATATTATACAGTCAACTCCGGTTATAGTGAACATCTGGGTTCTAACATTTTTGGTACACTATATCCGAGGTTCTCTATATCCGATGATGTCAAAATTAAATAGAAGTTCTACGGAATGATTGATTTTATTAATATAGAGGTACATAAAAATACATTAACAGCCCGAACTGATAATTTCAATATCTTTATTTGTCCTTAAAAAATCAATTTCTTTTCAATTGTTTGCTTCGTACTTTTTCATTGGCAATTTCCCTAGATCCACCTTCAGAATTCGTGTTCTCTCCGTAATTGATTCTGCACTGTCCTCAAATTTAATAATATAAATTGTAATTTTGAATTCTTTAAATAGAAATAATTTTATCAAGTAATACGTTTGTTATGTACAAAATACATTACGTATAATTATAAAAGTCATTATAGGAACTCATATTCCTTTAAATACACATTTTCATTATTCATCAATTAATCTGTGTTCACTCTGTGAACGATAAACAGAAATTCTTTTGACGATAATTGTTACTGCCTTTTATAATCATACATTACGCGCCTTCTTTCTTCCATGAGAATCCTGCCTCCTACACAATCCCCTTCGCGTTCGCAGAAGGGCATGGAGTGGGCCGGTGTGGGTGGCGAGCAGAGCTGGAAACTACTTCGGTTTAATAACATGGCGCGCGAGGGCCTTGTTTTCATGACGAAATACGGCACGGCTTTTTGCGTTTTTCTCGGTTGTGCCGCTAGATGCCGCACGATCGTGGCCATATCAAGCAGTGCTGTAGATCAAGCGACATCTAGCGGCACGACCGAGAAAGACGCGAAAAACCGTGCCATATTCTATCATGAAAGGTCCTCACGCGCCATGTTATAAAAACCGAAGTATACTACCAGCATTGTGCACGCGAGCAGCGAGCCGGCGCGGCGGGCACGAACCTTGGCCAGGCCTGTTCTAGAGGCTACGAAAAACGAACTCTGCGCTATGTAGGTCGCCTTCGGTGCAATTCACGTTCCAAATAAAAATAAAAAAATGGAAAGTTGAAATACATTTTTACGCCCAAAATTTAACACTTCTTCGGGTGCAACTTGCTGTGGATGATAGCTTTTCCATATGCTTCAGTGTTTTACTACCTCGCCTTACTTCACCAGAAGAGAAAATAGTGTAATCGTGTGCCGGAAATCGGCGATTTTTCGACAGAAAAAACTTATTGCTGGGTCCTGATACCGAAAAAGAGGATTAGTCTTTTTCCTAAATATACTGAATAATACTTCCTCTAACACGTTTACTTCTTATGTTAGAATTTATGGGTACTTGACACCGAAAATCGATTGACGGCAAAACATCTATCTTGTTCGTCTGTGGTCATCATTAGAGCCTCAACAGTTGTGACGATTTTCTCCAAAATTGATATTCCTTGATCGATTTAAAATAACTCAAAGAGCCTGTGAGTTTGAAAATACATGAGCCCCAATAACATTTTTAAGCTTTACTGAAAAATGGCTACAAGCTATTTGATTAAACTTTGTCCTCGGGTATATCAAAGAACTGTAAACCAAGTGGGGCTCGTCCAATTTCCGTCGAATTCTCTGTAATTTCCAACATTTCAAAACATTACAGAAGTTTTATATTGAAAATAAAGTTTTTTTATAAGTGAAATTTGTTCTAAACATTCAATGTTTTAAAAAGTATATGTACAATTGCTTTAAAAACGAGTTAATTTCTAATTATTTATACTTAGTATTAGTGCATTTTATAAAAAATCTCAAAAACGGTTCCAATTTTTCTTTTAAATTTTCTCCTACTACGAGCATGCATGAAAGGACCAAAACTGCTGCTAGTCTAATTTTCGGCGAACTCTCCTTATTTTCGAAATTACAAAAATTAATATTGCAAGAGTACAGATCTTCTTCAATGAAATCTGTTCTAAAAAATTAGATCTTTTAAGGAAATACACATTTTTTAAAAAAAAGAACCATTTTTGCGTAATTGCTCCTTTAAGTTAATGCAAAACAATTTCTCGTTAACTGCTCTAAATTCTTTAATTTTATTACCGGATAGAGCAAAGTAAATCTTAAAAAAATGTTGCAGGTCTAATTTTCGTTGAGCTCGCTGAATTTTGAAAAAGTGCGTATTCGAAACAATAGATGTATTCGTTTTTAAACCGGCGGCCTAACAAAGGCCGATTGACTTCGTGGTGTAGCGATACAATGCATGGTGAGTTAAATCCATGGACCTGAGTTCGAGTTTCGGGTCGGAGAAGAAATTTTGCTGGTTGGAAGCACTTTTGCAGGTTCATGTATAATATTGCGGAACCGTTACAGATAATGCAGGTATGGACGTGTTTTTGAGCACCACTAGTTTATTCTTACACTTGTCTCTTAGAAGGTGGTATTTTCATGTTACCTTCTGTCTCGAAGGAGAGATTCTCCAAGTACGGTGTTACTCCTTAAGTGCTACGAGATGCAAGGAAGCCGGCCGATAAGAAATAAATCTATACATAAAATTATACACAAAAATGTACAAGCTTGTTATCAAGATCCTGATTTACTATTTTAGAGCTATTAATCTTTCACTTTTTAAACGTCCAAAGGAAAATAAATTAACACCACGAGATTAAAACCAATTAGTGGTACATCAACGGAGTTAAGTAATGCAAGAAGGATGTTAATGAAGTTTGGGAATTCCAGGCCTGCAAACAACTCACTACATCCTTTTGCTTTCAGTTCCACAGCAAAGAAAATTGAATCGTACTCTAACGCTAAATGTTAGCAATCTCATTCGAGAGATTTAAGCTCCATCGCCCTTTGTTAGCTTTCATGGAAGGCGAGCGAAAATGAGAGCTCCGGTGTCAGGGTCTGCATCAGAGCCGACGGGTCGTGGACAATGGTGGGAAAAAGCGTTTCCGGAGCCGGTAAAAGTGTACTGACTCTGATTCGAGAGCACAAAGGGAAGTCCATTTGCACTCAAAGGCGCCAACGCAATTGCCCACGCCGTAGACTCACCGAGTCAGAATGTAAATGCTAGAATGACTTCACCATTGCTACAACACTAGGTTCGAGTGGAGAGCGAAAGCAAATAAACTAGGAATCGAAAAGAAGGAAAGGTCCTGAACAAGAAATGTCGACATTTAACAAAACCATTCAGTCGATAAAATGCAAAGGCCCCGAATGACTCCACGATTACTAAAATTCAATGTCATCTAGTGGGAAACGAAAGGAAATCAAGTAGAAATAGAAAAGAATACTGCGGTCTGAATGGCTAAAAAGGCCGATACGTATGAAACTCCACCGTTACTATCTGGCCGAGTGGACAGGAAAAGTAGATATAATCACACATCATTATTATCCGAGTTGTATACACGGCCGCTTTTCTAGTCACTGAAATATCTTTTACTATTTCTAAATCATTCAGTTTGTTTTCCACTACAGAATTCAGTATTCTAGAAAGAGTCATTCTAGTTTCAATTCTACAACACTACATATTATTGACGATAGAGAAGGGAATATAACAGGAACGGTCACTGAGAAAGAAGTCGACATTTATTAAACTGGTGTTTCTTACACTTTCCAATGAGCATGTTACTTATCAACTGTGTAAACAATTTGTTAGTTCTGAATATTGAAAGAATAGAAATGATAAAGCATTATGCTGAAATCAGTTAATCGTCAACCTCTATAAGCTGTATCTCAGACAAATTTATCACCACAAATAAACACATTTTCCCTAGCTCTAGGAATCGTTAAACCCTAGTATGCCTTAGAACGCATCTATGTGATATTACTGTAATTACTTTTCCATAGCCCAGAAGAGGGACAATAAGGTTCCAAAACGTTGGCAAACTAGGATTTTAATGAAGTGACCAACACCCATTAACTATTCCTAGAATTAATAGTGTGATCGTGAATTCAAGAAGTATTTTCCCTAGCCTTTCTTTTACACTAATGTCACATTTACTTGAACTAACTCCTATCAACAAGACGTTGATTCCCATAGTGGTATTTCAAAACACCTCGTCAATCGGCTTGATTTATTGCAGTCATTTCAAGAAATTATTGTATTTCTGCGCTATATTGTAGAAAAAATCAAGAAAACAAATAAGAGCAAGCATTAGTACAAATTTTCCTGGGAATTTTCTGAGAATTTTTATGTATTTCTCTTAAGAAGTCCGCTGCTAATCGAAGCTACGCTTTCTATGCATTAGAATTTTGTGCTAATGAAGTATCCATTATCAGAAAGATCTGAAGCACATTACGTAAGCGAGAAAAAAAACGAATTTGAATTAAACTGTTCACCCGCACGAAGGTACAATGCTTTTGAAAATCGAACACATTTTATATAGAGTGCTACTATATTTTTATTATCTCTTTTACAATATTTTTAATATGAATAACAACGTGTTTATTAGAAATTATTACGATGTACTATTTATTGAGGGAGCCCTTGTAAAATTTGTTGTTGGTGTTTCTTTGTAGCCTCAATGGGAAGAAAAAATTTCCTCGAAACGTAGCCCTATATAAAAAAAATAATATAAAATTATTTCAAGCATTGTTTGTCTATTAAAAGTCCCAAGACTTTTTACTTGTGAAGATTATGAAGTAAATTTTCCCTATGTTTGTAGAATGTGATGTGAAGTGTAACAAAATGTGAACCTTGTGAACAAATATATTTCAATGAATGTGTGCCATGTTCTGTCAAATGACCTATCAAAAATTGCGTTGACCAAATATCTTCCAACGTATCAAATAATGAAAATTATTATTATTATTATTATTATTATTATTATTATTATTATTATTATTATTATTATTATTATTATTATTATTATTATATTTCTTTTTGTAATTACTTCTCGAGTTATTAGGCACAACCCAGTGCCACACATTGTTGAAGTCAGTGAGATTTTAGCATTATTAAATTTTGAGAAGCATGGCGTTGTTCCAAATTCACTTCAGTTCATGGAATTAGTTACGCCAAGCCTTTACTTATCGTTCCAACCTAACTGAAGACGCGAGTACAATTTAATTTTCAAAAGTTTCTTCACATACCACGATAATGCACTGCGTAACAGTTTGAAAACCGACGTAAAAGAGCCTTTGCCATGTTATGTAACCACAAATTCCACGTCTGGAAAAGGTCGACCAAACCACGAAAACCGCTGGTCAAAACAGTCGACCAGAACAGGCGGTGGACGTGCTCGTCAACTACTTTGTTTGACGATCCTCTGCGTCGCTCTTCGTGGTGGAATAACAGAAATTAAACGAGGACGTGCGACCTACAACCTCGAGCTGACACAAATCCGTTTTTGTTTTGAGATTGCTTCAAACGAATCGAAGACAAAAGTCACAATGCAGTCTTTTGCAAACAGACTTCGCAATATTTTCTTTCTTTGAGGTTTAATGGATAATTGTTTTTAATCCTTACAAAATACATGAAACTACCTGGGAAATAAGCGGTCGGAATGCTTTTTTTTTGTGACAATCTTATTTTATTACATATTCTATGAAAAGAGGAACACAAGTTACGATCAAACATAACTCAGCTGAATAAAATTCTATATTTTTGAGGAATCACACAGATCAAGAAAGCAATCAAGCCCCATCTTTAAAAAAACAGGTCATTCGTAAAAAAGTCTTTGTTAACTTTTTTCAGCGAGTTAAAATAATAGCAATAAACCTAATCTCAAATACCCGGGAAGGGAGCAAATTGAGTGTTTGCCGTAGTAGCCAATTCACTCAGGAACATCTCTGCTCGTGAAATGCATGTTAATATTTTTGACCCGGGTAAGTCAACATCAAACTGAAAAGTCGTTTTTCTAAAAATGAGATTTGACGCCGACCTACACGTAAGCTCGCGGGGAGGTTTTCCCATTCCGGTATTTCCTCTAAGCGGGGCATCGACCCAGCCAATACGAGCTCTAAGCTCGCGACATGTGTAACGGTTAGCGTATCGGACTGTTATACCCAAGTTTGCGGGTTCGAACCCGATCGAAGCCGTGGATTTTTAAGGGCGAAAAAATCCTTCGTAAGCCTTCCTTCAGAAGGAAAGTAAAGCCGGCTGTCCCATGTTAGTAGATTTACTGCATGTAAAAGATCCTCAAGCCTAAATGATGCCTCTGAGCTAAATTCAAATCGCCTGTTTCGTCGCCCAGTAATACCTTCTTTCTCCCATGGTTGGTGAAAGGAGCGTAGCGGAATTTGCGTGGTCAGGCGGAAGAGCACGCCTCATGGCCTGAGTCTCGCCACGTAAAATAAGGCACATTCAATTCAATTCAATTCAATGTGTGGCAGTACATTTGAGTATAAGTGTGGTGAACAGGAAGGGAAGATCGCGCGCGAATCGTGGCTCGTTTCTTAGGATGCTGCTCCGGCATTCGCATGTCGTTGATCGGAGAAAACACGGAAAACTACCAATCAGATCAGCCGGCCGTTAAATTCTCCTCCAGTCAGCGGCTGAATTCGATCAAGCTATCCAGCTAGAGTTGAAAATTCTGCCATTGTCGGAATCCGAACCCTAGAACCTCCCATTCAGAGGTAATGAAGCGACATCAGGTGGATGCTCAGTCACCTCAGCTGGTCATTCGGAAAATGAAGAAGGTACTTCTGGTTTCTCCTACTTATTCTTTACATTTGTGCAGCATCAATAATTCTGTATGTTCAATTCTTTCTCGATACTACACAATGTAAAATTTATAAAATCATAAATGCCAACAAGGTAAGTCGAGTTATACGATTATGCATGCTAGATCATAATTAGGGGGCGGATTTTGATGACCTAAAGCATCTCCAAAAATTATCAATAAAATGCTCTTAAAATGCTTTAAAAATGCCCCCAAACCAAAGAAAAATTACGTTAAAAATCTTGTCAAAACCAGTGAGGATGAACAACTTAAGCTGTTGGATAAGTTACTGATGTAATCGGGGCTTTTTCCATTCGTTCGAGTAAACTCAGCTTGCAAACGTTCGGCTTAAACTCTTTACCAGGAAATCTCTGTCTTCAGTTATCCCGAAATCGGCCGATCCGGCAATGGCGCTGATACACGTCACAAGAATTAAATACTCACAACGGCTGTCAAAACAATTTCGGAGCGAACACATCGAATAGGCTTCTGAGTAATTCTGTAAAGAACATTTGTTGAATTTCGTAAATATTATTTGAACCAAATACCATTAAAAAATGACATTGAAATCGACGAAATCAGCAAAAATGCATTAAAAATGATGGGAAAAGGTAAAAAATAAAGTTAGTCGAAATCGACAAAAAATGCAAAATAATGATCAATAAAAATGGGTCATTTCCTTTCGTCATAACATAAAATGAAATTCTAAACTAAATGGCATTATTCTAAAGTGAAAAGAAAAAAATGACTTTTCATTAAAATCCGCTCATAATCATTATAGTATAGCAGGACAAGATGTACTGCACTCCTGTAAAATTTCGTTTTTGTAAGTTATTTCGTTTATTGACTGGGCATCAAATGTATGTGCTTAGCTTAATTATAACTGGAGAAAGTAGGCTCAGAATCCTTATCTGAAACATTTTTGACACATATCGTCATAATTTCATTAAAATCCTAATTAAAGAATTATCTCTTGCAATTTGATACGTCAGCGATGTATTTCGGGCAGAAATTGTCACCAATGATTAACAAATTAAATCTATAGCCGTTTAGCAATTATAAACTGCATACACCACACAGTCTACTGTGCTGACTCATAAATGCACCATAACAATGCTTCAAACCAAATTAAGAACATCAAGGATCATTCACTGGCTGATAAAGTTGACCTGTATTTACAGAAAATACAAAAACTTAAATCTTTCAGTTCTGACTTTGCTCCAACAACTGAGACTCATGAGATTCTTGAAAGAAAAGGAACATGGTTTGCCTTCTGGTTTTCTTTTCATTTAGAGAGTAACAACATCCGGCGCGGTCATTAATCAGCACACGTAATTAGGACTCGGGATAATTACGTGAACGCATTCATTGAAGTGGTTTCTTCCGCCCACACTGATTCGTTCTCGCGCCATTTTCTACTATTTCATTATAAGACTGAACGGTTTGGTACGTGTTCTTCTCCATTTTCAATGGGTTCAGAATAGGCAGTAACACATTTTCTGTGATAAAACACGCTTTCGAAATAAATTACCGAACTAATTGATACTCGTATAATGTCACGTTTCGACATAATTAATTGTTTATTTCGAAGCCTAACACTCATAAATCAGAAGAATTTGAAGAGTACTATTTGCACTTCTTTCGGTAATTTGAAGAACGGAAATTTGTAACAAATAAATAAATAAAATAAAATAAAATAAAAAAGTTCACGAAAATGCCTACTTGCATAGTAGTATTTAACAGACACCACTCAAGTTGCCCAAACCTGAATAGAATAAAAGTAGACAGTACCATTCCAAAATACGAGCAATACAGGTTTCCATGAAAGAAATCATATACCTTTTTCTTTCATACATACGTCAGATGAATGCATTAAAGCAGGAACAATTGGAATAAAACAAGTTGTTTCTACGCCTAGGAGTTTGTCATAACGCATAAAAAAGCTTCGACCCTAGAAAAGACCTTCCTTATTGCATGGGAAGATATTTGGTTTACGGTATAGCTAATATGTTCATACACTTAAAACGATTGCAATAATGGATATTCTACCTTCAACACAATCAGACCCTACGGCCTTCACTAGACACGATTGTCATCTTCAAACGAAGTCATTTAAAGCCTGTACGTGCTGACATAGGCAGTTCCCAGGAAGCTGGAATCTGGTGACAAAAGTCGAGAGAGGTTGGGATGGTGCATCGAGGGCGGATTTTACCATCTTTTTTTATCATATTTTATTCCTTGCTTTTTGTAAGATCTTCGATTGAGACTGCAGGAAGGCAATACATGGAGTATTATAAGGCATTGTTTTGCGTATGTTGGCAACGGGTGTATTTTCTGTATGTTGGCAACGGGTGAACCTCTGTCAGTTGGCTCTCTGAGGCCTGTCGCTTTATTCATTTCCTTGGCTGCCGATTTCTAACGTAAGCAGTATTTTAATCGTTTCATTTAATACTTGATTAATTTTCCTCAAATAGCAGTAAAAACTGAATGTGACGTATAGGGAAGATGTGCAAACTGCGCACGTTTTCTTGAGCTCCAGAAACTCTTCCCCACGTTTAAGTTCCATTCCATTGTGTATTCAAACTTACAGCTGTTTCCTGTTTTAATTTCCAATTTGTTGCCTAAATTATCAGTATTCTAACATAAAAATTAATTTCAACATTAATGAACTATACTTATTGGTACAAACGTCGAAAGCGCGTCTGAATAAATGGTTCATGATGCGACTGGTTGTTAGTGATTACGGGCACGTCAACTACTAAGATCATTAGTCCCGTAAGTGAGGGGTAGGGTGGCGGCGACCTTCCCTCGCTGGATGGCGAGATCCGGTGCTGACCTACCGTCAGCTAGCGGGGTTTCCCTCATCTAGGTATCTCCCACCAGCGAGGCACCGCCCCAGCCGGGACAAGCTCTAAGTTACCGACCGGTCTCCCGGCATGAGTGGTAGTGTAGTGCATGTTAATGTGTGTGTGTGTGGGGGGGGGTGAGGATAGGACAAGGAAGAGGAAAGAAAGATCCCGCGCGGTCCGTGGCCCGTTTGCTAGGGTACTGCTCCGGCATTCGCCTGGTGTTGATCGGAGAAACCACGGAAAGCTACTGATCAGAGCACCCGGTCTCTCGAATTCTCCTCCAGACAGCGACTGAACTCGACGTAGCTGACAAGCTTGTGGCGAAAATCTTGCCAACTGTCGGGACTCGAACCTAGGACCTCCCGGTTGGAGGCACTGCAGTGACATCAACATTGATGCACTGAGCCACCTCTCCCTGTTGACGTCAATGAAATTACGAGAAAGTAGAGGAAAAAGAAGGGCCAAAAAGAAGAGCCAGAGGAAATAGGGTTAAAGATGGGGAAGAAGGCCAAAACAATAAAGTAGAGGAAGAGGCATTAGGATTAGAAACAGGAGTTATTATTCTCAACACGGTTCAACAACTTGAACAATTCGCAGAAGTTTAGTTCATTCAATCTTATGAAACGTTTCATTGTCCTGCCTCACACCCCTCCAGCGCAAGGCTAGTGGAATCCACGCTGCAGCTACGAGGCGGGAAAGCCAAAGCACAGGGAAGTATACATTTGTCAACCGGCGCCATTCAGCGACTGCAATCAGAGAGACTACAATTTTAGGTCTACGCGTGTTTTCATACGTAATCTACATGTAGTCTACATGACACTTTTTACGTGTAGACTACGTGGACAATGTAATCCTGTGTAGACTATTTTTTCACATCAAGTAACCGAAAAAATTTTATAAAGAATTGTAAAACTAGAAGCATGTTGAATTGTAATATTGAATCGAAAATAAAATTTTTAATAAGTCAAACAAAATATACCACTTCTGATGAAGAAACGACAACCTAGGTTATCACCTCAAGAAACCATTAGGATCTTGTTTCAACATCTTTTGCACATCAGACCACTCAGCATCCGATTCTTTCTCTCCAAGTGTGTAACCCGGAGCGCAGAAATATTTAGGAGATCCCTGATCATGTCGCCAACCTCTTCGCCCCCACAAGAGGCGGACCCGATAAGTATTTCACAGGGGAGGAAGGCAATTCCAATCATGACTGTTACCCACCTCATAAATGTTTTTGAAACAAAACAATGTCAACTTAAAATTAAAAAAAAATATTCATAATGCTTGTATTCCTTTAGATGTGATCCAATCATTATGTAGTAGTTTTGGAGAAATTGAGTATAATTATAAATAGATGTTGGCTATGGGGGCGGAGCATGGCCCTCGTAGATTCGGAGCTTAGAGTTTGTCTCGGCCTGGGTGGTGCCCCGCTGGTGGGAGAGTCCTGGTTAGGGGGAAACCCCACTAGCCGACGGTAGGTCGGCGCCGGATCTCGCCATTCAGCGGGGGAGGATCACCATCTCTCGAGAAAAAAACATGCACTACACTAACGGGACTAATGACCAAAGCAGCTGACGCGCCCGGAAACACGAAAAAATCAAATCAAATCAAATCGTAGCCCTGCCCCGCAAAGAGATAGATGACCTCTGTCTACGCTTTGTACGTTGTCTACACGTTGTTAAGTATGGTTCTTTACGCGTAGACGCACATCACTGGCCCGAATGGGACGCGGGGAGCCTGGCTGCTCGGCCGCTCGGCACCGCACAGAGCAGAGCAACGCGCCGCCCCACGGTGCCCGCCTTCGTTTCCGCCGCCTCCACCGCCCTCCCCCTCTCGCCTTGCGCCCGGAAACACGGCGCGCTCCGATTCCCGAGCTCCGCCGCCGCCGCCGCCGCCGGCGCGCAGTGGGCCAAAACCGCGTTCCTAGAGGCCCATGTATAGAGTTCGGTTATACGAGCAATAGTGAATCAAAACAAAAGAACGTCAAACACATGTCGTCTTAGGTTTGCCAACAATATTCATGTAAAAGGGATGGGCAAAACTAAAAGGGATGTAAAACTCGATGGGTAAAAAATAAAATAAATAAAAGGGAGGACACTCAATTAGCAACAAAAAACACATCAACACATTTCTTTATATAAATATTGAATTTAGACTAACATCAGCTCTATTTTTTTCTTATTTCTATTTGGGATTGAAGTGAAAAGAGTCGTTCACAAAATGCAAATGAAGATGGTCTTTAGTCGCTAGACAGATACACTGTCATGCATGCGTGTGTTCAGAAAAAGGATATTCATGTTTTCTATTCTAAATTAAACAATAAACGATACAACGTAGAATATGTTAGTCACGTGATAAAATAAATGAAAACAAATATTAAAATTTTACTGAAAAGAGAGACATTTAAAATACAAAGGAGAACAAGAGGACAATATTGACGTCAATGAAGGTCTGTCCTCCCAAATGAAGGACGGTTGTCAACCCTAGTCTAGTGCCTAGCCTTGTCTAGTGCACCTGTTGGAAAGGCACCTCCCAACAATTATTAAAACAAACTTTACGTTACTTTATAATATTGAAAGAGAATACTTGATTTTTTTAACTGGAAAGGTAATAATACTTTTATTACATTAACGTTTTCATTAAATATGTACATTATTCCAATTGTATAACGATTCCATAGTTTGATCGGGCACGACTTCCTTTTTTCCTCTGGCTTGGAAGTACAAAAATGGGGGTTATCAACTTATCACAATGTTGCACCGATCCGTTCAAATAACATAACCCAACTCGTCCGCATAACCTGAACGAACGCGGGAGCTGCTCCGAAACATCAACCCACACATACACAAACATTTGCGTAGGAGGACCGGATCAACGACCTTCACTGTGTTAGCAAGATGCTCTAACCTACTGAGCGAAAGGGCCCCCAAACATCGCTTAGAAATGTTAAACAGTATAAGTTCTAACACCCCGCTCACCAACGTCACCTATTACAAGACCTATTTCATGAAGAACAGTGGCACGTGGTATGTTCAACAAGTCAGTGGCGAATTGTCTGTTGAAAGCTCTTGTCTTCAGCTGCTCAGAGCCCTTCAGATCATTCCGCAAGCTCGGGTACGTACGCAACGCAATTGAATACTTCAAATAGGTGTTTAATACGAAAGAAAATATTAAGTCATCGAAAGTCTACCAATAAATAATGAACATCATTCTCCTATTAATTTGCGTGGGAGCCAGTTTTCACGAACTTAAAGCATCCTTCTCATAATGCTACACCTTCTTTTCTATGCCTTTGCGCATCGACAAAGTACAAAGATTATATCGGTATTACACCCCCTACCTCACACAATTCGTTCAGCCAACCCATCGCACTGGATCCATTGAATCGAAGCTTACCACCTGGATCGAAGATCGCACTATTTTATAACAACAGTAATTTCTGAGAGAACGTGCAGAATTATCTAAGCATCTCACCTAGCTGGAGTTGAAATATATCTTTGTTTCGAATTAGACAATTCTTTCTCTCATAACAATTCAAACTCACAATAATTCTCTCAGCCTCGTTCCCTCGCACTCGCTTAAAATGAATACAGCCGTAACACGAACAAAATTTAGATCTCAGTAAGGAAAAGGTCAACCCCTATTAATTCGGTTCCTTGGATTGCGGGTTAACGAGAGTTTAATTTAAATCTAGGGTTTGTATTAGTGGCAAAATATATAGAAACTAGCGATTGGTGCATCCGGTGTACAGACTGCTTCTAACCAGTAAACATGCTTTTGGCTAATCATTGACAGTCTCGTACATCGGCTGGGACAAATGAAAGAATAGATGTGTGTTAACAAATTATTTCGAAAACTTGAAAATCTTTTGGTGAATACAGTTTTCAACGCCATTCATTTTGTCGACAGAGAAAAAGAAATATTAGCAAACGAGAGTCCATCCGTTAACCGTGACGTGGCGTGCTTTTCATATGAAGAAAACTGAACGCGATCCTTTTCTTTGGCGCTGCTACTACAACCAGGTCAATCATTATTGTTGACGGGTGAGTAAATAAGTAAACAAACCACCCATCTAAAGGACCCGCCAATACGTCACAAGTATGATTCGAAATTGACTCGACTAGGGATGTGTGGTTGGTCGGGGAAAAGTCAGATAACGGATAGGGAGGAAAGAGGAGAAAAGGGAAAAATAGAGAGAAAAGGAGGAAAAGAAATAAGAAACAGAAGAATAAAATAGAAAAAAGTAGAAAAACAAGAAATAAATAAAAAACGAAGAAAAAAACGAAAAAGGGACAAATGAAGAGGTAGTTGCTGTCTCGCCTCCCGCAACCCGCTCTCCACTGCGCGCAGCCTTGGCACCCGGCGGCGACGGCAGCGGCGGCGGCGACGGCGACGGCGGCGGCGGCGGCGGCGGCGGCGGCGGCGGCGGCGGCGGCGGCGGCGGCGGCGGCGTCGCCTCGCGGCGCTCCCGCGACCCACCGCTCCCCTTCCCCCTCTCCACTCCGCGCCACTTCCTGCCGCGGCGCGCCTTCGCCGCGCCAGCTTCGAGCGGAGCGGAGCCCAACCTCCCCACGCCCCGCCCCTCCCCTCTCCGCATCACCTCACGCGACGCACGCACTCACGCCCCGCGCACGGGACGCCGCGCCGACGAGCAGACAGGTAGCGGGCGGAGGCCTCCCGCCGCCCCACTTGCGCACTCGCACAGCCCCGCCAGCCAACTCACGACGGAGGCCCACGCGGTGGCTGGTTGGTTGGTTTTTCGAGTTTCCGGGCGCGTCAACGGCTTCGGTCATTAGTCCCGTAAGTGTAGTGCCTGTTTGTTCCCGGGAGATGGCGGTGATCTTCCCCCGCTGGATGGCGAGATCCGGCGCCGACCTACCGTCGGCTAGTGGGGTTTCCCCCTAACCAGGACTCTCCCACCAGCGGGGCACCGCCCCAGCCGGGACAAGCTCAAAGCTCCCGACCGGTCTCCCGAAATATGTGGTATTGCATTGCACGTTAGTGTAAGTGTGTGTGTAAGGGGAGAGGATAGGACAAGGAAGAGGAAGGACAGATCGCGCGCGGTCCGTGGCCCGTTTGTTAGGGTACTGCTCCGGCATTCGCCTGGTGTTGATCGGAGAAAGCACGGAAAACTACCGATCAGAGCAGCCGGCCGCTAGAATTCTCCTCCAGACAGCGACTGAATTCGACCTAGCTGAAGAGCTAGTGTCGAAAATACTGCTGCCATCAGGATTCGAACCTAGTTCCTCCCGGTCAGAGGCGCTGCAGTGACATCAGTTGATGCACTGAGCTACCGCTCCCGGTCCCAGGCGGTGGTGGACGGGAAGGAACAGTAAGAAGAAAAAAAGATGAAGAACAAAGGTGCGCAAATGAGGGAGAGGAAGAAGAAAGACAAGGAATGCCAAGTGGCGAACGACGGCGCTGTTGAAAGCGCAACGACAGCAACGTGAGAGAGCAACGGCGACGGTGGCGGCCGTCATCGTTGACGCGTCGAGACGCCTGCAACGCGAGCAGGCACACGCCCGTTCCCACCATTGCCTCCGTCACCGCCCCGAAACCATCTCCTCCTCCTCCTTCTTCGTCACAGCCCCCCTCCCCCTCGACACCATCTCCTCGCCCTCCTTTCTCTCCGCATCCAACACCTCATCCTTCATCTTCGCCCTCCGACATCATCCCCTCGTCCTCCACCTTCCTCTTCGCCTCCGACATTCCTCCTCCTTCTCCGCTCCCGACACCATCTCCTCCTCGTCCTCCTCCTTCGTCACCGCCCCCCTCCCCCTCGACACCATCTCCTCGCCGTCCTCCTTTCTCTCCGCATCCGACACCTCATCCTTCATTTCCGCCCTCCGACATCATCCCCTCGTCCTCCACCTTCCTTTCCGCCTCCGACATCTCCTCCTCCTTCGTCTCCGCCCCCGACACCATCTCCTCCTCGTCCTCCTCCGTCCCCGCCATCTCTTCCTCCTCCTTCGTCTTCGCCCCCAACACCATCTCCTCGTTCTCCTCCTTCCACTCCGCAACCGACATTTCCTCCTCCTTCGTCTCCACCCCCGACACCATCTCCTCCTCCCTCTCCGCCACCAACATCTCCTGCCCTGTCTCCGCCTCAGACATCTCCTCCTCCCGTCTCCTCCTCCGCCATCTGACCCTCCTTTGCCCCCACCTGCGACACCTCCTCTGCCACCGCCTCCACCTCCTCTTCCTCCTCCTCCGCCGCCGGCTCGGGCCCGGCTGCGACTCCGCCGCTTTTGCCGCGGCAGCACAGCCGCGACCTACGAATGTGGGGCAGCCAGGCGCGGCCACGGTCGCGGCCTGGTCGCGGCCGCCGAGCCTTCCACGCCGCAGCGCCACTGCACCAACGCCCCCCAGCGCACGCACCGTTTGTTTCCGCGCAGCGCCGGAGGCCGATCACCACTTGCCGCACAGAACCCGACGAGTCAAACGGATCGCTTCCCCCCTGCCACCAACGTTCGTCTCGAAAACTTAGGACGGGCAGACCAGGGATGCAACTTCGACAACTAAACATCGATGATTCGGAGCATCGATGTTCACGTTTTAAAAAGATCGTTGTCGAAACATCGAAGTTAAATATATCAATGTTGTATAAAATACTGATATTTTGAAAACACCGACATAGATGTCACATACCTAGAGCAGAAGATCGTTTAGCACGATGGCATGCGCTCTTTGATGTACAAGCATGCTTTTATTCAATTTTTACAAGTGCATCGGCAAGCAGGAGCCATGCTGGTGAATGGGGGACGCACCAAGGATTTGGCCCCCATTCCCTAACACACATTACAGTGCTTTAAAATGAGACATAACGACCATCACGTTTTGTTGATTTTTTTCCCCTTTGTGTTTTCACCCATACAACACAATCAGTCAGACGCATTACTTAGCGATGTAAACAATAATAAAAACAACGCCAACGATGAAGGCTCCTGATAACATAATGGACATGTAATCTCTGCGAAGATAAGTACACGAACAAACACAAATGTTCCCGCCTCACGAACGCACGTCTCGCGCACTGCACTCCACGCGTTCTGCACTCCCGACTGGCCAGCCGGCACACGCAAACAACAGCCAATTACACGCACGTCTTAAAGGACCCATTAAGCAATGGAGTTTCAATGACAGGCGGGAAAAAATTGAAATTTCCTTTAGAGGGGGAAGAGATAAGGTATTTGTCATTTGGGCTAGCTTTGAATTCTTCGATTTTTCCCTCTCATATTTAAAACGTGAAAATTTGAGAAAATGAATTCACATTCTCGCAGTGCAACACGAGTTATCAGAATCAGAAACGAACTAGATTCTCCATATTCTCTTCAACATAGAAATACATTAAGGTATTTTTTATTTAAAAAATATATATTTCACAAAAACTTCGCGTTGATCGCTATTTTTTAAAATTCCGAGTATCAATAATTCAATACGTCAAGGTGAAAATCCATTTAATTTACCATTTGTTGGTTTTATCGTTAATGTGAAAAAATCATGTTTCTAGGGATGGGCTATTCGAAGCAGCAAAATCAGCCCACTACTCGATCCACAAGTGTGATCACGCACAGCAACGGTGAGAGAGGGTGTCTTTACGAACTCGATCCCGGCTGGACTTGCCTCGTTCCCCGAATTCTGTCGTGGTGGTGACGGCAAGTGTAACTGGAGAGCCTTTGCTCAGCGTGAAGCACTATACCGTCTACGATATGAACCAACTTTTGAGCCTCTGCGCATGCGCGAACTTTAACGTTACGATAGTTATATAGGAATTAACGATAAATCATACAAGAGATGTGTTCAATTACATGATTCGTATCGTGTACGATACACGTCATGTTATCTCAATAAACCTAAATCTTTCAGATAAATGGAATCCAACTCTTGCAGCAGAGTATGCTGCTCACGAAACTCCCGTACCGCAAAATCATGTTGATGAGTAGGGAGAGGAATTTTATGCTCTAAAAAAACTTGAAATGTATTTTTAAATATAAGCATTTATGACCTAAAAATTCTCAAAGATGCACTTTAATATACAATTAAAATTAAAAATATTTCGTTTCCTCGATAAACCTATCTTGATTCTTGATTTCTTGAAAAGAAGAATAAAACGCAAATTGTGACAAGCTCTTTGTAATCGATGAACGCTCACAAATAAATAGATCGAATGAAAAGTTGACACGTTTTGGAGATAAGTTTCTATTTTGACGAAATATGCAAAATATGCCCCTATATTTACTCGAATATGCGAACAGGAAATATCGGCTAAATATGCACTAACATATACATCGGCTACATATGCACTACATAGCATCCAATTCTGACCAAATGTCAGAAAATTTCACTTAGCTATGGAAAGCCTGAAGCAACGGACAAAAATAAGCAAAATCATAGAAATCCGCTCCCAATTGATGAACAACTCTCGTACAAAGGCGGTTCGGAACTAGTTCCATTATTGTGGTCGTAGAACAAACGTTGTACAAAACCCACTTAAAACTTCAAACGATACCGAACCTTCATTGCATCTAACGTGCATCACATCGTTTTACGATACACTGTGCAAAGCTCCTTAATTACTGGAGCATTCATCAGAAGGAGGTGACGCTGTCTGACACCGGCTACCGCCCCCGCCTTCACACCCGTGGAGACCCCGTTTCTCATTTGACGGCAGGCTCGGAAGCACCGCATCAGCAGCGGTAATGGCGCTCGCTAACTTGCTTTTCACGGGAGTCTCGTTTCGACGAGAGAAACTCCATCAAGGAAATATCTCAAGCTTCATTCTCACGACCCTCTAGTTTCCTCAAAAGGTATTCTTTCCCTTGCACACTGACCCCTCGCAACACACAACTGAACGACTCCTGCAACTTGTCACTGGAGAGAGACGATGTCATCCTAAGCTTACGACTAGGGGGCGGATTTTAATGAAGTCATTTTTTTTCACTTTAGAACAATGCCGGTTAGTATAGAAATTCATTTTATGTTATGACAAAAGGAAATGACCCATTTTTATAGGTCATTATTTTGCATTTTTGTCGATTTCGACTAATAAGTAATTTTTTAACTTTTCCCGTAATTTTTAATGCATTTTTTGCTGATTCCGTCGATTTTAATCTCATTTTTAATGGTACTCGGTTCAAATAATATTTACGAAATGCGACAAATGTTCTTCAAAGAATTACACAGTAACTTATTCGATTTGTTCGCTCCGAAATTGTTTTGACAGCCGTTGTGAATATGTACTCATTGTGACGTCATTTGTCGGATCGGTCTATTTTGGGATAACTAAAGACAGATTTCCTGGTAAAGAACAGTCCAAACCAAAAGTTTGCAGGCTAAGTTCACTCGAACGAATGGAAGAAGCAACGATTACATCAGTAACGTATCCAACAGCTTAAGTTCCATCACATTACTCCTTTCCATCACATTACTTCTACATAGCCATTTATCATTATTGTAATGATCGAATTTTTATTTTTAGCCTTTTGAGAAGGATTATTTAGTGTTTCCCGGAGGAACAACTTCTGTGGTCAATAATCCTGTCATAACAATGCGCGTTCTATAGCGAGAGCTTTTTTCCGTTTGTGTAACGAGATCCAGAACCGACCTACACTCTTCTGGCGAGATTTTCCAACTCCAGGTATCTTTTCTAGCCCCGCACTGCT
This sequence comes from Teleogryllus occipitalis, assembly GCA_011170035.1. Classification (NCBI taxonomy): domain Eukaryota; kingdom Metazoa; phylum Arthropoda; class Insecta; order Orthoptera; family Gryllidae; genus Teleogryllus; species Teleogryllus occipitalis. The sequence continues at coordinate 323,548 of BLKR01001050.1, forward strand.
AGTGTAGTGCATGTAAGGTGTGTGAGTGTAGTGCATGTAAGGTGTGTGAGTGTGTGTGTTTGTGTGTAAGGCGAAGGAGGGGATAAGAATGAGGAAGGTAAGATTGCGTGTGGGCCATGAAAATATTTTTAAAGTAGTTTCAAGCGTCGGCGATGCCACGTTCAGCCAGTATCTTCATAATCACCTCTTCATCAGACCATCGTGTGGTCATGGCGCTTAAGCACTGGCATCATACTGTATGGTCATGGCGCTTAAGCACTGGCATCATGAAAAGACATATACACTACGTGTGTGAGGCTACCCGTGGTGTATTGGTCAGAGAGTTCGTCTTTTATCACTAGGTGCCGTGGTTCCAATCCCGGTCAATTCATATGATATAAGATATAAGAAGCAGAATGTAAATATAACATAAGAACAATGCTTAAGATAATTTTTTAAGTGAGTTCCCAGTGGCTGATTGAGCGCGTTCTGTCCCGTCGCTCTCCTACTTTTAAAACGATTTGCTGCATTCAACGGAAATAATCACGTTTAATAGAGAATTTTCCACCTCGGTTCACAACCCGACGACTAGAAGTCAACCCAAGTTAACTTTCCTTCTTTGCAACGGCTAGGGTGCCTAGCTGAGCGAGACGTAACGGAAACAGCTGATTGGCTCCAGTAAAACTGCCGGTTTCACTCGGGGCAAAGAACACGCGAAGAGGGTGGACACAGGTCGCGAACGAGTCGGCGCGGGCCGTAAAGCGAGTCTCCGCGGACAAGTGGTCCGGAACTGCGCTTTGTTTTGCTTCGTTTTCGCCCGCCGCTTTTCATTTGGAGCAGCTCCGCGGTCCGCTCACTCACTTTTATTCAGCCGCCGTTGCTTCGGGAAAAAATTCTTTAAGATTCATTCGTTTACTAGATTGAATATCTTACTTGACGAGATACGGAAAGACTTTTATTTACAAATGTGTTCATTTCAGTAGTGAAACAAATGTGTTCATTTCAGTATTATTTATATTATTATTATTATTATTATTATTATTAATTCACGTCGCGAATTGGCCATCTCGGGGCCACGCGAAAGTGCAACCCAACGAGACTTCGTCACAGTTATCGATGGTAGGGGCACGTGAATTTTTATGCGTGTGTGTGGGGGATAAGCATTTTCAATCTGAATCCGTTTTTACACCCAGGGTTGTTAGCCCTAGGGGATGAGGTGAAATGATAATGATGATGAAGGATGAAATGAATAATCGCAAACACAACCATGCCCGCGGCGGGACTCGAAAACGCGATCCTTCGGTCCGAGTCCACCACGGCACTACTACCTTAGCGATCTCGACTAACAGAATCGGCATCGGCATCATCATCATCATCATCATCATCATCATCATCATTATTATTCCTGCGAGTAAAAAACGGGAAATACCAAGAGCGGTTATTTTTCCCTAATCTCTTTGGTTCCTAGAATAAAGTTACCCTACTGGGCAGTCACGTCAAAAAGGACACAGCACTAAGAAAAGATATTTAAGCAAAGAGAAGCGTTACTGGATTAGCTTACTGAGACGGATACGTTTTTTGACACGTGAAGAGAATGACAATGCAATGCTTACTGAGCTTATAAGATTCTTTCAAAGAGAGATATTTCAGAGTATTTGGTCCATGCTGCAACTTTGGAGGCTTCTGTTGCACTCATTGAGAGATCACTGCGAAAGATCGCATCTAAATGAGACTTGTCTAAAAAAAGTCGCTATTTCAATTATGCGTGAAATTCTACACAGAAGCGTCTTCAAGAAGTATAACTACAAAAACAAATTGTTGGATCCAATAATCCAAGTTGTGATAGAGTAGATAAGTTGTGGGATAATTGAACGACATCATGTTCATCTAATGGTACGATGCAATTGACAAACTATCGCGGACAAATCAGGGAACTTCAGACATACCAGTCCTTTAACTACTCACTAAAAATATAAAAAACACATGAGTTCAGCCTCGACAGTCGACTTATCGCGAATCTCGCGTTTCTTCAACAACGCGTGCCTCGGTCACGAACTTTCTCTATTCTCCTTCACTCATCGACCGATCTATCATCGCTCCGTAATATTATTTCTTTATATAGTCCGATTCGGGATGACAGACCTCATATGGCGTTATTATCGTCTGACTCGCCGAGAAAAGGGCAATGATAACGAGCTTAAGATGTAGCAGAGGTCAAACAGCTTGCGGATTCAGACGCGATGAAACCGGGTTTGGTCGTGTGACGTCGAAACATGTGCGTGATGTCAGCCGAGTCCCCAAGCACATCAATCATTGTGTCCATAAAACAGTGAGAGTCTGTTACAGGAAGTTTATGCTTTCGTATCGAAGACACCCGTTCGGAAACCCTAAATACGAAAAAAGTTCGAATGACACGAGTCACGAAATTCTCGTTCCGTTTGTATGTGTAGTTTCAGCCTGTGCGGTGTTCTCAACTGTGCATTTAGTATTGTAAACCCCTCTATAAAACAAGAAATCATTAATAAACGTTTGTTGTCCGAGACATTACCACGTACAAATGTACCTATCCCGATATATCTTACACAAAACCTGAAAACTGTTCTCGAAACACTTAAAAAGATCTCTCTACCTTGAGATAATTAAGAAAGAAGAATATTAAATCAGAGCATATTTTCAAGACACCCTATCAAATATGGAAAAGAAGGAAATTCAATTCTTCATAACCGGGAAGAATATCCCAACCCTCGTGTTTTTAATGAAGTTGAATTTATTTTCTGTGCACTTCTTCTACAATTCAGTGGGAAATATAGTTATTAAAATTATCGTTCTCCATGATGTCATTGCAGGAAATATTATTCCTTGACGAAGGACATGATGAGGGATAAGAGCCCAAATTAATTGCTGATTTACCCTTTGTGACGTACTAGGATGAAAACCACAGACGACTGTTCTGATTGATATATACAATATATTTACAGAATATTTACAATTAATGTACAAAAATTATAATACAAAAATCTAACCCCTTGGCAACCTTTCAGTTCTCTTAGCCGCGAAACCCCGCGACCGTCCCCTAGGCCCCGCCCAGAACCACTGCTTCGGAAGCAGCAAAAAGCAACGCGAGGTGCGAAGCTGTCGGAAATAGAGTCCCGTAACTACACCAGTTACATGGCTTGTCGCCAAACCGATCTTCGACCCGAAGATCACGTGCAATGATAGCACTGGAGATACCTCTCGTCTTTCGACACCCAGCGTATCCCGCGAGGCTCCTGTCGGCGCGGCCTTAAATATCCGACGGCTCGCCCCCACCCTACAAGCAGCGGGCGTCATACGGCTCGCTGGCCAGCCTTTCCAGAGCTGCAACCGACATCTCTTAAACTCGCCCCCGCGCGCGTCCTTTTCAAGGAAATTCCAGCGTGGCGCCGCCGCACTCCACCCACATCCGGGTTAGCGCGGGTTTCCCCGAAGCGGCCCGACGCACCGGCGCCGGACCAGGCGACGCTACACCTTCATAATAGAGGTGCAGTTTTGTTAATTGCAACGCAATTTTGTTAATTATCACATCCCCAACAAAGTTGAGTAAATCATCCAGTATGACGCGAGATCAATCGTATTACTTGAAGGAAAACAAAACAAAAATACTTAGTGATGTTAAAGCAGAGTTGAAACCATTGTTCTTTTATAGTTCTTCGACGTATATTTATGTAAGACTATATGCTGTGACGTTAGTTTACAATAATAATAATAACAATAATAATAATAATGTTGATAATGACTATTTGAAAACTTGAAAGACTGAAAAGATCCCATCAACTTACGGGTCACGGTATGCATTATATCAATCATATAGTATGAAATAACAGAATGGCACAAATGAAATGTTCTTATGAGGGGGTGATAAAGAGTCTTACAATGGGGGAGAGGTTTAGAGAATGCTAAATATTGTGAACGTATTATTTGAATGACCTCTTTCCAGGAATGAAATTGTATATCTCGTAGGTGAAAGTACATTAACACCTACAAATGTACCGCTCTCCCACATTTTCCGACTACAACCCTGTTCAAAACTCCCGCCTAAAACACTGCAAGGAGCAAAGAGCGCGCACCTCGTCATCGTGCTATCACTCTCCTGGTCAAATGGACAGCGCTAGCGCACTCCTGTGGCTACCGAGCGAAGGATGAATGTATAATTCGCGCAGTATTCTTTTAACTTAAATCTTCAATAAAACAATGTTTTAACGCAATGCTAGGGTGCGATCATTGAAGTCGATCTACTGATTAAGTTGGTGACATCGTATTCTCTGGAAAAAGAGATATTAATAGTAGAATACAAATGATTACCCACGTCACTGCTTAAATTCTCAGCAATTTCGAAATTTTATGATGATGATGATGATGATGACCATAGTCAGTCCCCGAGCATAGGGAGGCCATTATTCTCATCCGTTTCTTGAGCAAATAATATCGTGGATCAAATAATCCCTGGCTGGATGCTAGTAGAGGTAATCATGAGGGGGAAATGATGTTGAAAGATGAATGATTATGGACCTGGAGATGTTTCAGATGTACGTGGTGATGTGAAAAGCCAATCACACTAACCAAAATCACATGAACCCATATTACCAAAACAGTGGCATCAGAGCCACAGTCTCCGGCAGCCGCGGGCACACGATTCTCACCGGGACACGAAAAATACTTCAAGCTCAGTTCCAGGATGACTAGGTTCTTGAAGGGGAATGCTGTGGGCCGCGCACAGGGGGAGAAAGAGGAGAGGAGTAGCAGAGGAAATGGCCCCGGCGATGTCTCGGCCCTTTTCGGACCACGACGCTCTGAATGTCACTTGTTACGCAGACCTATGCGGTATTCGAACCCGCAGTCTCCAACTTCGCGCACTGGCGTGCTACTGGCTATCCTTGCGCCACCAAGACTGGATTGAGAAAATAACTGTATTTAAATGAATGATTAATATTCATTCCAATTATACGTGAATGGATATGTATAAAATAAATCACACACGTGTGAAGTTTTCGAATTTGAGCTGGTTCGATAACGTCCAAACGAAAAATAGAGGGGAAACGGGGCATAACAAAATACAAATGGATATTAATAAAATGGAAGCTCATTGGCGTGAACAATTTTAGAAGTGGAGAGTGAAAATCTGCCGCTGAATTTACCAAAATGTTGGTACAGATTTTGTAGTGTCAGTAGGTCTAGAAAACAGCTCTCGTGTTTCTTGTTACATGGGGGTGAATCTTTATAATTCTCAAATGTTTTTAACGATTGTTGACACATCTCTTTTCTTATTCTCCGATTAACATTTCTTTATAGTTGGTGTGTTAGGGGAGGAAGTTTTTTTAGGACAATTTCAATACAAAAAAGTGAAGCTCTCGTCTGGATAACAGTGTCCCATCTTTTAACTCACCAAGTATAGAGTAATTTTAGTGGGAGAAAAATTCAAATATGAATAGTAAAACAAGAGATGTAGGGATTCTGGAGATCAAGAAAACGTACGGAGATTATACTTCTCATATTTCAGATCCAGATTTTACTACCTTTTTCTAAGATAAAATTAAATTAAAGAAGAGGGCTAGCTAACACACGTCCATGGATATTCAAGACCGCATAATCAAGCGAGATTTAACAGCAATGTTAATTGACTGCATTTCACTCTTCCTCTCGTGGCCTCATTTATCTCACTAAAATGGGTACTGAGACGATCGCATAAGCGATAGCGGTCTGGAAGGAGTGAGACAAGGAATCTATACGTAAACGTCAGGCTTCCTTTCCCTCTCTCCCCGTTCATTCCCACACTTTCGATCCTTTCGTGCCCCCACCTACTAAACGTACACGATCGTCGGGTGAAACCTTACAAATCGAAAGGGGGTAGAAGTCTCTTCGTCTTCCAACGTTCACAGTTTCAAGTCAATACGACACACTTCTCGCTACTGTTCCTCGTTCTTTGGTGCGTGTCTTAAAATGAAGAAGGTTACATCTCTACCCATGCGATCAGGGGTCAACTAAGGTAAAATACCTTCAACAACACGTGTAGTTTACAGGGATATTTAGAAGAAGTCAGAAAAGTGGTATTCCCCTCCGATTCCCCAAGGTCGCTGAGAGCCAGAGCTTTACAATGTAAGCATCCAGCGCTATGCATCATTGCGGGACAACAGCGCACGAGGAATGAGCGAGTGTTCGCAATGTTGACGCTCATTTGAACGCGCGGCCACTCGGATGGCTCGTGCTTCACCATGTTAAACATCCACCGATGCGTGGCATCACACATCGGTGCGCAGCCTGGCTTGCAACTATACGCACAAGAACAATTGTCGGTCGCTCTTTGATTTCAAAATGATTTCATACACTGCTATGGCAGCAATATCTCGGTTATTGAATGGCATTCTAAGATGTAATAAGTATTTTAGGATTATCCGGGGGTTATTTAACCGTTCAACTTATGTACGAGTTGCTATTGTGTGTAATACTAAGAAAATTGTTATGTGTGCTATGTGTTCTTTACAGTACGAACGCAAAATGGTGCCATTCCAAATAAACGTATTCAACCCCTCACACATCTTCGAGTTCGTTGCCACCCCCTAAGACCGCAAGCGTCTCAAACTTGCAAACAAACATGATACCACACCTCTCTGCAAATGAAATTCGAACAGACTGAAATAACAATGTAGGAAGAGAGGCGAGACGGGGACAAAGAAGTGGAAAAAAGAAAGAAAACAGAGATGGCTAGGAAGCGTGAAAACGCTTCCATCGTCATCGTCTACCGCCCTTCCTCCTCCTCAACCCTTCTTGACTCCCCCCCCCCCGACCCTCCCCGTCTCCGTCACCTCCCCCCCCCCGTCCCCGCTCCGCGCACGGCCTTCGCCCTCTGCCTCCGCCCACCGCGTCCTTTCCCAACTTTGCCGCTGCCCACCGCTTCCGTCCACCACCCACCGCCTCCTGCTTCCACCCACTGACAATCCTGTTCAACGCCTAAACCACAGGACCGGGAGCGGTGGCTCAGTGCATCAACTGATGTCACTGCAGTGCCTCTGGCCGGGAGATCCTAGGTTCGAGTCCCGAAAGTGGCAACATTAGTTTGTCAGCTAGGTCGAATTCAGTCGCTGCCTGGAGGAAATTCTAGAGCCCGGCTGCTCTGATCGGTAGATTTCCGTGGTTTCTCCGATCAACACCAGGCGAATGCCGGAGCAGTATCCTAACGAACGGGCTCCGGACAGCGCGCGATCATTCCTTCCTCTTCCTTGTCATATCCTCACCCCCCGACACACTTACACTAACATGCACTACACGACCACACATCCCGGGAGAGCGGTCGGGGACTTAAAATTTGTCCCGGCCTGGGGCGGTGCCCCGCTGGTGGGAGATACCTGGTTGGGGAAAACCCCGCTAGTCGACGGTAGACCGGCACCGGATCTCGCCATCCAGTGGGGGAAGATCACCGCCACCTCCCGATGAAAAACATACACTTCGGGTAGGGAACTAATGACCTCTAGTTGACGCGCTCGGAATCACAAATCAATCAATCAATCAATCAAACCAATCGCCTCCGCTCACCGCCATCTCTCACAGCCCCCCCCCCCCCCACCCGCAGACCCATCGCTTCACTTCGCCCCATTCTACTCTTGATGTCTAATAGAACTTACGCAGGTACTCATTTTCACAGCGGCGAACGCGTCGCCGCACTCATTAGCTCTCGCGGTAGCTGCGACGAGAAAAGATAGCCTCGCTCTGGGGAGTGCATTCCTAAAGCCTCAGGCGGCGCGACGATTTGCACTGGGGATATGCGGCCGCAACGCCCCGTACCCATGACACTCATTCCAGAGAAGAAAAAAATTCCCTTCAAGTCTGCATCGTAACTACACAGATCGCACTTCTTAGATTCACCAGGCACATTTTCGGAGCCATTTTTCACGCGTTTTCAAACGGCCGAAATCTGAAAATTATTCTTTGCTTAGATTGGAGTTATTAAGTCAGATGCGCTTTCACTGAGTGCTGTAGTTTCCTCAGCACATTTTATTCATTTACGCTCCGTGGGAGGGTGCGAATTATCAATTTTCTCCAGAGTGGTGTCATTTAAAATTCAATGACAGGGAGGGGCGAATCAAAGAATTGATGAATTAAAGGAATGTTATTACTCACGTAAAAGAATCAGAATAAATATCTCGCATGCTTTCGAAAATTTTTGTCCATTCTTTGTGCAAGAAAATATTAACACATTTCCAGTAGAGTTTATGAAACTTTGGGGAACGATCCTCAGCATTTCATCCCGGCCAAATCCCACCGTGTGGCGTTGCTTTGAGTGTTTGAACGTAGAGATCTGTTGCTGTTGTTTTTTTTTTTCTTATTTGAAGCATTCCACAAATCGAAATACTTTCCTAACAAATTGTCCTGGCTAATTCATTCGTACGACTACACGATACATCAAAGAAACCGGTATTAAAGAGTGCGAATCATTATCACGAATTTAGGATTCATGAATCATCCAAAACGAACGAACTCTATCAATTAACAGAAAGCATTAGGAAAGAATTTCGATCATCACCGTAAAACAAAGTAACGTAAGAATTGAAATTCAATGAAACTAGAATTTTTTTTAACAGGACTGTTGACACGTTTTCCTAAAGCGTCAGAAGTTTAAATTATTCAAAAATCGGAAATGACACTTTTAACGAACAGCTTATCCAAACATCAACTAGAACCATTGAAAAGGCAAGATTAGAGATTTCAAAGAATTTCCTGTCCACAAGATCACAAATAACATCGCGATGATATTCAATTTAGCTGGTTCTGTACGATATAATAATTATAATATAATACATTTACTGCTTTGTGACAGATCCCGGTGGCGGCTCTGCGTTTGTGCATTTAAGATTACATTTAAGTTTAGTGAAGTTTACATTTAAAACATATACATTTAAAACACATTTTTATACAAATTATGACTAATACTGTAGAAAGGAATGGGAAGAAGATAGGATAATGTGTCTGAAATGTGGATTAACAATCGATATTAAAATGCAAATAATACTGACGGGAACCAGCCGTTTGTTAAATATTTGTCGACGCACGGGGACGTAGGGTAGGGAACCGGCGATCGTTCACCTCGTGATGGAATGCCATTTTAGTAGCTATGGAGCAGCGAACGGTCGAGCACCACCGCATGTTTGCCTACGACGCGTATGGCTACATCTGTCAAGCCGGAACCTCCAATCAGGTGTCTGTTCTCACAAACCCCGCACCTTGATCCATCTGAAGGAGGTAAGCGAGGAGAAAGTGATAGCCATCGAGAGATGCTGGACCGCTCATGCACAGATTTCCAGGCATAAAAATCTGCGGTCACGCAAAGGAACACCACCTACCACACCGTACGGATCTTTGATTCATATAATGCATTTCAAATGGAATATAATTTCGAAGATTTTCTAAATGATAAAATGGCTTCTCCGTTTAAAAAAAATTGAACACTTCATTTCAAGATGGTCCAATTCCTGTTAGTCGCTCTGCTTACGCGAGATGAACGGTGAGGTATTAGTTTTTACGCATACGAGAATAATTCGTAAATACTGTTTTAAATGCAATTAGGCTGCAGCTGTCTCTGTGGGTAGTAGGTGCGTGATAGTATTAGCCCGTGATAGAGGCTTGGTATTAGAAAAGGGTTAGTATTCCAGAAGCGATTTCATTGATTCGTTGTTTCACAACTGATTTTTGTAAATAATTTATATTTATTTTATTTATTTATTTTACCTCAAAAAACAGTTAAAACTGCGTATGATGTGCTATGGAGAAAAGTGAATTGTGTGCACATTTTCAAAATTCTGTGATCCCTACACTAAGTCATATACTACTTAAATTTTGAAAACAGAAAAAAAAAGAAAAATATTGTAACGCGATTTCCAATAACTTAATGTTCCCATTGGCAACTATTGTATTTTTTCTAGGTCGAGAATTACTGGGAGAGGAGATTTTGTACTTTCCCTGGATCCAAGAAGTATTCTGAATTACCCTCGGAAAAACGTTTATTCGAACAAATGATGTGGAATCTCAAATCCATCCCTTTACACGGGTTGGAATCAATCACAATCTGGTTTACGGCCCTACGGCAACAAGGAAAGCAATGTGTTTTTCAACCGAAACCGGTTGAGATACGCGCAAAAATTATGAACTTCCATCTATCGCGGATCATTCTTAAAGGAAGTAGGTACACCTGCGGCGGCGGAAAAAATACTAAGCCCGTGACCGAGATGTCGATGCCAAAGACACACACTTGACCCAGAAGGCGATGCCAAGTCGCGAGTCAACGACCCACGGCTCGTGCCAATACATATAGCGGTTCCAATTAAGAATGCACGTGCGTTGGCCAGCAATGACCGTCGACAGAATTCAATAGGCATGCTCACGTTAGGAATATAACGTATGAGTGGTCATCATAGTTTACGGGAAGCACTAGCGTAAGGTGTGGCTGCAGGATGAACTCAGTTTGGATACGAAACTTATTCAATTGAAGCTTGTTTAGTCTTCAACTTCTAAGATCATAGGAATCAATAACGATGTAATTATTAGGCAATAGAGGTAATTATGACGTGAATGGAGTGAGTAACCCGTCACTACTGTGGCAATTGGTCCGTAAGTTTAGTGGATGTTCTGAACTCGGTTTGATACCAACCTTATTCAATTTAAGTTTATTTAGTCAACTTCTAAAATCATAGGAGTCAATAATGATGTAATAAATAGACAATAGACATAATTCTGAGGTGAATTGAGTGAGTAACGCGTCACTATTGTGGCAATTGGTCCGTAAGTTTAATGGATGTTTTGACGGAGGTGGCGGTGTTCTTCCCCCGCTGGAACGGGAGCGGAACTTCACGTCGGCTTGCGCTATGTTCCATCTCCAGGTATCGCCCCCCCACAACGTGGCACCGCCCCTGCCGGGAGAAGCTTTAAGCAGGCGCGTTAAATCGCGCTCACACGAGCTACTCGCCTGCCTGGGGAGCCCGGTGCTCCTACGGGCACGGGCAACTACCCCAGACTTCGCACTTATTTCCTCTTAAAAACCAGAAAGGGGTGGACATGAAGCTGGAGCTGCGCGAGGCGGTGAATAATGGCTTCATACAAAAATGTTGGCCAAAAATTTTTTTTCCATCAAATAGCCTAGAATTATATTATGTTTATATTTTTCGCTATTTATAACTATTGGAAGTTTATTTTCTAACTAAATTCCTTATATAAACATGTTTGTTAAGTGACCAGAATGTTTGAATGGCGAGTTCTTTCCTTGTTTTCGTTTAGTGTTGTGGTATTAAATCATTCAGTTATTTATTATATTTAGAAATAATGTAAAATAAATTAACAAGTCTCTAGAAGTTAACAATTCTCGCTTAATGGACAGCGCTTTTAACAGACAAGAACATTTGTCTGTTAAATCTTTTAACCTGAACGTAAAGAGTTCAGCCTTTAAATTACTCTTAAGTAAAGAGAATTACAAAATCAAGATATTTTTAATTCAATTTTTTAAAATTTTACTCTCAACTGAGAATTTGAAATCGGACTGATGTATTAATTCATTTAATTATTCATTTCTTTGCCTTAAAGATAAAATAAGAATTAATATAGCTAAATCTGTGTCAATAACTATCAAGTAATTCTCCCGAAGTCTGTCATGCGCCAGGTATCCAGCAAAGTAGCATTCCGTAGCATTTGTACAACCCTTACTTTTAAATCTCGCGCCAATTTCTCTGGACGCAGCCCCGAGCTCTAGTGTGTTACCTTGCCCGCGACCTTGATATGCCTGCTCTGACATGCGTGGTAGTGTAGAGGATGTTTGTGTATTTGTGTGAAGGGCGAGAAGGGGACAAGGATGAGTAAGGAAAGATCGCGGGCGGTTCCTAGCCAGTTTGTCAAGGTATTGTTCCAGCATTTACCTCGTATTTATCGGAGAAACAGAGAAAACTACACATCAGAGAAGCCGGCAGAATCGTCCTCCATACAGTGCGTGTTGTACGACCTAGCTATGAAAGTAGTGGCCAACACTTGCCACCGTCGCGACTCGGACCCTAGGTCCTCCTGGCGAGAAATGATGGAAGGAGAGGCAGGGGGGACGGGAAAACCTGTTGAGAATTCCCTTTTGGCACCAAAAATTTTACATGCATTGGTCGGGGATCAAACCCATTCCCTGAGATAAGGGACCAACTGAACTGATCTGTCACTTCGGTGGTTTCATCAGGTCTATTCTAGGCGACACCAAAATATACACTTAAGCAACGGGACACTGAGAACGCACGATCGTTACTTCTCCCCGGTGCGGCACAACCATTTTTTAAAATTTAATATCAAAAAAACAGTTAAAACTGTGTGACATTCTATGAGGATAAGTGCAATCTATGCACAGTGTCTTAAGCATTAAAATCTCTGCGCTAACTCATGTACATCAAATTGAATTATAAATACAGGTAGAAACGAGCGTTTTTGCGAACAATTGGGAAGAAAATATTCGCTCCCGTAAAATAAAAACTATTTGTAAAGGCAAACTAGATACATATTTTGCTATTATCCCTTATTATGACCTTTTTAAAGGCTCATCTTATGCCCATCTCAAAGGGCAGGCGATGGACTGATTACCACCTCACTGCGACTCATCCTCCATGACCCCTAAAAAACGTCTGCAGCACTGCACGAACGCCGATATCATACCAAAGTCCACCTGGGCTGCTGCGCCATCGGAAAAAAGAAATATGTGTGTGTGTGTGTGTGTGTGTGTGTGAGAGAGAGAGAGAGAGTGAGAGAGTGAGAAAGAGAGAGAGAAAGAAAGAGAGAAATAAAGAGAGAAATAAAGAGAAAAAGAAAGAGAGAGAAAGAGAGAGAGAAAAAGAAAGAGAGAAAGAGAAAGAAAGAGAGACAAAGAGAGAGAGAGAAAAAGAGAAAGAGAGAGAGAGAAACAGAGAAAGAAAGAAAGAAAGAGAAAAAGAGAGAAAAAGAATGAGGGAAAGAGAGAGAAAGGAGAGAGAAAGAGAGAGAGAAAGAGAGAAAACCCAGAAATGAACAGTGTAATCTTTCTACGGCAAACTTCAGTATAACGAAAACGTTCCTTTATGTATACCACGTTTCGGTTTGGTTGGTGTTCGTTGAAACCTGACAATCTTCTTCAAATAACGAAAACAAAATCTTCAATCAATTTGTGCACTAGAGGCCCTATGAATTTCAACAGTATCTTTCAACTTTGGACGTACCTAAGGCTACATGGAGTTCCTAGAATATTTTCGAAATTTATACAAAAATGCGTTAAATTTTCTCTTTAAACTTTTTTTGTGAAAAGGGGTAAAATACACCCATGAGAATGGCAGATGTACGATTTTCATTAAACTCTTTCGAAATTTCAAAAGTTGAAAAATTTTAAAACGTTTTCACCAACACCTAAAACCACATTATTGAAAACAACGCATTATTCTCCATGAAATGTATTCTTCAAAATTAGATCTATGCATAAGGTCATGTACAATTTTTTCAACATTGACCAAGTAGTTTTCCCACAACCAAGTAGTTTTCAAAACACAACCAAGTAGTTTTCCCGCAATGTTGAATGAAATCGTGACAATAAAAATTAAAAAAAGAAACGTAAACATGAGAACTGAATGTTTCCGGTTTGAATCCTGACCCGTGCAACACATTTTTTCTTTCTTGATCTTTTTGTGGGTAGAGAGCACAAAACACTGCTGGATTCAATCCCAGAGAAGGGATTTTTACAAAAAGTTTTGAATTTTCAAAATTAAAGGCGTATTTTTTTTTTAAATTTAAGAGAAGGGTGGAGTGTCCACTGAAAGTTGCAACATTATAATACATTACGAATCTGTTACGATTAATGGGAGTAAATATATGTTGATTACGCCCTACTGATTTAAAGATTGAAAATGTTGAAACCCACATCAGAAGTAATGCTAAATTCGGCACTACTCGCGTCATATAATGCGTGGAGTTAATGCAGTACTTTGTTCATATTGAAAAGATTTATCTTGCACATAAATAAGAAATAATCTAAGAAATAAACAATCGTATCCGTTTTCGAAACTATCGTATTCGTTTTCATGCTCAAGTCGTATTAACGTTCTCTTACTCATTCCGAAATACCAGTTACCTGAATGTTAAGGTGTTAAACACGATTGGCAACTAATTCGTATTTTCAAGGGGAGAAAGTACTTTTATGACCAAGTGGCGTTTTACTGCTGTAAGTGTAAGAAGCTGTCATTCAAAATACAGCCTAGGAGTAACCAGCTGGAACAACTTTCCCTTACGCTGGGTTATTCCAGGAAAAGCAAAAATGTGGACCGGTATGAAAACCGAAATATCTTGAATATTATTCCAAGTGCTTACGTCATACGAAGCACACAGTACGTTATAATGTTCAAAACAGCTGAAATTTCGAAAATTCAAGGTTATTAGTGTTTTTTGGAGTTATTTAAACAAAACAACTCCAAGTACTGGATAGTTATATGAAATATGGAAATTTGCCAAAGAAATAAAGCCACAGAAATTTCGTTTATCTAATTCAGTACTATTCGTAAAGTGCACGATGTAATTTTGCACAATCTGTTTAATAGTTATCACTTTCCAATATTCATCACATTAACTAATACTGGTTGTGATTATCACGAAATCCCCACTTTAAGAACTCGTAAACGGATATTCGAATCGGCTAACTTGCCTCTGCCCGAATTTTCCCAATAATATGATGCAGAAAATATCACAGCTAATACGGAGTTTAAGCACGGTTTTGCCTTACAGCAATCGACCGCAATATCGATCTTCTGCGAATACGCAGTTCGAGTTTCGCATGACTTCTGGGCATATTCAAATGCGTAGATGATCGATTTAAAGTCGATCGATGTACACCATGCTGCGCTTAAACCATGGTGGAATGGTATGGGTGAGCTAGACTGGCGCACCGATTTTGCTCGTTCTGCGCATCACGTGACCACAATATGAGCGCTTCGTTTGAAAAGCCAGACCAAAGCTGTCTTCTATATTGCTTGAAAGCGAGAGGTGCAGAGAAACATTTTGAAAGTGGTGTAAACTGACAATTTTCAACGGAAAATAACATACAACGGAATATAACAATCAAGGTGTATTTGAAATAAAAGATGCAATATTTAAAAAATCTTCATATATCTGTTTCAATGACATGTAACAAGATGATACTTTTGGTATCTGGCTACACTTAAAATTCCCGCTAATACCGTGACGCAAACTGGTGCCTGAACGATACGATGCGCAATAGCTCACCCAAGTCTTTCCATCATAGCTTACACCTCATTTAAACTAGTTTGCTAACCTATTTATAAATGCTGCCAACAATGCAATACCAAGCTCATCGGGGGACAGGAAAAAATACATAAAATAATTAAGAATGCGAAACTCATGTAATTTTTGCCATTCTCACTGCACGCAATTTCAAAAAGCATGAAATTTCTCTGAATCAGTTGAAAATTGAATACAAGAAAAAAGTGGGAAGGCTAGAATCCTCAAGGAAGGTACAAAAATATGTTGTGAAAGTAAAAAAAAAAAGTACAATTATGTGGAACAAAATACAAAGCACTGAAGGGGAGGGAGGGGAAGGAGAGAGAGGGAAACAGAGAGAAAAGCGAATAAAATTGTACTTCAAAACTGTCAATGAAAATTAATTGAAATTCAAAATAGCTGTGCTAAGTGTTATTCTGTTCCTTACAGCCACAAATAACGTTCTTTACGTTGTTGATAAAACTATAAAAGGTTTGTTTGCTGATGAATCGATTACCGTTTGCAGTGGGGTATATCTTGGGAGAAAATTCATTCAACATAACCTAGATGTGCTTCGGGAATGATATCTAAAATTAGGATTTCAATTTTTTTTAAAAGTATATAAAAGTTTCAAGGCAAAAAGAAAAAATGTACAACTTTAAAAATTGAAAATTTATGTATTAAACAGAGTTCAAAAGTTAAAATCCTACGAACGATCTTTGATAAATAACTAAGTTGGAAACTACACATCAATAAATTAAGATTAAGAATGGTTCAGACCAATAAACAAAAAAAATATTTTTAACCTCATTCAACAAGGGATCAAATAGAAGGTGCACAATAAGAAACTTACAAAGTAATATTAAGATCTAAGATAGACTATCAATGACTACATTCGAACAATACATATCTCAAAATTTGCATATTTTAGGGAGAGAGATCAAACATTCCAAATTTTCAATTTCAAGCTAATAAAAATTCGGCCAGTTTCCATCATTTTATAAAATTTCCTGTCAATTTCTGTGCTGTTTCAATATACTATGTCTTTAGAATTGGATAGAAGATGATCTTACCTTTCGAGTGTCATTATTATCTCAAAATATCCTAATTTTGAGATACATGTGGTTAAAATTTAGTCATCGTTGTGGATCTAATTTATAATAAATAAGATACAAATTTAAAATTGGCTGACACTATTATAAATCCTTTTTGATATTTTTCAGTCTTTTTTTAATTTTGGACAGCCACAATAAATACATTCAAATGGATTTTGGGTGTATTTATTGTGGTTGTTCTAAATTAAAAAAGGTGCTGAAAAATATAAAAAAAAACAATCTATTTTATATTTTGCTCACATAATATAA
Source organism: Teleogryllus occipitalis (assembly GCA_011170035.1). Lineage (NCBI taxonomy): Eukaryota > Metazoa > Arthropoda > Insecta > Orthoptera > Gryllidae > Teleogryllus > Teleogryllus occipitalis. The sequence continues at coordinate 340,167 of BLKR01001050.1, forward strand.
TTTTTAATAATAATAGAAATATTTGCTGCAAAATCTTCTCAGAAATATTTTCCTTGAACTCAGTGTCAACATTACAATTACAAATCTTATTATACTGATGGATCAATGATGGAAGGTAAAACTGGATTTGCATATTTTACTAATGTACCACATTACATGTGAAGCACAGACTATCTTACTAATTATTTATACACAAAAGAAGAAAGACAAATCAGTAATACATAGATTCCAAATAATGTCTCATGGCTTTGTAGAACAAAAATGATTCAATTATGGACATAAAAGGACAAATGTAATTCATATAATAAATAATAATGTAAATGTCGAGCTAGTTTGGATTGTAAATCATGCAGGAATCAATGGCAATGAAACTGCAAACATAGAGGGCAAACATAAACCATTTAATCTTCAGCATCTGCTCAATCGTGAGTAACTTCTACCTAACTACTAAAAAGCCTTCAACATTATTTTAAAATTTTAAATTACAAATGTGGGGACAATTCTTGGCAAGACATTACAAAACTAAATTGAGTTTCCAACTTCCATATTTTCAAAACAAATTCAGTAGTTTAGAGAGTTCATGTGAATATAAGCAAGTCGAACGTTACTCACTCTTATCTGTTTCCAAGAATATAAAAAATATGTGTGAGACCTGTAACACAGAATGAGTGAAACATTTTATTATTAAGTGTACAAAATTTTTAAAAAATAGAGATCAATTCAATGTATCTAGCAAACTAATTTATTGTATGAATACCAAAGGAGTATACAGGAAAATTCAAATTTTGAAAGGTATTGGAGTGTATGATATGATATAAGGACAGTATACTAAAAATATAAAATTATCAACTGTGACAAAACTTAGGTTTTAATTTCCTTGTGTAATAACAAACTTTGTTTAACACACACATTTTACAATGAGTAATCATCATATATAACTAATAGCATTAAAATTCAAATGCTACAGGTCAGAATTGCATACAAATTATACCAACTTTGTGTAATTTTAAGAGATTAGTTTTTTCAATATTCTATATCAGAGTGCACTTTAGATCATTAACAAAAAAATAATTCTCCTATTTACATAACACTACATTTATTTACAAATATCTATGAAAAAACCAGGGATAATAAGCATTGCAAAAGATAAATGACAAATTCATATTTAACATAACCTATAACAAAACCATTAATTTAAATAACCCTTCCTTTTACAGAAGTTCATACAACATAACCTCTTTGTTTTGCAAAACAAAGCATCAGACATAAAACAAGGGAAAGAATCATAACATAATGCAAGAACAGTATTAAATCAATCTATGTTTTCATTAATTGGATTTAAAGAAAAATCCAATACTTCCTGAGAAAACAGTCACTATTACAAATATGTTGGAAGAATAAATGGACCCGCAAAATAAGAATTCACAATTTTTAAGTGCAAATATCACTTTATTCTACACTTCTCTCAATTTTTTTAAATTCAAAAACGTCATAGGCGATTTAAGTACAAACAATATTACTTTCATAAGATAGAAACGGGTTTAATTTTACAGCTATAAGTACATACTACAGCTGAAGGTAGCAAATGATTAAGTGGGAATGAAATTTAACCTTTTTACATAATTTCTCTTCTAACTGAGAACGCAACACACACTGCACACACCCCGAGGTGTTTCACATTCTTCTTGCACACTCTCGTTCCGATCACTCTTTTTATCTGCGTTACCCGTAGTATTGGGCTCCTCCTTTATTGTGTTCCTCGGTTCAAAATTCACGTCATTTGTATAATGTGCTTCTCTAATGTTCTTGGACTTTACCGTTTGTCTACATCGGCGACCAATTTGCTTGATACTTGAGTTCCATTTTACATCCGTGGCTGCGGCCGCGAGATTTGATTTATAAACAGCAGTGTATGAAGTGCTCCAAGAAATGGCATCAGGTGTACTATGCTTCAAAAAATTAGATCCACACTCTAGTTTCATTTTCTTACTTTTTTCCAACTGCCCAGGTAATAAAACATTAGAATCCTTATTAAGTCGAGAATTATTCGCACCTTTTTCATTCGTTTCCAGCTGCCGCTTGCATCGAGTTGATGTTGGAGGATTCACATCTATATTAATAGGAAGCCCTTCCATTGTTCTTCTATAGTTTTCTCGTATACTATTTGGAGATTTTTATAATATTATATGTGTGAATCGAGATAGCTTCAAATCGGGAGCAGAAAACTCGTCACGAATTACAAACTTCAGTCGTAACCCCAACTTGACAAACAGTTCCTTATCTTTTCAACTTTTAAAAATGTCCGAATATTGTTTATATACCACACACTATTTGGCACCTAACAATACTATACAGTTCAGTTACACTTCAACTCTATGCACACTTCAGTAATGATCAACTCTATGTTAAGTCCTTTCAACATGTATGCAAACCTTTCTCAACAACCGCATTTAACATTCCGAACATGCAACTAACTGTCCATCTAAGAAGATAAACACAAGAATGCTGTAATAACAGTATCACATGATCTCGCCGTATCCTAGCAACAACACCTTTTAACTATTCTGGGAAGATGAGACTGGCAGTTCCTTCATTGTTTATGTCATGACTTTTCATGGCCCGTTTAAACACTACAAGAGAACTATCGATAGTTTCGAGAATTCCGACTTCTACGTGAAAGAAATTAATTGTTCGAGATAATTGTGTTCCGACTGCGTTGCGAGCAAAGAGTATACATAGAGTCGCCCATGGCGGTTTCCCTTAAAGCCAATGAGTTCGCGCTGCGGCCAAATTGTTCCAACCCAATATATTCATTTCATGAAATAATTTATGAAATTAAGTTCATTTATATCAAATCAAAATTATTACTTTGTCGTACTCTCTGGCAACACAGCCGAATTAGGTTGGAACAATATGGCCGCCGCGCGAACTGTCTTCAAGGGAAACTTTCATAGGCGACTCTACAGAAGCTTGTTTTAGAGGAGCATGCCGTGTGATAGAATTATAGTCTACTAATAGCGAGTAATAACGTAGGTAAAATTGACCGTATTCGCCTGCGTTGCATTTGGTTGCGAGAACAACGGTAAGAAGATAGTACAGGATACAATCTTCCATACGTATTGTGTGGAAAAACAGAATTGACCATACCATCAAACGAGGTCATAAATTTAAGTACTCTTTCTGAAAAAGCTCTTCGCAATTTTGTGGCAGATCAAACAACACGCTATGTCAGTTTGTCAAGCATTTGATTTTGATTTCTTACGTATTTGAAAAGCGTGTTACCGTAAATTTGTTTGAAAGCCTTTGTCATTACTTTCTTGATTAGGAACCGGAAGACAACCACTTTCTAAGGCTTGTGAATTGCTGCAAAATCTTTAGCACAGACCTCATCGACACAGTAAGACTGTTAAAGATCATGTTTACCACTCAAAAATTAGGCAACATTATGCAAAACTCATTCTCTTTCTGGACAATAGTGTAAGTGTACAATTGTTGCATGTGTTAACTCACATAAATTATTATGTATTGTAAATATGTATGTGTGTTAATATGTATTGTGCTTGGGTGTGAATGTGTGTATATGTATCCCATCCTTCGCCCAAGCCATGGGAAGTAGACAAGAGTGATGGCTAACGAGGTTCGGGTATCACTCAGATTTATAATTGCATAGATCTGTACTTCAAAATTTTTAAATGAATTTTAGTTTGGATAAAAGGTGATATTTCATTACTTCTGTTCTTTATATTATCCTAGAATTGGTGTCATCCAACAGAACTTAAGATAGAGATCTATATAGATTTCTATTTTATATCTAAAATATTACTAGAAATATTAGCCGTCATAGCTATTATTGGATTTTAAGTAGATCAGTAAAATCTTGCTTGTATTCATTTTGGACGTCGCCCCACAACTCATTCTCGTGTCACGAGACAATTTTATTTCCTGCTACCTATTAACAATCGTCCCACTTTCGCATCTTGAGTATTGATAAGGGAGTAAATAAATCAATGAATAATCCATGTACGTTTACAAGTGCATTTTTCTAAAATTCCAACCACATAAATTGTGTTCAAGCAATTTCATAAATATTCCCCAATTAATAGACAGAAGAATATATGGAGTGCCGCAGCTTGAACACATGATAGTCATCATTCGTCAAATGAATCTATATGTTACGCCCCCGATTTAGTTCGACATAAATGAGTGTCAAAATAATCCCACAAATGGCTCAACCAATTAGTATATCGAGGTCCAGAACACCTCATACTGCGCAGTACCACGACTAAGACACTTAATTCTCGTGGCACAGGAAGAGCGCTTCGGTTGTGGAGGGTGCACAGCTGCCAATCAAAAGAGATTTTGCACAGAATGAAACACTAGGTCAGGGATTTCCATATTTTTCTTGTATCGACGCCCTTTGAAATAACCGTTTTCTTCGGCGACCCCCTTATATTTTTCTCTCTAATATACTGCGTACATAATCGTAACAAAAAGAATAGCACGTAAATCACTAAAATATTTTCATTTTCGTAAATATTTCGATATATAATAATCGTTGACGCTTGAACTTTGAATGAGATTAGCTGACTCTACTCAGTGTTGTGGAGTGGTTACAAAATGCTGTGTACAAGCATGGCCGCAACATTTCGGGAATACGTTTTGCCGGTAATATTAAGACCCCTTAAATTCATTGATCCTCTTTTAATATGTCGTCGACCGCCAAGGGGTCGATACCGACCCCGGTGGGAACCCCTGCACTAGATCATATATGATACGCACGCACTTTTCAGTCTCTGCGTGTGCGAGCTTTTAACGTTACGTTGTTCCACCGGAAGTAGAGAGTATATGACGATACAGACGCGTTCAAGATAAATGGAATCTGCTCTGCAAAGCGGTGACAGATGTGCTGCCCATTTATTAATTTCCATGATGCAACATTACGTTGGTTGGAAGCTCTAGTTGAACAAATAAGATTTAAACTGATGTGGCCTTTTGGAAATTAAGCATTAACAGCAAACACTGATGTCACAGTTGAAAACTTACTTTCGCTTTCGTAGCCTTAGAACGAAAAAGTGCAAAACGCACTTAACCCCTCAAACGATACACGTCACGTGGTGACCTTTAGCGTACGTCATCCCCTTATGATACGCTATGCAAATCGTCCCTTAAAGTTTGGTGCATGCGCAGTGAACATTTGTTTTACTTTTCGTATTTTTGCTTTTTAACGTACAAAACAATAATAAAATCAAATCTGAGTGTGACGTGTGGGGCAGTGTGCCCATGTTTTCTTGAACTCCGTCATCCCTACCCCCGCTGTTTTACTACAAGTTTTTTTTACGGCGCTCACCTCCAGTCGCTTGCGAGGTAACTTAACCCCGACCCTGACGCCCGAGGTGGCCACCTTTATGACGACGGTGTCCGTAGCAGCCACTGCAGCCACGCACGTATTATACGCGCACGTTTTCTTGAGCCCCGGAGTACCTACCCCCACTCCTTTGCCAACATTAGTTGAATTAAGTATAAATAATAAAAAACGAGCGTTGTCAACAAAATCTCATAATTAGAATTGTTCGCTCCCGTGTAATAAAAACCACTTTGAATAGCAAAACGAACTACAAATTTGATATAAAATTTCTTTGTGAAAATAACCAAACTCCCCACTACTCTCTCAACTCCAGAAGCGAGGGCTCAAGAAAACGTTCGCGGCTAATATGCGCGTACGTATCACCCAGTGGGCGGCAGCATGCTCCGACAGATCCTTCTCAGTCTCTCTCTCTCTCTCTCTCTCTTGGAAGAATACGACTCATGAGTTGTGGCGGGGGGGGGGGGGGAGCCGCAAGAAGACCCCACGCAGCAGAAAAACCGCTGCGCGCGCAGCCACATGCTCTGTGGGCGCGGCAGCCGCCGAGGCTCTGTGCTGTAGTCTGAGGGAAAAGTGAGCAACTTCATGGCTTCTTAGAGGGTAAAGAGAGCAGTAGTGGCCTCTTCAAACATAAAATTTGAAAAATAAGAACTGGACACTTTCCACTTGTTAGAAACTTACAGAACGTCGAGCTTATGGATTTTCTTTTACTTTTTTTTAACGTAAGAAACAGAAACTGTGTGTGACGTGCTACGGAGAGAAGTGAATTCAGTGCACGATTTCATAATTGTCATCTCGACCCGAACTCATATACTACTTGAATTTTGAATACAGAAAGAAATGTGCGTTTTTTGCTTGGATTGTTAACAAAAATATTCACTCCGATGTCATAAAATCTATTTTCAAGGGTAAATAAGCAATTCATTTGGGCTCTTATCCCTCATCGTGTCCTTCGTCAAGAAATAGTACTTCCTGCCGCGACAACATGGAGAACAATAATTGAAATAATATTTCTCACTGAATTCTAGAATACGTGCACAGATCATGAAGTTACGTTTATGTCCAGAAGCAGAATAAGGAGCCATCTCAGGATTTGCTCAAATGATTAGGAAAACTGGACGGAAAACCTGATCGAGATGGGGGTCATTGACCCAGGCGTTGCGACACAATGCTTGTTACAGGTTGCTTAGAATTATACAGTACATAATACATTAAATATCACTGTTATAATTAATGATAATTTCCTTTTGTTGCTCAGTATAATTTCTAATTGTATAGAAACAGTTATGCAGCAGAATCGATTTTAGTTGGGATTTAAACTTTTCTCTCCAATTTAATCTTTTCATTAAGCAAAGTGTAAAATATTGTACGTAAATGTATCGCATGTGAATGTTTTGTTGTGAACTGTTGATTCTGTCTCCTGATGAATATGATTGCTACGTCCAGTGTAATAGTTATGGACATCGGCGTTTGCTGAAAATTTATTCCAGCCTTTAAGAAAGTCATTTTGACAAAAACTACTGATTCGTAAATCATGAGACAAGGTAATGGTAAAATTCCTATATTAATAAAGAGAGGTTTCCAAGAATAACGTGGGCGGGATTTGCTTATGATTCGTACAATTCTTTTGTGTAATCAGTGGGTGGGTGGGGCTGTCTCTTGGGACTTCAGCTCACGACAGAAGCCAATGAATCATTAAAACATATCTGTGATTTGGTGCAAGATGGGCCCATGCCAGTTTTTACGGTTTGTATAATTTGTATTGCCAATGTATGCTTTAAAGCTCCTCTTTCACTGGCAGTAAGGCCAAAGTCATAAGTCGATCTCCTAATTTCAATTTCATTTACATTGGCCTACGGTTGTTTTGTCATTTTCATGGTGTAAGAAAACCATTCAGTAAAACCTTGAATACTGACACTGGCCCTTCTTCCACCAAGATACAGATATAGCTTTTACTCATTTTCTATGCTAACGAAAGTCATTCAATGTATCAATTGTTTGCATCATATTTACTATAATTCAATAAATAAAAATATCTATTTGACATAAATGAAAATTGGTGCGCGTCTCAAAATCGGAGTTTGGAAATAAATTAATAAACAACTGGAAATAATCGACAATTGTCCATTTTTAAGCACGCGTCATAATAAAATAGATGTTGGTATATATAAGAGCGGTTAACTCCGACACCGCGTGACCGGTCTCCATGAAAGTTGGCACATCTTCGTGTTTTGTCACCCAGAAGTGCTGCTAATTGAGAGAGAGAGAGAGAGAGAGAGAGAGAGAGAGAGATGGGGGAGAGAGACCGACGGGGAGAGAAGGGCCGACAGGGAGAGAGAGACCGGCGGGGAGAGAGAGAGACCGACGGGAAAGCCGACAGAGAGAGAGACCGACGGAAGACCGACAGGAGAGGGCACAGACGGGGAGAGAGAGACAGACAGAGAGAGAGAAAGACAGAGAGAGAGACAGAGAGAGACAGACAGAGAGAGACAGACAGAGAGAGAGACAGACAGAGAGAGAGACAGACAGAGAGAGAGACAGACAGAGAGACAGACAGAGAGAGAGACAGACAGGGAGAGAGAGACAGACGGAGAGAGAGACAGACAGGGAGAGAGAGACAGACAGGGAGAGAGAGACAGACAGGGAGAGAGAGACAGACAGGGAGAGAGAGACAGACAGGGAGAGAGAGACAGACAGGGAGTGAGAGACAGACAGGGAGTGAGAGACAGACAGAGAGAGAGAGACAGACAGGGAGTGAGAGACAGACAGAGAGAGAGAGACAGACAGGGAGAGAGAGACAGACGGAGAGACAGACAGGGAGAGAGACAGACGGAGAGACTGACAGGGAGAGAGACAGACAGGGAGAGAGACAGAC